>JAVRXN010000006.1:15078222-15463222 GCA_033556935.1 Timema podura | reverse complement strand
AGACTAATCCCTACCAATTACTAATGACACCTAAAAATCGTTATATAGAAGTTACATTTCGATGTTCATTAGAAAGGCTTTTACATAAAATAATACATACACACTTTTTTGTGGCCGAACTTGATAACATGTGGCATATTTTATTAGTTTTTATTTAAGTTACTGATCAAATATATCAATACTGATGGCCACAGATGACATGGCCTTATGTGTGAATACATGAAAGATCTAGTAGCTTTCCTAGTTGTCAGATAAGGTTCTTCCTATGAACATTGGACTGTAGTAACTTTTCTAACAGTCAGATAAGGTTCTTCATATGAACATTGGACTGTAGTAACTTTTCTAGCTGTCAGAAAAGGTTCTTCCTATGAACATTGGACTGTAGTAGCTGTTCTAGCTGTCAGATAAGGTTCTTCCTATGAACATTGGACTGTAGTAACTTTTCTAACAGTCAGATAAGGTTCTTCATATGAACATTGGACTGTAGTAACTTTTCTAGCTGTCAGATAAGGTTCTTCCTATGAACATTGGACTGTAGTAACTTTTCTAGTTGTCAGATAAGGTTCTTCCTATGAACATTGGACTGTAGTAAGTTTCTAGCTGTCAGATAAGGTTCTTCCTATGAACATTGGACTGTAGTAACTGTTCTAGCTGTCAGATAAGGTTCTTCCTATGAACATTGGACTGTAGTAACTTTTCTAGCTGTCAAATAAGGTTCTTCCTATGAACATTGGGCTGTAGTAAGTTTCTAGCTGTCAGATAAGGTTCTTCCTATGAACATTGGACTGTAGTAACTGTTCTAGCTGTCAGATAAGGTTCTTCCTATGAACATTGGACTGTAGTAACTGTTCTAGCTGTCAGATAAGGTTCTTTCTATGAACATTGAACTGTAGTAACTTTTCTAACAGTCAGATAAGGTTCTTCATATGAACATTGGACTGTAGTAACTTTTCTAACAGTCAGATAAGTTTCTTCCTATGAACATTGGACTGTAGTAGCTTTTATAGCTGTCAGATAAGGTTCTTCCTATGAACATTGGACTGTAGTAGCTTTTATAGCTGTCAGATAAGGTTATTCCTATGAGAAAAGATTGTGAGATTTTTATTTTTTGGATATAACACAAATCTCTGCTTTGTACTAACTTAAATTGATTCAGAATATTTTACTATGGTCATGTGTTAAATCAAAAGTGTTATAAAAACACTTTTTTTTTCAGAATAAAATAAAATGTTTTATCTGCCACATGAGTTTATTTTTTGGATAGGTTGATTTGATTTTAATCAGGAATTGAAGTTTCTTTAAATTAAGTTTAAGATTACTCCTGGAAACCAGAATCAAACCTGAGACTGTTGGCTTGTGCGCTAAGGTGTGATATATATATACACACTAAGTGTCCTATCATTCTTTACCATTTTCCTTTTCCTCCCATTTGTGTTTTTTAGTTTCCTCTTTTAGGAAGTTGCTTTGTGCGTTTCACTCTCCCCCCCCTGATGAGTTCCGACAGAATGAAACCTAGGTCGGGGGATTGGACGGTGACGATAAATTTTCTTAAAGAGGCAGCGATTACCTCTTTGTCCAGTGGCAGCAGTGTAAAGTGTGAACTGTGTTCTTCTTTTCATTGTAAAAGCAAATTTTTTTTTGTTTCGTTTTATATGTTTCTATCTACCTTTTCCATCTATAACTTTTTTCAAATATTTTATAACTTAACTTTAGATGTACAGGGTTTACTTTATTTATTCTATTTATTTTTTGGTCAGGTTTGAGTGGAAGCGACGTGAGTGATGATGGGGAAAAGAAACCCCGCAAGAAACGCAATAAAGAACCCAGTCCCAAACACCCTTTATTGACGGAACTTGACAACCGAGACAAGAAACAAAAGAAATCCCACAAAGCCGAGCTTTGGTTCGAGAAGGTAAGTTTTGCCAGGGTTAGCGCGCATGTGGTTGGAAAAGTTCTCACTAAATCACCCGAATAATTGACTCCCTTCAGTTTGAATCAGAGTTGACTCAAATCCAAGACTTCACTTTACCTTCGAGTCTCGAACTCTAATTCGAACCATGGGAAAAAATTTAAGAACATAGAGGAAATATAAATATAATATAATATAATATAACATTCAGTTAAGTGTTAAATTACTGCTCTGGGGTCTAGTTGTTGACTTCATCCTATAATTATAATTGGTTCTGAACCAACAATAAGCCGTAATAGAACTCTAAAATAAATTTCACTTGAAAAATTAAACAATTTTTTTCTTTTTTTCTATGATTCGAATCTTGAATCCTCGAATATTCTTAAAGATTTGAGGGTCGCATCCCTAATATTTTCTATTTTATTTTAATTTATATTTTAAAAAATTTTAAATTTTGATTTAGCTTTGAGAGTATTGAGAGCGTTCATGATAGCAATCCAAACTTAGCTCGCACGAGGTTTGGGAGTAAAGGAAAAAGACGAAAAATGTGTGCAGTACATTCGTATTTGAAGGATTATTCAACATTTTCCGCGGTGACGATGGGGGATAAAGCGACAAAGTTTCTTGTTAATAACTACAGTATGTCTCTGTTATGACAGAATGAAGATTTGTGGACAGTGCTTATCTGTGAAGACATTCTAAAATTGTCAAAATACGGTCTTTTTTCAATACAGTTTTTATCCAAATATCATTTAATATTTCAACAATGTTTAGTATTAGGAACATCTATTAACTCTTTATCTCCATTAATGTGTAATTCAGAAATGATCCACGTGCAATAGTGTTGGTGTAAATTTACTATTTCTAGCCGACTGTATCACAGAGTTGATTGGCGTGTGATGCACGCTCTTAGTTTTGCTTTAAATATAAAATGTGGACTTCGTGCCCTGCCAGTGGTAATGATTGATTTTCTGCAAGAGTCATTATCTAGTTTTTCTGTTGGCAGTAATGTTAATTGTGAACTGTTTTTCTCGTTTCATCATAAAAACTATAATGTGGTGGTTTTATTTTTGTTATTTTTTATCATTGACCTGTTCTATATCAACTTGAGGAAAATTTATGCGGATAGATTTTAATTGAAAGTCTGAAATATATCAGTTCAAGAAAGTTAACCCTGAATATGTAGATAAAATGAAGATTGAAATTTTAAAAAGAATGGAATTAGGTCTCATCTTCAGTAATACAATATCTCGTAAGTACCTCATCCGATTCAGGGGTCCAAACGGTTCCAAGGTGTCACTCTCATGGTCGGCTGACCTGCTGAAGATGGGTCGGGTCTACTGAGGGTGGTTTTCCATGAAAATGCTGATAGATTATCGAAAAAAATACTTCCTTTCTCATCCCTAACCTTCGAGTTTAAGTGAAAACTTAAGGAGTTTTTTTTATGAGTTCGAGTAATATAGAGCAATATTTGTACTAAGAAATATTTCAAGTTGTCATAGATCCAGCATAAACCAAAAATATATACAAACTTTCTTTTTAATAAATTTATAATCACACAAATTTGACTGTTAGAATAAATTTAATGTAATTTATACAATTTATTTTTAATCAGACGTAGGGAATATTGAAGGACTCTATTTGCAATAAAATTTTATTTGAAATCGAATTAAATTAATCAAACTAGGAATCAAATTGTTTGATTTTTGTATAAATATTTGTTAGAGTTTAGTTTGAGAAAGCTATTCACACACCCCTACATATAATATAGGGAATGAGAAAATGTACTCGCATTTGTGTGGAGGGAGTTTGGCGAAAACTAATCTGGGAAAATCATCCAGGAACCCGGCCGAGATTCACACCCCAATGTTTCGTCACCAGAGAAACCGGATTGAGTCTAATTAGGTGTGAATTAACTCGCTTGTGCGTATTTTCTCCCCTAGGATGTATTCAAGGACTTGGAGGACGAGAAGGACGAGGACTACGAGCTGGACAAGATGGTGGTTGAGTACAAGAAGAAAGGCGTGAAACTAGTCGGGGAGATGAACAAGGATAAGAAAGACAAGATGAAGTCCAGCGACTACGAGAGCGACAGCGGCAGTGACTACGACGTGGAGGGGCTAGTGACTAAACCGGTCGCTGGCAAGAAGAACAAGCAGAAAAAGAAGCAGGTGGGGGGAAAGGACGGATTCACCGTTGTCCCGAAGAAAGAAGGTGAGTCCCGTCGACTTGACACACTAGACTCTCGATTCTACAAACCGTTTATAGTTAAATGTTGATGAATCTGCTCTTTCTGTGCAAAACATTATTTAAATGATGATTTGGAAAAATACACTAAGGTATAAGTCTGACACTTAGCTCAGTCGGTAGTGCGTCTGCCTACTTAGCTAAGGATCCCCGGCCCGATTCCCGGCATGGCAGAAAAATTTATCATTGGTGAAATGTGGGTTAACCCTTTCACATTGATAAATTAACGGCCGGGGACAGGATGTTGTGCCTGTCCTAGTCTTAAGTTATATTATAAGACATATGAAGCTACGACAGGCCTAGCAAGCCGGTAGTGGAAAATATATGGCTTGAATAAAAAAACTTACCACAGGCTGGAAACAGAAATGGGTGTAAAGTAAAAACCAAAGTACAAGAATCGAACCAAGCACCTTTGGTACAGATTGGATTGAACCCACTCTTTTACGAATTTGAATCCGAGTCTTGAAAAAATTATGAACATAAGAGGTAAATTTAAATATAAAAGAATAATAGAAAAAACATATAGTAACAAAATGTTAACTATGAATTAACTGTCATAATCACTTAGCAATGTTTGAATGTTTGTTTGATTTAACATAACTCGAGTGGACGCATCTGCTAAAAAGTGCTGGCTTAGCATATATGAAGTAACAGGACTAGAAAGGTAAAAGAGAATGCAGACCATTCATAACAATGTTGTACTAGTTGGCCAGGAAAGGGACCATGGCACGGTATTTTTTGGCATTGGGTCTGTCACAATTCTATCGATATCGCAGGAAGTCACACTGCCCGACGCCGTAGCATATCATACTACATCTTTGGGTCATCATTAGTGCTTGTACTTTGAGGGAATTACTTAGAGGGCATACGTCGAGCCCAGGGTCCCAAAATCGAGTTCTGTATGGGTCACGCGCAGTGTCAGTCAATTATATGGTCTAAGTTTCCACGAGTTAAGCCAGTTCTTCCACGAGCGCGAGGTCTACTCTCTTTATTTCTTTATCTTTCATTTAACATCACATTTTGTAACTACTATTAAATCAAAATTCGTAAATCTGCGTATTTTTTTCGAACCCACACAATTACCTTGCTTGCAACCTTACCCCTCGCGCAAGCTATCCTGACAGATCAAGCCCACAGGGGGGGGGGGGGGGGTAGGTTGCCAACATAACTTTATTTCTTATAATACATTCAGTTAAGTGATAAATTACTGATCTGGGGGCTAGTTGTTAAACTCATCCTATAATTATAATTGGTTATGTACCACCAATAACAGTATTAAGAACTATAAAACAAATTTCACTTGAAGATGAAAAAAATAATGAAATCAATAATAATTAATTTTTTTGTAGGATTGAGTCTCAATTTTGAATCTCAAATCTTTGAATCTCAATCTTGATCTCAAACTTGAATCTCAATCCTTAAGGATTTAAGGGATTCAAGGCTTTTCACTCTAAATTATAACCTAAGTCCTAACTAAAACATTTTGTATTTATTTTTAATAACTCAAATGTTACTTGTATCGGGTGTTACATGCTTTAATCTCATGTTCGACTGGATTATCTTTGACGGGGAAATCTGAGCTCGAATCCTGGTCGGCGTGTACTAAGGGTGGTTTTATCCTAGATGGTTTCCCATTCTCCTTCCACACAAATATGTGTACATTTTCTGTGAAACTCCTGTCTCTTCCTCATCCCATACGTTTTGTAATATAAAAACTAGAATGTCATGACTTGAGTTCTTGTAACTTGTGATCTACCTGCCTCTGACACTCAGTCAAGAAAGATCGCAAACGTAAGCTAGACGAGGAAGGTCTGGCGCTTGGCGCACTGATGGTGTCCTCACAGAGAACCAAGCGAGACCTCCTAGATGCCGGATGGAACCGCTTTGCTTTCAACGACGAGGGTCTTCCGGATTGGTTCGTCGAGGACGAAAAGGTGCACATGAAGAAGGACGCACCTGTTCCTAAGGTTCGTCGCGCTACAACTATTTGTATTCCTATTTTTATTTTTCCCCCTAGGAATTATTACCATGGCTGTAAAGTTAGAGCTGGAATCAGTTTTAGGAGGAGTCGGAGTAGGGGAAAAATATACTGACTCCAGCTTCAAAATAAAAACTTATATTTATCATATATTCATTGTATTATGTTTGGAAGGCAGCACATGAAAGCTGGGTTAAAAAAACATATAAAAGGAACAAACACAATTTGCCTGTTACAATGAAAAGAGGAACACAGTTCACACTTTACACTGCTGCTACTGGACAAAGAGGTAATGGCTGTTTACCTTAAAGTACATATGCATATAACCTGAACAGGTAGTAAGACGCGATGTTAAAAACACTATTTCAAGCCTGGGGTCGGGAAAGTTTAATAAAAGGCCTCCATCTACCTTTGTCTTTCCGCCATTCTTCCTCCTCTAACTCGTACACTCTCTGTTATCTGCTCCTTCCGTCTCTTTCTTGGTCTCACTTGCTATATTTGCCCTACATACTTCATCTTCATTATTCTCCTTGCGATCCTTTTCTTTTCCATCTTCATTATTAGTGGAGGTCGGTCCATGTAAGCATTGAAAAAACTAATTGCCTACTTCTGTTGAAATAATTATTATTCTATTAAATAAACTAAAATAACTTAAATATTTTAAAAATCCCAAACATAATGTATTTTGGCAGCCTCTTTATTTAACAGGGTGTCTACTGGGTCACGAAAGTCACGAAAAAGTTAATAATGGCAAAAAAAGTCACGAAAGTCCCTGAAAATTCACGAATTTTCAATATTTTAGTCAAAAGTCACGAAAATATTGTTGTTTGAATTTCCCGCGCATCGTAACAACACAAACTCGTCGAATGTCAAGTTACCCACTACCCATGATGCCATGCGCTAACCGCCTGATTGTTTTTACCATGATACCAAAGACAAGGTTAACGTTCGCCATCTAGTTAAAGTTTAATGTTGCGTGAGTGCATTATGCCTATTTATGCATTATATAATGTTCAATCGTTTACCGAAGAAATTTTTTGGTCATAAAAGGTCACCAGAAAGTCACTAATTTTGGTTTGTCCAACTCATTAGACACCCTGTTTAAGTTTTTTTTATTTTCAAAGTGTGTCTGTGTGGTTGTCCTCTCCACGAAGCCCACAATAGCGGGATTACTAAAAGCAATCTCATCCTTGCCTCTATGGCCTTCAAATGTCATGAGGGTTGAAAGAGAGGGAAATAGGCTAAGGCACATGCGCGTCTTATAGGTCCCCTATACGATCAGTTGAGGTAGAATAAAAGCAAAGTTTAGACTGCATCCTGTTACCGTGGAATGAAAGAATAATCGTAAATATCCATCTAATCCTCATTGTCAATATTGGAGCATGCACAGTGTCAGTCATGTGCTGTGTTTACTGGTGGGTCCCATATGGGTCATAATTTGTTCTATTAAAGTGTTAGTTTGTATATTTTATTTTATTTATCATATTTATTTATTTTAATTTAATATAAATTTATATTTTCAATATTTGTGTGGGTAACGAGGAATGTGTAGTTAGTAAATTATTAGTGAAATCTTTTTCAACTTTTCGGGTAAAAGTGAGACTGTTAAATCCGGTGGACCAACACCTGATCTTCCGCAACTTGGTTTCATTTATTTTTAAAGTAGGTCTTAATCCATAGATGTAAGCTTTTTTTTTTTTTTTTTGCTCTACTTCCAAATGGTCATCTTCAAATTAATTAATTATTTATAGTTTATTTTGACTTAAATTATGCTCCCAAGAATTAAATGCAAAAAAAATATTTAAGGCCCAGCTCCCGAGCCCATTAACCACTGTTCATTATGTGTCCATATCATGTCACCTCACTTGGCCTCTGGAATCCAAAATCCCCCCTCCTCAAACTGAAGTTTCATTTTGTTGACAGCCCTGATTGTATTACTGTTCCCCTCCCCTCCACACACCCCCCTCTAATGTTTTTATTGGTGGTCGCGTTGGTAGGAGCTGGTGGACGAGTACAAGCAGAAGATGCAGGAGATGAACGTCCGACCAATCAAGAAGGTGATCGAAGCGAAGGCCCGCAAGAAGAAGAGGGCGGTGAGGAGGCTGGAAAAGGCCAAGAAGAAGGTTGAGTCCATTATGGACAATGTGGATGTTTCAGACAGAGAAAAGGCCAACCAGATAAAACGGTGAGTACCGGTATTGACCCGAAAATAAGATCGTCGCCCTGAAACATGGATAACTTTGATAGTAACAAAGATTATTTACGTTCAAAATTGAAATGGGGTGGAAAGGGGGTAATTATTTATGTCTGAAAATAAATATACTCTTAAAGAAATGAATCAAATACATATTATTTCCTTTAGTTTCCCTGTTTAAGGGAAAAGTGGTGTTATTTTTCTTAAAAAGTGATATCATAAGCTGAAAGCGGTGTAGTTATTTACGTAAATATGAGTCAAATTAGTATTCGTTAAAAAAAACTAGATAAAACTATCTACATTTTTCGTTTGTATTGTGTATTTAACTATTTATTGACATTCGGAGAAAAAATCAAATGTAAACATGCACAAAACATTTCACGCTTAGTAATATCAAACTCGATATATCAATATCATTACCTTCGAGTCTTACAAATAGCAATATCGAAATAATCGATTATCAACCTAGGTTTAGACCAAATAATAATAACACCGAAACATTGACGACTAAACTACTCTCAAATAAGGAAAGTGGAGTAAAAATTAGGAAGATATAATTTTGCCAAACATGACCGCCTGTAGCAAGGTCCATATATATATATATCCTTGCTTGGACCCAGTGTGAAATCTTCAATCTATTGAAATTTAGATATTGTAATGTGTAAAAGTAGAAATCGTGATTTTTAATACTAACCTCAGATAAAAAAAAAACTTAAATATCGTGAAAACACTTTGACCATTTTGTAGAATGACACAATTTAAATGTGTGTAGGCCCTTTGTGTAAAAAAAAAAATTATAACATTAAGTTACGATCTTAATAAAATAATCTTTGAAATTTATAATGACTGTAAAATTGGCTCTGGAAAAGTCAGGTAATTTTAAAATACATTTTGACTGGACACCCTGTGGGGTAATTTTCGGGGTACATCAGTCCCCTTCTTCATAATTATATGATTTGTTTTGTTTTTAATTGTGAACTTTGAGGCCTACAGTTTTCTGGTAAGTGGTAGGGCTTGACCTTCTGTCCTCCTTTCAATGTTTAAATTTAATATAATTATTTATAATTTTGTTTCCCCAGGTTGTACAAGAATGCGAAGAGCACGCCCAAGAAAGAGGTGACTTACGTCGTTTCAAAGAAGCACATGGCAGGGAAGAAGGCGCGCAGACCTCCGGGTGTCAAAGGACACTACAAAGTGGTGGATCCCAGGTTGAAGAAGGACACGAGGAGAGCTAAGCTCGAGTTGAAAGGGAAGAAGGGAAGAAAAGGGAAAGCAAATAAAGGCGGACAGCAGAAAAGCAGAGGGAAAAAGACAAAGAAGAAATAGTTTTTTAATCATTTTTTAAGATTCTTTTCTTTGTTTGTAAATAACTTGTCATTAAGATTTGTTTTGTAACAATTTGTATGCAGGTAATTTTATGACATCTCATTAAAGAAATCTAAAAAATCTGTTAAGTCTAAAAGAACATTTGAGCCCGGGGCAGTGGAATCGGTATGACAAGCTTTCGACTCCGACTCTTCTATTTTTTTACTTTTCAACTCCAACTCATACTCCTCCATAAATGACTGAAATATATTAATTAGTAATAACAAATCTACTGTCACAGTAAAACGCTCCGATACAGATTACTTAAAGGGAAGCTTCTTTGACGTTGTGAGTGTATATTTAAATCATCATCAACTGTTTCCAGCCTGTGGTCGGGTCATTTTAGTAAAATGCCTCTATCTTCCTCCATCCTTCCACCACTATTCTCCTTTAATTTCTTCCATTCTTCTCCTCTCACTTGAATACTTTCTGTTATCTGCTCCTCCCATTTTTTCTTGGCCTCCCTTACGGTTTTTTCTTCCATACTTCATTTCCAACATTTTCTTCGGCATCCTCTCTTTTTCCATCCTCATTACATGTTCATACCATCTCAGTCTTGCTTCCTCTACTATCTCATGTACTCCAACATCCTCATTACATGTTCATACCATCTCAGTCTTGCTTCCTCTACTATCTCATGTACTCCAACATCCTCATTACATGTTCATACCATCTCAGTCTTGCTTCCTCTACTATCTCATATACTCTAACATCCTCATTACATGTTCATACCATCTCAATCTTGCTTCCTCTACTATCTCATGTACTCCAACATCCTCATTACATGTCCATACCATCTCAGTCTTGCTTCCTCTACTATCTCATGTACTCCAACATCCTCATTACATGCCATACCATCTCAGTCTTGCTTCCTCTACTATCTCATGTACTCCAACATCCTCATTACATGCCCATACCATCTCAGTCTTGCTTCCTCTACTATCTCATGTACTCCAACATCCTCATTACATGTCCATACCATCTCAGTCTTGCTTCCTCTACTATTTCATGTACTCCAACATCCTCATTATATGACCATACCATCTCAGTCTTTCTTCCTCTACTATTCATGTACTCCAACATCCTCATTACATGCCCATACCATCTCAGTCTTGCTTCCTCTACTATCTCATGTACTCCAACATCCTCATTACATGCCCATACCATCTCAGTCTTGCTTCCTCTACTATCTCATGTACTCCAACATCCTCATTACATGTCCATACCATCTCAGTCTTGCTTCCTCTACTATCTCATGTACTCCAACATCCTCATTACATGTCCATACCATCTCAGTCTTGCTTCCTCTACTATCTCATGTACTCCAACATCCTCATTACATGCCCATACCATCTCAGTCTTGCTTCCTCTACTATTTCATGTACTCCAACATCCTCATTATATGACCATACCATCTCAGTCTTTCTTCCTCTACTATTTCATGTACTCCAACATCCTCATTACATGCCCATACCATCTCAGTCTTGCTTCCTCTACTATCTCATGTACTCCAACATCCTCATTACATGCCCATACCATCTCAGTCGCTTCCTATACTATCTCATGTACTCCAACATCCTCATTACATGACCATACCATCTCAGTCTTGCTTCCTCTACTATCTCATGTACTCCAACATCCTCATTACATGACCATACCATCTCAGTCTTGCTTCCTCTACTATCTCATGTACTCCAACATCCTCATTACATGACCATACCATCTAAGTCCTGCTTCCTCTACTATCTCATGTACTTCCTGTACCCCCCACTCTTCCCCGGATAACTTCATCCCCATGGCCTCCACCTTGTATTTAAATATTATCAATCCAAATTACAAATAATGGTCTTAAAGCATAAGGAAAAAACCTAAAATTAAATGATATAATATTATAACAATATATATAGTAACTATAATATTTTATTTTGAAGCCGACTCCAATTCAGACTCGATGACTTTGACTCAGACCCCACAGCCCTATTTGAGACTTTGAATATTTTTAATTAATATTTAACAAGGTATATTGCACAGGTGTGTTAAGTACACTTTTTAATTTCAAACCGAATCCGAATCGAAAATATGTAATATTCCCTGAAACCAAATTAAAATTAAAATATATTTTTTAATCACCACGTCTTACTACCTGTTCATATTATACACATATATGATGATAACAACATTACTCTAATGAGGAATGGATGAGGAAAGAAGCATTTCAGAGGCACGTTGAGGCCTAGGTCAAGAGATCGGGTGATTACGGATCGATTTTCTTCAAGATGCGGCTATTACCTCTTTGTCCAATGGCAACAGCGTAAAGTGTGAACTGTGTTCTTTTTATTGTAAAAGTCATATTTTATTGGTTCCCTTTTATACATTTCTATCCACCTTTCTTATACCTTCTTCCAAATATTTACTATTATTATTATTATTATTATTATTATTATTATTATTATTATTATTATTATTAGCACCGAGTCTTACTACCCGTTCGGGTTATACGCACTTACGCTAATGTGCAATAGTAGGGTGATTGTGAGATGAAATGGAGGACCTACAGTTTAACGTGGAATCCGAACCACGGTGGAGGCCTGGCATTCCTCACATTCACAAGTCGTGATTAATACACGTCTTGTCAGAGGTGAAGGAAGGGGTTTGGTAATCAGATAAATCTGTGCCGGGACCGAGGAAGTATTTACTAAAAAAGTTATTTGGAATAGAGGTTTGTATAAAGGTAAAAAGGATAAAACAGCACTACTTACCTGGGTAAACGCTAGAGTAGAAATTATTCTAATAATGGGATATGCAAAGCTACAAAAACTTCAACTATATATATATTCGATTTGAATCCACTTTGAATAAAAAAAAGTAGACTTTTACTTCCATTTTTATGTGTGAAGTTATGAAAATGATCAGAAGTTGGAAACGTGGGTAATTTATTATTTATTTGAGGTATTTATAGTGCACTTTCTGTACTGTCTGATAATATCAACACATGAGATTTTCTATGAGTGAGCTCGAAAGGGCCTATCATTCTTGTTGGGAAAGGTATTTTCACATACCTTCAATGGTTCTTTTACGTGGCACAATTAGCATGGGGCCGATGTCTTTACTTCCCCTCCGAAAAAAGTTGTGCTACAGATTTTTATTACTCAATCCACTAACAAGTGTGAAAAAATAGAGAAGTTTATTTGTAGGTTGTCGGGGCCTAATTTAAAGTTGACTTCCCTCATTAACACTTGCATTACTTGATAGTTTTTCCTACATTGTTTTGTATTTTAAAAATATTTTATATCATCAAATCCTAATACAGAATTAACTGTGTTAGTTTCTTAGATAACCCACCTACTTTTAATCATAACTTTGTTTTACAATTTTAATTTTATTTTAAGTATTTAACGGGTCTGCCTAGGTCAGGAATGCTGAAACTTTCCCGGCCAGTGTTGCCACTCAGGGGACTTACTGAATTTGGACTAGTCTATTGTTTACGTTTTTAATGAGTCTTTAAAACCAAAACTTTTTCTAATCGCCGCATCTTACATTGTTAAGGCTATACGTAAATTTTATAATATCTAATGGGGTAGGGACGAGGAAGGAAGCATTTTAGAGGTAATATACCCACATTTGCTTGGAAGGCGAGTTGGGAAGCCCTTTAGGAAAAACCACCCTCAATAGACCCATCTGGGATTCGAATCCTGATTTCCTCGTCATCATCATGCCTGTCTAATATTAGTTTGACATATTGCATTTTGATAGCCGCGTATATTATGTGTCCGGTTCAAACCTTGTTATCTTCAACAGCACAAAAAGATGTACTAAAGTACGAGCCAAGACAATTTCTAACCGTTGACTTCAAAAAATACTGTGTGACATGACGTGACTCGAAATTTTAATGACTTTAAAAAAATTAAACCACGTTGAGAAACATTTTATACAATGTTTAATTTTTTTTCATGTCTGCGTACCACTCAAATCGTGTTTGCGTGTCATAGATTTACCATCCCTGGTCTACGTAGCAGAGACATTGTCAATTTAATGTTGCGCTTAGGGCTAGATATCGGCAGAACCTTTACTAATACACGAGTTTGTTGTTTACTGGAATGAACACAAAACTTTGTTCTGTAATCATATTCATACATAGACTTGTAAACATAGTTTAAAAGTCGACATGAAAAGACCACATATTTCTGTTGATCATTAAGAGCTAAGTTTCCAGGAAATGAAAGGTTATAGGAGCGTAGAATAGATCTTTGTGAATCGAATGTCATTTAATATGAGGGATTTCAACACATTGTGTTGTCATTTGTATTTTACTCCTCTCCTGTTTGTTCTCCTACTGACGGACAGATACACCCAGGAACCTTATAAACCCATTTGGTTTATAGTGCCTTGACGTGCCTTTTCTAAACCACGACTTATTTACTTTACTTAAATCTGGAACATACACAACACCGTAATTCATCACTAATTATACATTTTTAAGCCATGCTGGGAATCGAACCCAAGCTCAGTAGGAAGACACGCTACTGACCCAAGTAAGGCGTAGGAATTATACTAAAACAAAGTTAAGGAACGCCAAATATGCACAAGGAAGTTTTAACCCATTTTTTTTGTGTGGCGTATTCCTGTATTATCTTACAGCTAAGTTGTAAACAGGTGTTAGGATTATTTTACTGTTTCCAGGAAACTGTTTACTAACAGTTGAAACATTTTTTTTCAGAAGACAATGCACGTTGGAAAACACGCTCATGAAGAATAAACACATGTCACCTATCTGATAACATGTCAAGGTTTTCTCACAAACCTTACTACTATTTATTTTTCTAAGAACTGTATGTACTTGAATAACCTTAGTTTTACATAGTCAAATGATTGTTTAGTTTTCTAGAACCAGCAGTCCCAGATTTACATGCAGTAAGATGTTGTGCTAATATATATATATATATATATATATATATATATATTATACACACACACACATATTCAGGAAAAAATAAAAGGTTTTTTATACACTTATGTCTTAATGATTCAATTATTATATTTATGAATAAAGATAGGGAATCATTTTGGATGTGATTCTTCGATACAAAGCAAACTGGATCCGGACAATCCTTAAGGGGACGTCTTCTGCACGAACTCATGAAGGAAAGGTTGAGGGAAAGAGGAGCTTGGGAAAAGGGAGGAGGATTCAAATATTGGATGCTTGATGGAAAGAAGAACATTCTGGGAGCTGAAGGAGGAGGCAGAGGACAGGGTGCATTGGAGGTCTAAGTTCACTGACAAAACGAATGGACCTGTCGTATGACAGAACACCTATTAATTAATAATAGATAGTATAATAATGGTTCATTAAAAGAAGCTGCACAGTTGAATCAAATTTCCCGTTTGTCCCTTATAATTTTTTTTATATAATATAGTTTAATTTTCTTCACAAGGTGATATCAACAGTTGTTGAATATCTGTCAAGGGTGAACTGGAATTTAATGACAAATATATCTCTTCATTTAAAAAGTATATCTGATATCGCTATGCTCATGACAAATATTACACATCTGTTGATATTACCTTGGGAAGAAAATAAACTTAAACTTTTTACTGTAGCAATATTTGATTTTTTATTTATTTTAACTTAAAAAAGTTTTGTCATAAAAACTGCAAAAAACACTGGCTTTTTTCTGTTCCCTTCTTTCCCACCTTAATACGTCAAAGTAAGACTGCTATCTTTCAGGGTCAACCTGTGTATGCTTTCTAAGACTCTTTCTAAGAGTCTACATTTTTTTAGACCCACTTTCTCTCCCAACTCAATCGGCGGACTACACTGGATATCATCTCTGAGAGAACTATATGGTTACTATTGAGAAACAGTTGTCATTCTCTTGTTTTCATGTGGTCAATCTTCAAAATCTCTCTGAGGATGTATGGTTACTATTGGGAACAGCTTGTCATATCTGTTTTCTTGCAATTTCCTCAATATAGGACAAGTTCGCACTATGTTGCCGTTGCTCCTTCTTACTTTAGAACACCCACTTAAGACTTAACCAAGAGCGAGGAGATTTGGCAACAGTTAATACCGGGATCACGATCAACTTAACGTTAACTTAACGTATGTGTGATCACGATTCACGTAACTTAACGTAAAACTCGAGCCAAACATCTTCATTCTCGAGTATGATCTGTGATTTGTACTAGTTGCACAGTGATGATCTGTGAATGTTTACAATTTTCAATTCGATATAATAAATATCTATTACAAAACTTTTTTGATAAATTTAGCTTTCCTATTTTAGTTTAATTATTTTGTTTCAATGTCTGATCACTAGAACTTACGCTAAAGAGTAAACATTGGTCAGAATACCAACAAATGAATTACTAAATAGCCCTGTTGACGTCACTCACATAATGATTGGCTGGCTAGAACACGTGATACCCTTCAAGTAACGTTCACTTAAAGTAAAAGACTTTCCAGGACATCTCTTACGTTAAGTTAACTGCATTCAGTTAGTTAACCGCATCGTGATCCCTCCATTAAAACACGAGGAGGTCCTTTACGTTAAGTTACGTTAAGTTAACGTTTAAGTTGATCGTGATCCCGGCATAACTGAGTGAGAGCGAAGATAAAGCTGGGTCTCTCTCAGCGATGATATTGTGTGTAGGTAGAAAAGGTGATTCCCCTTACTGACGTGCTCACGTATACGTTGTTTTGTTTTTCTTAACGAGTTCACTTTATGACTCGCGCGCGACGGTTCTAAGAAACCTTCAAGTAAGCCATGATTTCATCAACAAGCATCTTAATGATATCGGGGAAGTACCGATGACCCTTTATACCCGTCTCAACCTGTCTATCACCGTTATTTGGGGAGGCTATAAGACGTCTACTCTACCGGTGGAATATCAGAAGCTTCTCTGAAGTATACAAGGAACGTTACGATTAATTTTGTGATAACGTTTGACATAACCTCAAACAGTATGAAGAGCTGGATTCTACTCATAATGGGTTAGTATCTTGACATATCACGTTTTTATTTTAAATTGTAAGTTATTTAACTTTATTTCTATTGATGGATATCTTTTCGTTTGCTCTTTAAGGCAGTGTTTCTCAAACTGGGGTACGGGAGCGACTTTCAGGGGCAAGGCCGTAGCCAACCAATAATTTCAGGGTGGGTTTGTTGGGGCACACCCTCCCGATTGCTGGAGGTTAGGAAAAATTCTAAATTATAAACTGTTCAAGAAGCTCTCTGAAGTGTTTTTTTTATGGTGACATAACACCTATAACTGCCGAAGGTTAGAAAAATTATAATATTAAACACCTATAGAAGCTATCCAAAGTGTTTTTTTTATGGTAACACAGCCTCCTAATTTATACTTGTGCCTTAATTTTGATATTGTTTGAACCATAAATAAAGCTCTATATATTTTTCATTAAATTTGGGGGGGGAGTTTGAACCCCAAAAACCTCCCCCTGACTACGGCCTTGTTCAGGGGGTATATGAGTAGCTCTCGATGGAAAAAAAAAAGACAAAATGACTAGAGAACCAAACATGGTGGGGAATTTTTTTTTAAGATAATTTAGTGAAATTTTCTCTTTAGATTGATTATATCTGAAATTCGTCATCTGGGGAAAACTTATCATGGGTGCACAGTAGATATTTTGTCATGACCAAAGGGTGCAATCTAAAAAAAAAAGTTTGAGAATCACTGCTTTAAGGTAGGCTTACCTTGCATTATTCCACTATGGTGTAGCTCAAGGCCGTAGTCAGGGGGGGTTTTCGGGGTTCAAACCCCCCCCCCCCCGAAATTTTTATGAACAAAATATATATGGCTTTATTTATGGTTCAAACAATATCAAAATTAAGGTACAAGTACAGGGACTGTGTTACCATAAAAAGCACTTCAGAAAGCTTCCAGAGATGTTTATTATTTAGAATTTTTTCTAGCCTCCGATAGTTAGGGGGTAGTGTTGACATAAAAAAACACTTCAGATAGCTTCTAGAACAGTTTTTTATTTAGAATTTTTTCTAGCCTCCGTCAACTGGTGGATGAGCTCACCAAACCCCCCTGAAATTATTGGCTGGCTACGGCCTTGGTGTAGCTAATAGTGTAATCCGTTGAGGTAAATGGAGTGGGTATTGTACTCAGGCCCGTCTGATCTCGTTGGACGTTGACGGGGAGGTCCGGGGCTTCGATCCCTGGTCGGGTGTTTTCAGATTTTCCCCCCCTCTCCTTAAATGATTTTTCTCACACTCCCTCTATCCAAATTTAGGTGCATTTCATATTAATTTCACCTTACTTTTTTTTGTGCGCCACACATTTACACTTGGTTAGGTTATGAGGAGGGTTGAATCTAGAGGAAATGTAAACGCATTAGGTCAGAGAGTACTAAATGGGAAGACCATCTCCCGGTGCACTTGGCTTAGATTAGAATCTTTGACTGGGAATTGCGTGTCTGACACCTTAGACAATGTGACCACCAATGGTTGGTTTGTGCATGGGCTAGACTCCGCCACGACCAGTGAGACACGCTTGTCACCATTCTCGTGTTTGGTACCGTTTTTCAGGTGCCGGTTCGTAACTAAGCCACCGAGAATAATAAAAGCCCTTTTCTCCAATGGTTATTAATTCTGAAATGTGGTTTTTAATTTTTTGTATTTATTCTTTAGTTGACTAACAATCACCACTCTAAATCTATAAGATTTTTATTTGTGTTAATCCTTGTCCTTTTTTTATATATTTACAAAGAGACTTTATACAGTTTTGGGAAATAAAACTTTAATAGTTGTATTTGAAAATTGGTGTTTTGAGGTTTCTAAAAGGTCATGCCTTACTACTGGATGATTTTTTTTCCCCGCTACTACATATTTCTGTAAATAAATATCAATAGCTACTCCTTAAGAACCTTAATCACTAAAACAAAAATAATCTGCATGTCTTAACCTCCTCTCATATATGAACCTTGCTCCCTTTTCCTCAGAGTAAACAATCATTTTGCTCGTGCTCTTTAAACGTTTAGTTGTGGGTGTTACAGCTGCAGCGCTGGTGTGCGTGACGTCAGCTATGGCAGCGATACGCGTGGGTGGAGTGAGTAGTTCCTCAAGTTCCGACCCTTGCCCCTGTCCCAGTGCATCATCAACAAGCCGATCTGCGCAGCAGAATTCTCCAGCCATAGCAGAAGGATCTTTTCCAGTGAATGTGACATGCATTGTTACAACAAGTGCTACAACAGAAGTAAGAATTTCGTATCACTATAAGCTACGCAAACCTTATATATATGTATATATATACATATATATATACATATATATACATATATATACATATATACATATATATATATATATATATATATATATATAGTGTAATTTAAAAATATTAATTGGTATGCCTCTAAACAAATTTATTTGAAAACTTTAGTTTTCATAAATATTGAGAAACTATTAATTAATTTACAACAACAAAAAGTATAGTCTTTACTGAAGTATACATCCCATCTAGTTTGAACAAATAATTTTAAACTGGACTGTATAAAATATTAATCAATTTATTTGATAATATGAATGATTGCGATTTATGATAAAATAATTACTATCTTGTAATCTATAAACATGTTTTAAATGTCTATCGACGTTTCTAACAAGAGAGTGAAAATACCTTTTTATTGCCGCTTCGTTTGGATTAAAAGGTAACAAGCTTAACTAATTAGGTTACACTATGGAATAAATTATAAAAATAAGTTCATAGTCTAATTAGTCAAGGTAAGATTCCAACCTTTCTGTGTAAATTGAGTGGACCTTTCATCAACCTTGAAAGGAAGCCAACTCACCTTGTATTTATTTCTCCCCTATAATGTAGCTCATAAGAAAGGGCCATAGGGTAGCCCTCAATGGGGGTACCTTTATGGGTAAAGAGTAAGTTATTTCCTTTATTTACCTCGTAAAGGGGCAATCTCGCCTTTATTTATTCCACTAAAGTATAGCTTATAAGGTAGGGTCATAGTGTAATCCGTCAAGGTTAGATCCTACATTTAAAGGTAGATGAAGTGTGGGCTGCATATTATGAAAAACTAAATCATAGGCTACTTTAAAAGTAGCTTCAAAATCAATGTATAAGTATTTTAACTTTTCAATCTTTGCTCTTTCCAGATTATTTCAAGCAATCTTATGGACTGAAATGCTGATCAACCAAGCTACATCAGTGGCGTTGAAAGCTACTAGAATTGTGCCATATTTTCGGAGCTTACATTTATTTATGTACGCAGAATCCTAACTTAAAATATTAGTCATTCTTATTGTGTGTGAATAAATTAATTTTGTAATATATCTTGGTTAATTTCATTTATACCCTGACAGCTCGGAAAACACAATATAATACAGATAAACCTGAATCACATTTTTTTAGTTGTAAAATGTTTACGTTTACATTTACGCTGAAGAGCTACTTTTTTTTTTTTTTTTTAAATCTTCTTAACATTAGAATAATAATTAATTGATATACATTCTATTAAAAGTCAATTTTTTACCACCAATATTTGTCTGGATAAAAATTAGTGTATTTCTTTCAACTTATTTTTCCCCAATAGATTTAGGAGGATTTAATGCCATGTTCAAAGCTAAAGAGATATTAACTTACGTCAAACAAGTCGTCGCTATCTAAGTGCGGAATAATAAATGTTCCAGATCAGAGTTGGGTGGTTATCTTGTTAGTTATTTGTGCACCAGTATCTTCGGTTAAAGTCATATACACTATGCAGGCTGTAGAGATGAATTTTAGTATCATATGTCAAAGTAGTTTGTCATCCTTAAAAACGAGATCAATAATATTACTGTACAAACTCTAGATCTAAACTTTATAAACTCCAATACACAATATGGCTACGGTGAACATCTAGACCATTATCGTCATTCATTTGTTTATTGGCTGTCTTCTTGGCATTTGTATTTAGAATATAATTTCATCTGTGAGCGTTTTGTGTTTTGGTTATTGAAACCGGCAATAATAAATTATTTATTATTTTATTAATTATTATATTATTATTATGTGCATCTTTGATGAAAACTAATCGGTTGTGTGTGTTTTTATAGAAATGGATTATGTTGTAACCTTATTTCAAGAATTATATTGGTCAACTCTCTGCTATGCAAGGTAAGATTATTTTGTTTGTTGATTTTTACTTTGGGCTTAAACAATGAACGAGCAAGTCATTGAAATTATTTTGGAACTTACAGTTTGGAATGACATTTCCTTTAATTTCGGTGGGTTAATTATTTGAAAAACAATATCTATTAAACAGAAAGACTAGTTTTAAAATATACATGCGTAACTTAAATGTTTATGGATGGAAAATAAAAACAAATGGGGCTACACATAAAATAACGCTTTTTTTTTCTTGCTAAACAAAGGATGAGAGTCAAATAAAAAACTTTTTAAGGGTGTTCAAATTTGTTTAATTAATTATAACGTTATTTGATCTGTTGCGAAACCAAATGTAGGCCTAACCAATATTTGTTCTAAAATAAGCATTTAAAACATTTTCATATAAATTTAAATATGTATTTAAGTGCATTAAGATTTTACTAATAAATCACTCAAACTTCAATAAAAATTAAATTTTTAGATATGAATACAAATATTTGAAGGTATCCAATAATGTTTATTCGAAACAAAAGTTTGTCAATCCTAAGAGGACAAATAAGTTAGTTTCCCTTCAAACAAATAAAATATTAAAATAATTATTATTCAAAACTTATTGGACGCATTTTAACATATTATTATCATTATTATTTAACAACATTGTTGCCTGCCATCATTAATCGTTTTGAGGTCAAATGTAATATAAAAGTGGCTTTCTTTTTTTTAACTTTAAAAGGTTTGTTGACATAAATATGCTCTTGTTAAAGCGCCAACAATAAACATTCATGTGATGGGCTTTTGGTACAGATAAAAAGATCAATAGCAATTATAAAAAAGACTTAAAGCTAGATCGCCATTGGTATAATTTAGAACATAAATATACATGGCTGTAATCAGGATATTTTGTGGGGGTGGGGAAAGGGGATATTAAAACTTTTAAGAAGTTTTGAGCGGGTTTGAAATAAATTAAAATCAAATTGTTTTAAATATGTTTATAGATATTTATTAAAAACAAAATTAACGCAACGTCATCGAAAAAAAAAGTAGTTGTTGATTTTATTAATTTTTACCCTTGAAATCCATAGAAGCAAAAAAAAAAACAATGTTTTTAAAATGGTTAAAGAGAGTACCGGTGTACAATAGTTTTATAGTTGAAACAATAACAAAGCACCTCGGAAAGAGAAGTATTGTAATCGTCAAAAAATATCCAACTAGAGATTTCGATAAATGACGACGTTTCATGACCCCATAAAACTGAAAAAAAAATTGTTTTCGCTTTGCCGTCTTTGTCTGTCTGACTCGGTGGAGCCGAAACCCATTTTACCGATTGGATTAACATTTGGTGTCTGGGTTTTCATAAGGTCCTGCCGAGGGATTTTTGTAATTTGATATCCAACCCTAAAATTAAGGGTAGTTTACTGAAGGGGAAAAGGGAGAAAAAAATCAATTTTTCTCAAAATACTTTTCAACGATTTTGATTAAATTTTGTATCTAGGAACTATTTAACATCACAAACAAAATGGTAATCTTATTTAGGCTACCCATGAAAATGACTTTAAGGACACTTTACATAAGCATAAATTTCCAATTTTCATAATTTCTCCGAAATATTTGAGATATACAATACCTTAACATTGTAAAGTTATATAGTAAGCCTACTATTAAAAATAAAAATATTTTAAATTGAAATCTATTTTTATAGAAGCAATTAGTTTCTGATATTATATAAAATTGATTTGTTATTCTATTTGGTTTCTGCAACGATATATATTATTTGATTAATGCTATTTGGTGTAGTGTTTCTGCAACGATGTGTATAATTTCATTACCCAAAATCATAACGAGTGTTCCATTTATTCACAGCACAAACCTTGGAAAATAACTGTTACCTTATTTTCCTTCACTAACAACATTCGTTTATGAGTTATGCCTATTATTTTATTATAATTTTTCATATTCTATTATTAGTATATTATTTTGGTTTTTTGGTATAGTTTTTAATCCAAATTCCATAAAAAGACTTCTATGCTGTTTTGTATAACTGCCACTATTGATTTTTTTAATTACTTATATTTATCTTACAACAGTCAAATGGGTGTGTATTTTAAGGTTTGACGGCTTGGCGTATGAATTCATTTAAATATATTTGGTAATTTTTTCAACGGTATAATTAGGTGTTTTTCTTCTAAGGTTGGTTAAACTAAGCTCTTTTGGGAGTATGAACTACATCATCGTAGTCCAGTAGAGGAAATATTATCCAGGACTAATGTACCGTTGTCCAGGGGACGTACTAATGTACTAATCGTACATCCTTTCCATGTCCCGATGAGATGAGGTGATGGTGATAGTGAGGGTGTGGAACCTGTGGAAACATTTATAACCTAACTTAAGCATAAATAACCGAACCCTGGTTACCATAGGGGTAATTCCCTCTTTAGGAAAAAAAAGAAGCCAAAGGCACCAGCCGGGAATCAGAACCTGAGACCCCTAAGCTCGTAGCCAGGTGCACGAAGCCGGTTATGATCATGACACTACTGTTTCATTTATAGAAATGGCGTCGTGTAAAATTAATGCTAGATGCGGTTCGTGAAATATGTACGTGCATTTATCGCACGTGCTAGAAAATATATGAAATAAAAATATGTCTAAAGTCTGTTCAGCGTAGGAATTGTTTTCTCAAAGGCCTTTTTCCCTACCAGAAAATATTATATAATAGGATATTGGTAGGGAAAAAAGACCTTTCAGAGAGTAATTCCTACCGTGAATGGATTATAGAAAGTGCGTCAACCGACAACCTTCATTAAAAGTTCTCTGACCTGACCAGATGTCAACATGAGTTTAAACTGGAAAAATATTATTGAGGATTAAAATCCAATACAAGGTTAAAAGTGGTCGCAGTATAAAGTTGAACTCAAAATCTTTCCGTCATAAGAAAAATGAATGCAGTAATAATTCTTTTACGTGTTCTTACTGTTCATTTTGTTTTCATTTTTCAATAATGATAATTAAAAATTTAGAGAAGTAGACATTCTTTTCACTTTTATGTTAACGACATTGCCTCTTGGAGATTTCGAAGCGGGTAGCATCTTAACTTGACGCACCTAAGCAGTCTAAGCATTATCACACTTAGACGCCAATGTACGAAATAGAAAGAGAATGAAGAAAATGAGAACTTTACCATGAGAGGGCTCTTGTTTATGTGCTGATAACACTTCCCCTATTCCTCTGACGAGTTTACACAGACACTTTAATATTTGCGCCATGAAAAATTGACTTTAATTTAATTTTACCTTTTTCTTGTTTCTTATCCTAGATAGACATTTACTACCAAGGAGGGCTTTTTAATCTACCTCCTGACAGGAAGACTCCTACAGGACATTTTCGTGACCAAGACAAATAGCCTGAGTTATAGAGGATTTATAAAAAAAATACGTTTACGAAAAACTATTTCAAGATAAAAGTAATAATTTCGTAACATTATAGGACTATTTTTAGAATTATTTAAGATTCTATTGTTTTTGTTTCAACGTTATATCTTTAAAACTCGCTGAGTAAAAGGTAAATTCATCAACATGGGAAATCCTATCTTGACCGGCCGTGACGTCACAGATAGACAACGTCATTAAATAATGATTCAGTCTATTGAAATTAGTGTTCTGGCGATCATTTTTATATTTATTCTCAATGAATCATTGCAAATGACAGGTGACAGCTCGGCTTTAGTAACTTATTATTGTAGTACCCGTTTCCCTCTCATTCTAATTCCCCCCCATTGTGATTCCTGTTTTGAAACTGATGTGAAAATAAGATCAGAAAATGTGATTTAGTCAAGCTATTCATTTGATCAATGCCAAACAACAAAATGTTGTATATTGTGTTCGTTGGTTTTTTGGGCTCTGAGGGATAAATGAAGCACAGTTACCCACTTCCGGCTTTTCAACGTGAATGCGTGCGCACCTAAGTATTTATACATTATTATTATTATTATTATCACCGCGTCTTACTACCCATTCGGGTTATACGCACTCACGCTAATGTGTAATGGTAGGGTGATTGTGAGATGAAATGGAGGACCAACAATGGAATCCGAACCACGGTGGAGGCCTGGCATTCCACACATCAACAAGTTGTGATTAATACAAGTCCTGCCAGAGGTGAAGGAAGGGTTTGAACCCCGGACCCCCAGCTCAGAAGTCCGACAACTTACCCCTAGACCACCAGGTCACTAGTATTTATACATAATTGAGGAGAGGACAGCTGTGAGGGTTGTTATATTCGTGTGTAAAAAATCGGAGAAGATAAGTGTAATTTAGTGTTGTACAGGGTGTATTTTGTACCCATTGTCACACATGCAGCAGAAACATGTATATTGGATGTAAGAAAGACTAGTAAAGTGGAGTGCATGGGAATGAGGTTTGTGAGGAGCATGTTATTTGTCACAGGAGAAACAAGGTTAGGAATGACGTTATCTGGGAAAGAGTGAGAGTACATGAGATAGTAGAGAAGCAAGATTGAGTGGTATGGACAGTAAGAGGATGTTGGAGTAAGAGATAGTAGAGGAAGTAAGAATGAGATGATATGGACATGTAATGAGGATGTTGGAGTACATGAGATAGTAGAGGAAGCAAGTGAGATGGTATGGTTGTAATGAGATGTTGGAGTAATGAGATAGTAGAGGAAGCAAGACTGAGATGGTATGGCATGTAATGAGATGTTGGAGTACATGAGATAGTAGAGGAAGCAAGGCTGAGATGGTATGGTCATGTAATGAGATGTTGGAGTACATGAGATAGTAGAGGAAGCAAGACTGAGATGGTATGGCATGTAATGAGGATGTTGGAGTACATGAGATAGTAGAGGAAGCAAGACTGAGATGGTATGGGCATGTAATGAGGATGTTGGAGTACATGAGATAGTAGAGGAAGCAAGCTGAGATGGTATGGTCATGTAAGAGATGTTGGAGTACATGAGATAGTAGAGGAAGCAGACTGAGATGGTATGGCATGTAATGAGGATGTTGAGTACATGAGATAGTAGAGGAAGCAGACTGAGATGTAATGATGTAATGAGGATGTTGGAGTACATGAGATAGTAGAGGAAGCAGACTGAGATGGTATGGCATGTAATGAGGATGTTGAGTACATGAGTAGTAGAGGAAGCAGACTGAGATGGTATGGCATGTAATGAGGATGTTGGAGTACATGAGATAGTAGAGAAGCAGGACTGAGATGGTATGGTCATGTAATGAGGATGTTGGAGTACATGAGATATAGAGGAAGCAGACTGAGATGTATGGCATGTAATGAGGATGTTGGAGTACATGAGATAGTAAGAAGCAGACTGAGATGGTATGGCATGTAAGAGGATTTGAGTACATAGATAGTAGAGGAAGCAGGACTGAGGGTATGGCAGTAATGAGGATGTTGAGTACATGAATAGTAAGAAGCAGGACTGAGATGTAGGCAGTAATGAGGATTTGAGTACATAGATAGAGAGAAACAGACTGAATGGTATGGCATGAATGAGTTGGAGTACATGAATGTAAGAAGCAGACTGAGATGGTATGGCAGTAATGATGTTGGAGACTGAGAGTAGAACAGGACGAGATGTATGGCAGTATGAGATGTTGGAGTACATAATAGAATAGTAGGAAGCAGGACTGAGATGGTATGGCATGTAATGAGGATGTTGGAGTACATGAGATAGTAGAGGAAGCAGGACTGAGATGGTATGGGCATGTAATGAGGATGTTGGAGTACATGAGATAGTAGAGGAAGCAGGACTGAGATGGTATGGCATGTAATGAGGATGTTGGAGTACATGAGATAGTAGAGGAAGCAGGACTGAGATGGTATGGCATGTAATGAGGATGTTGGAGTACATGAGATAGTAGAGGAAGCAGGACTGAGATGGTATGGCATGTAATGAGGATGTTGGAGTACATGAGATAGTAGAGGAACAGACTGAGATGGTATGGCATGTAATGAGGATGTTGGAGTACATGAGATAGTAGAGGAAGCAGACTGAGATGGATGGCATGTAATGAGGATGTTGGAGTACATGAGATAGTAGGGAAGCAGACTGAGATGGTATGGCATGTAATGAGGATGTTGGAGTACATGAGATAGTAGAGGAAGCAGACTGAGATGGTATGGCATGTAATGAGGATGTTGGAGTACATGAGATAGTAGAGGAAGCAGACTGAGATGGTATGGTCATGTAATGAGGATGTTGGAGTACATGAGATAGTAGAGGAAGCAGGACTGAGATGGTATGGCATGTAATGAGGATGTTGGAGTACATGAGATAGTAGAGGAAGCAGGACTGAGATGGTATGGTCATGTAATGAGGATGTTGGAGTACATGAGATAGTAGAGGAAGCAGGACTGAGATGGTATGGTCATGTAATGAGGATGTTGGAGTACATGAGATAGTAGAGGAAGCAGACTGAGATGGTATGGGCATGTAATGAGGATGTTGGAGTACATGAGATAGTAGAGGAAGCAGGACTGAGATGGTATGGGCATGTAATGAGGATGTTGGAGTACATGAGATAGTAGAGGAAGCAGGACTGAGATGGTATGGGCATGTAATGAGGATGTTGGAGTACATGAGATAGTAGAGGAAGCAGGACTGAGATGGTATGGACATGTAATGAGGATGTTGGAGTACATGAGATAGTAGAGGAAGCAAGACTGAGATGGTATGGACATGTAATGAGGATGTTGGAGTACATGAGATAGTAGAGGAACAAGACTGAGATGGTATGGCATGTAATGAGGATGTTGGAGTACATGAGATAGTAGAGGAACAAGACTGAGATGGTATGGTCATGTAATGAGGATGTTGGAGTACATGAGATAGTAGAGGAAGCAAGACTGAGATGGTATGGCATGTAATGAGGAGTTGGAGTACATGAGATAGTAGAGGAAGCAGGACTGAGATGGTATGGACATGTAATGAGATGTTGGAGTACATGAGATAGTAGAGGAAGCAGACTGAGATGGTATGGCATGTAATGAGGATGTTGGAGTACATGAATAGTAGAGAAAGCAAGACTGAGATGGTATGGACATGTAATGAGGATGTTGGAGTACATGAGATAGTAGAGGAACAAGACTGAGATGGTATGGTCATGTAATGAGGATGTTGGAGTACATGAGATAGTAGAGAAAACAAGACTGAGATGGTATGGTCATGTAATGAGGATTTGAGTACATGAGATAGTAGAGGAAGCAAGACTGAGATGATTGGCTGTAATGGATGTTGAGTACAGAATAGTAAGAACAAGACGGATGTATGGCATGTAATGAGTGTGGAAGAAAACTGGAATGTTAATGTTTTTATGATTGAAGAATGATGGTTAAGAGATTCGAAGATTAGTTCAAGATATGATGATTGTTTTAGTGGTTTTGAAGCTTCAGAACTGACATTACCATTGGAAATACCGCATTGTAGGTGTCACCCTTAATAACCTTGGTGTTAAAAAAAAATTTCAAAATATTTTATTGTGGAACCACGGCCACGCCACGACTCCTAGTCAACTGAATCAACACGCCTCTAAAGCGGGTTGCATACACCTTCCATTGCAGGCATTCCCAGCTACTCGGGGAAAACTTAGGAAATTAGCAAATATAGCTTCTGGCATGATCTTCGCGCATTATTTACATTTTTGGGTTAATCAAAACCCCGTTGAGAGTTTTCAGGGGGATACCGAGTTTGAATCCCGGTTGTAGACTTTAAGTGGTTAAGAGTGATCTAAAACAAACTTGCAAGAAAGTCGCCAGTAGCATGTAACTTATAGGTGACCACAAACAAAACTATTTTTTATAGTTATTTGTTTGATAATAAAAGTTTTGTGTCATATTAAATAAAAAACTAAACAAGAAAATCTCGCTTCCAAGAAAATTTCGCTTGAAAGACAAAACCCAACTTGTTTTTTATTTATTTCTTCTCTAAAAGTTGATTTATTCAAACAAAAACTGTGAGAATTCACGCGCTCGCTACTAGATTATAAAATATGGCGTCGTTATAATAAATTATCCCCACCTTATGCGGGTACATACCTTCACCCTCCCCCTCTTCTCTATTTTCCCGCCAATTCCTCACCAGTAAAGCTTTTTTTTAAAAAAACAAACTCATTGTCCTCTCTGCCGGCTGCAAAAGGCAATTGAACCAATGTCAAGGTCACTACCCGGCCCGGGCGTTGAACCCCGGAGAGTCTCCCTCCCTATACAACCAATAGAGTCGCGCGCCTGCGCAGTGTCGGCTCGACTCAGACGCAGCTGCCGTGCCTGGCGGACAAATGAGCTGATGTCAAGGTCGCAGGATACTTACACCTTACCATACTAGACCATGTTTTTATTATTGTTATTATTATTTAGGGATATTTTACAGTATAAAATTACATATCTGCACCGATGGGCACACAAAAAGAGGTGTCAGTCTCGTTTAATCTGGTTTACTGGTGACGGGAAGGTAGAATCTTCTAATTCTGGCCTGGTGTAGCGATTCCGAC
Organism: Timema podura; assembly: GCA_033556935.1. Lineage (NCBI taxonomy): Eukaryota > Metazoa > Arthropoda > Insecta > Phasmatodea > Timematidae > Timema > Timema podura. The sequence goes on along the minus strand of JAVRXN010000006.1, from coordinate 15,433,890 downwards.
CGCCTCTCCTCATAATCTCTCCATTTGAATTTGGGTACATTTCCTCGAAATTCTCCCTTAATAGTTTCCATAAGTGTGGATTAATATAATATATGTACAGGTACCAAGATGTGGTCTAAAAACCAGTGTATTAATAGGTTTTTTTTCATCGAGCTTTATGACCGATCCTTCAATCCAAAGAGAAATTTTAACTTTAAATCCAAAGAGAAGATTACAATCCCCAATTCAAAGAGGAACTTTAACTTATAGCCAAAGAGAAAACAATCTCAGTCCACGAATAGATTTTAACCTTAAATCCAAAGAGAAGATTACAATCCCCGATTCAAAGAGGAATTTCAACTAATATCCAAAGAGAAAACAATCTAAGTCCAAAGAGAGATTTTAACCTTAAATCCAGAGAGAAAATAACAGTCTCCAAATCAAAGATAAATTTCAACTAATATTCAAAGAACCAAGAATGATTCTAAATATAAATTCCACGAGACCCGACTTATAATAGGATTCTAGTTGGAAGGAAGAGATATAAAATACGAAACTATTTTATATGTTTGTTTCTTCTGTACTTTATAACATAAAAATTAAGACTTAAGGTCAGCCAATTGCGGATAGAAATAATGTGAGATTTCCTTTGTGTGGTTTATTTGAGAAATGTCTGAATGGCGATCATTGCTATCGGATACAATGCAGGATTTGTCTGATAAAATGCTAATAATTTTAGTGGATACAATGCAGAATTTTCATTAGGGTTGTTTGTTTGAGAAATGTCAGAATTGAGACCATTTATATTGGATGTAATGCAGCTCCCTCAGGAAAACATTCTATCCAACGAAGGAGTGATGCTTACTGAGTTCTGGCTGATTTTTATTGCAAACATTGGTTGGAAATAGATATCATTTTATTAGTAATATTATATTATCAATCAAAAGTTTTAATCTATGCTTCTAATAGAACTTGCCTAGGAAATAATATATAGTTGCCATTTTGGTAACTAAAAAATATATGCTGGATCCCTAATAAAATGTTTTACACCAATCTTATGAACTTCAATAACGACAGATAAATTTTTACAAGTATAAAACAAACGCAAAACATCACATTTGCTGGATGTGCCTTTGGGGAATGTCCTTAATTCGGTTTTGAAAGAATTGGCAATCCTAATTATTGATGCTATTTCATTGTGTGAAAAGCGAACAAATAATATTCTAAAATTGCCTTCATGGAGCCTAAGATAACTATGGAGGAGTCCGAGGGGTTCGCGGAACACAGTTTGAAAAACCCGTGAGATATATTCCATGTTAACTTTAGCAGGATATATGACACTTGGTCTCACTTTTTAACACAATATATTATATTCTGTTTTTTAGTATTTAATATATTTAATTTAATTTAATTTAATTTTAGCACCGCGTCTTACTACCCGTTCGGTTTATACGCTTTATATATTAAAACCCTTCCTTCACCTCTGACAAGACGTGTATTAATCACAACTTGTGAATGTGAGGAATGTCCAGGCCTCCACCGTGGTTCGGATCCCACGTTAAACTGTAGGTCCTCCATTTCATCTCACAATCACCCTACCATTACACATTAGCGTAAGTGCGTATAAACCGAACGGGTAGTAAGACGCAGTGCTAATAATAATAATAATAATAATAATAATAATAATAATAATATATTTTAAAACTAGCAGTAAAGAACAGAACAAATTGGAAAAGATCTCCTCGAACCGTGTTGAAATTTTGTGACATGAAAGCGAGCTCGGACGATTTCTTTCTAAGAAGGGAAATAGTCCCAAGGGGATGTGGTGGGGGTTGCAAGAAACCCTCGCGGCAGCCACAGTGTTGCCAACTGTACGATCTGGATACTACTTTTAATATAATTTCACCACGTGTACAATCCAGTTTTAGGATATTTTCTAAAAGTAATATCCTGTGGCCCAGCTATCTAGTAATAAATTTACATTAATTTTTTTTTAATGAAAATCGCAAGGCTTATCAATATAATGTCAGAAAGTAGTATACAACCGGTCAAAATACAATCCATTTTAGGTCCATGTACTATCGCTAGAGACTATAGACTTGGCAACACTGGGCAGCCATTGGTAAAACACTCGTGATAACAGATTCAAACAGAGTGGACGCGTGTTCAACTCTCGCACAGTCAAAGTTGGAGATGAATTAGTCACTACATCTCAACCTCTATAACCGAAACCAAAGGGTGGAATAAATTGATCTTAAATATTAATTTGTGATCTTTAATTTAAATCACATCCAGCATATATATATAAGCAACGCGTCTTACTAACCGTTTGGGTTATTAGGAAGATTGAATTTAGAGGAGGTATACCCGCATTCACGTGGAAGGAGAGTGGGAAAAACTATTTAGAAAAAACCCTCCAGTACACTCGACCGGAATCGAACCCCCTATCTTTCCGTCTTGAGCAGTATAGGCTATAGCGAGCGTAGTACCTAGACCATGCAGCTACCGATGCGTGTTCAACGCGCGCGATTTTCTGTCTAGAGAGATCGATTAAAAGGTATATGGACTGAGCATCCTTGCTCCCGAACGTTTAGAGATGAGTGGGAAGAGGACGTTTGGTGGGATATTGGGGGGGGGGGGGGGGGGTTGAGGTTGTTCGGGGCCCGGTCGGAATCAAGGTCCTCTCGACCTTGAAAGGGCGGGAGTTCATCTCTCCACAGAGGTGTCTCCTCCCTCCCACGCCAGCCCAGCCTCCTTTGGCTACGATCTTCTACGACTGATCTCTGTGGCTCTCTCCCACCAAAGTTGGACCTTTTTAACGGGTGAGTCCCGAATTGGAGCTAAATCCTTTTTCAGAGTGCCCAGTGACCTGGAAAACCTGGAAAACAGAGGGAAATCAGGGAATTTGATCAAAATTTCTTGAATTTTCACATGCATTTAAAAAAAACACAACTTTTATGTATAATTGGTCAAAATAAACAGCTTTCTTCCAGTTAATAATCATCGTGCATCTCTTTTAACACAGTTAGCCCTGTTGAGCATACTAATCTCAACTCTCAAGGTCAACGGATGATTCGCATGTCTTTTCTCCCTTCTACTGGGTGTCTGTAAATAAAATTGAGGCATGGTTATGCGCATGCACAAGAATTTGATTGCGTTATCGGAGAAAAAAAAGAAACTAAAAAAAAAAAGGATGTGTCTCACAATAATTTTAAACTGTAACGGTGTAAGGTGATCTTTTGATATTCCAATATTTTCTCACTGAAATCTAACTTAGATCGCACTACACAGTAGGACAGTGCTTAAGGGCGTTGCCTGCCTGTGACGTCACGGCCGGTCAAGATAGGATTTCCAATGTTAATGAATTTACGTTTTAATCATCGAGTTTTAAAGATTTAATGTTAAAAGACAAACCATAAATTTTTAAATAATTGTAAAGATAGTCCTACAGTGTCACAAAATTATTATTTTATCTTGAAATAGTTTTTTTTGTAAACGTAATTTTTTTACATTAATTCTCTACAGTTTTGGCTATTTTCTGGGTCACTGTCCTGTAGGAATCTACCTGTCAGGAGGTAGATTAAAAAATGTCATTGGTAGCAAATGTCTATCTAGAATAGTAAACAAGAGAAAGGTAGAATTAAAAAGCAAATCAATGTTTTCAAGGCACAGAATATATTAAAATGACTGTGTAAACCAGTCAGCGGAAGAGGGAAAGGGCTATCAACACATATACAAGAGCCCTTTCAAGGTGAACTTTCCATTTCTTCCCTCTCTTTATATTTTGTACATTGACGACTAAGGGTTCGGCCAGACTGACGAGCGAGCGAGCGAGCGCGTGATTAGCAGATAGCTCTCGATAGTTATTGAGGAGCAGGCTCCGAATCTTGGCTCAGGGAACTGAGGCTGGTTTTTAACAAGTTATTTATTGTTGTGGTTTTCTCATCCTCTCTCCACGCTAATGGTGATTCTTATTCGTAAAGGCCTACTATGATAATATTGAAGTATTTTAACATATCAGTTTATACATATATATAATATATTTAATTGGTAGGATCATAAAACCATACCTATATAATATATATAGATGTTTATGACCTTACCAATTAAATTAGGCCGTTAGTAGCAAGTGTGCCAAACCTATCGATAGTAATAAAAATGTCAAAATGAGAAGTTTTCCTAGCACTCAATGAACCAACATACGATAATATTGACTAGCGCCTGTAAACTAGACTGTACCGGGTCGAGCGCGCGCGCTTGAAATATTACCAGTTCTATCTTTCAAACGTGCGCGCTCCAGTTTGGCACCTCTCATACAACCAATGTGTTCTATTTAATAATATTTTAGTCGCTCGCTCGCCAGTCTGGCCATCTCCTATGTGTGATTCTGCTTACGCTGCTTAAGGGCGTCAAGCTAAGAAGCAACCCGATTCGCAAATTCCAAATAGGCAACCTTGCTAAGGCGATATTCTTTAACCCCTTCATAAAGTGACACAATTTAAGAATGCGTATGTGTCTAAAAATACTATTACAATAAGTTACGATCTTAACAAAATAATGTTTGTAAATTGTAATATATAGTGCTGTAAAAGTTGGACGTTGGCTCTGGAAAACCTGGAAAAATCAGGCAGTTTTGGACTCCCTGCTTATTCACATACTCACCGAGTTCCGTATCATTATAGCCCTTTGGATGCTAGTATAGTCGGTCGAAAATAATTCCCAGATGGGCTTATAACGTTCCTTCCTCAGCCATAATCCATGAGTGTATTTAAATGCAGGTTGCCGAACGGGTAGGCATATTAATAATTAAATTTGACCTAAGTATAAGCTTAATTTTATATGTATTGATGATATCTATTAAAAGTGACACATCACATGTCTTGATACAAAATAATATCCAGTTACTTTTCTAGTTGTCAGATAAGGTTCTTCATAGGAACATTGGACTGTAATAACTTTTCTGTCAGATAAGGTTCTTCCTATAAACATTGGACTGTAGTAACTTTAGCTGTTAGATAAGGTTCTTCCTATGAACATTGGACTGTAGTGATTTTTCTACTGTCAGATAAGGTTATTCCTATAAACATTGGACTGTAGTAACTTTAGCTGTCAGTTAAGGTTCTTCCTATAAACATTGGACTGTAGTAACTTTTCTAGCTGTCTGATAAGGTTCTTCCTATGAACATTGAATTGTAGTCACTTTTCTACTATCAGATAAGGTTCTTCCTATAAACATTGGACTGTAGTAACTTTTCTAGCTGTCTGATAAGGTTCTTCCTATGAACATTGAATTGTAGTCACTTTTCTACTATCAGATAAGGTTCTTCCTATAAACATTGGACTGTAGTAACTTTTCTAGCTGTCTAATAAGGTTCTTCCTATGAACATTGAATTGTAGTCACTTTTCTACTATCAGATAAGGTTCTTCCTATAAACATTGGACTGTAGTAACTTTTCTAGCTGTCAGATAAGTTTCTTACTATGAACATTGGACTGTAGTAACTTGTCTAGATGTCAGATAAGGTTCTTCCTATGAACATTGGACTGTAGTAACTTTTCTAGCTGTCAGATAAGGTTCTTCCTATAAACATTGGACTGTAGTAACTTTTCTAGCTGTCAGATAAGGTTCTTCCTATGAACATTGGACTGTAGTAACTTTTCTAGCTGTCAGATAAGTTTCTTCCTATGAAAATGGGACTTTCACCAGCTCCATTTCCAATCTAATACGAGTCGCGCCTGCGCGTGAGCTATCGCTAATCACTTTCTGGAACCTTTCTCCCCAACGTGTCAAGTTTCGTTCTGTCTGCGCCTGCGCGCGTCGCCCTGCCATGATTGGCTAGTGACAGCCGGTACTTGTCGCGCGCAATCACATATGAGAACTGAGAATGGCCTTGGTATATAGTTGCGTCACATATGGGAAGGTCGCTAAAAAATTGTGTGGGTTACGTGACCATTTAAACTATCGATTATTTCGAAATAAATCGAACTCGGGGGAACAAATTATTATTATTATTATTATTTAGCACCGCGTCTTACTACCCGTTCGTGTTATACGCTTAAGTACTAATTACGCTAAGGGATTAGGAATTGGGAAGGTTGAATTTAGAGGAAGTGAACCCGCATTTGCATGGAGGGAGAGTGGAAAACCATTTAGGAAAAACCACCCCCAGTTCACCCGACCGATATTCGAACCCCGATCTCCCGGTCCTCGGCAGTTTGGCTCCACACGACTAGCGCGTTAGCCAACTACGCCACCGAGGCGGGTGGGAACAAATTGTATTGCCGGGCGATCGGAGAAGGTCGAGGGTTCAAATCTATCCCAGGTGGATAGGTTTTTTTTGTTTTTTTACCAAATGGTTCATCACTGTCGTTTCCTCCATTACTTTATCCACTCTAAGCTGGTGCATTTCCTCCTATTTACCCTCCTGATTCCCCCCCTCCCGCCCACTGTATTCAGGCACCTGTGACCTACACCTGGAGATGGTGAGGTCAGGGGGGTTCGAATCCCAGTGTTGTGTACTGTGGTATATTTTTCTGAATGGTTCCCCCACATCCTACACGCAAATGCGAGTACATTTTCTTTAGGATTCTACTCATATCGTCCCTATCCCTTTAGTGTGGTTATGGAAATTTCCCTAGGCGTGGATTCTTGGTTTGAATCCCGGTTATTTAGAAATTAAGTTTATTCAGTCAGCAACATTTTATGGTACGATTTTTAAAAAGTGCATAATTATAAGCTTATTTCTTACCTTATTTTACCATCCCTCCCTACCTCCCTCTATTTAGAACCAAGTAACCTCCCCTCCTCCTCCTCCGAACTGTGTTACGTAACTTTTCACATCAAGAGAGAATGTCGTAACTTCCTGGGAAGCTTTTATGGCACTAACCCGCCTCGGTGGCGTAGTTGGCCAACGGGCTAATCGTGTTGAGCTAGACTGCTGAGGACGGGGAGATCGAGGTTCGAATCTCAGTCGGGTGTACCGAGGGTGGTACCATTTTTCCTAAATGGTTTTCCACTCTCCCTTCACGCAAATGCGGGTTCGCTTCCTCTAAATTCAACCTTCCCAATTCCTAATCCATTAGCGTAATTAGTACTTAAGCATATAACCCGAACGGATAGTAAGACGCGGTGCTAAATATTATTATTAATATTATTTTATGGCACTAACAAAAAGAGATTCACATATGATACTACTCAAAAATTCATTCTAGATCTTAAATATAAAAGATTTAAAATAATTTTACATCAATGTTAATTTAACCCACTACGGTGGTCGCCTGGTCTAAGGCGTCACTCTTCGTGGTAGACTATATTGCCGATGGTGGGGAGATCAGGGCTTCGATCCTGGTCGGGTGTACCGCAAATGCGGGTAGACGTCTTATAAATTCAACCTTTCCTCGTCCCTAAAACATGAGAGTAATTAGTAAATAGGCGTATAGTCCTAACGGGTAGTAAAACGCGGTGCTAAAAAAAACACAACAAAATCATTACTTTATTATTTTTATTTGTGGTTACTGTAAATAAAAATAAGTATTTGGCCTTTTTATATCACCGCTTCTTACTACCTGTTCAGGTTGTACGCATAATAATTACTCTAATGAGGTTGGGATGAGCAAGGAAGCATTTTTGAGGAAATCTACCCACATTTACGAGGAAGAATAAAAGGGAAACTATTTAGGGGAAACAAATCACCCGCAGTAGATCCGACCGTGATTCGAACCCAGATCTTCTCATCATCATAAGCAGAACAATCTAACGCTAGAGCCTTGATTGACTCCTTAAACTATTCAGCCACTCAAACGGGATGGTTGTAAAATTAACAGCCTTATAAGATTTGTGTTAAGTAACACTTCGATGATCCGCTTCTGTGGTCTAACACGCTACCCTCGCAGTAGACTAGACTGTCGATGACGGGGAGATCAAGGTTCGAATATCGGTTGGGTGTATTGAGGGTGGTTTTACACCCCCCGCTCCCTCCCCCCCACGCAAATTCGGGCATACTTCCTTTAAAAACGGTGGCCTGGTGGTGTAGGGGGTAAGGTGTCCGGACTTCTGTGCTGAGGGTCCGGGGTTCAATTCTCGGTCCCGGCACAGATTTATCTGATTGACAAACCCTTCCTTCACCTCTGACAAGACGTGTATTAATCACAGCTTGTGAATGTGAGGAATGTCCAGACCTCCACCGTGGTTCGGATCCCACGTTAAACTTTAGGTCCTCCATTTCATCTCGCAATCACCCTACCATTGCACATTAGCCTAAGTGCGTATAAACCGAACGGGTAGTAAGACGCGGTGCTAATAATAATAATAATAATAATAATAATCCTTTAAAAACCTTACTTATCTTTAAAAACATTAGAGTAATTATTACATAAGTGTATAACTCCAAAGGTTAGTAAGAAACACTGTGATGTTGCCCGACCCCCCTTTTAGTGTAACTCCCCCCCTGTACCCCTTCAGCATCGTTACGTTGTCTATGGATGACCCCTTAAACTATAAGAGGATTTGTATGCCGTCTTATGGCGGAAGTAGTTCTTATTGATATTGATTGTATGTTATGTGTTACGCCTTGAACTTGCCACCACGTCGTATTTGATCTTAAGGAGGTCTCACCCCCCCCCCCCTCGATCCCCTTTTCTTCACGACCTTGAACACTTATCAACCGCCAGCTTGCTTTTGTGAATAGCTAATGCTCCCAGTCGAGTTTAAATGCCAAGGTCAACCAAACACTAAATGGGATGTTATTTACTGCCGTATGTGAGCGAGTAGGACTTGTGATGATGTACGACATAATCGTCAACTGTAATACCACGTACTAGTCGTCAAGGACTAATTCATCACGCTTCTTATTAAGAGCGTTCGTCATGGAAGGCCCAACTCAGCTCCCGGCTCGCGCGAGGTTTGGGAGTAAAAGGGAAAAGGAAAATACAAGAAATGTGTGCAGTACATTCGTATTTGAATGATTACTCGACATTTTCCGCGGTGACGATGGGGGACAAAGCGACAAAGTTTCTTGTTAATAACTACAGTATGTCCCTGTTATGACAGAATGAAGATTTGTGTACAGTTCTTATCTGTGAAGACATTCTAAAATGGTCAAAAAAAACGGCCTTTTCAATGCAGTTTTTATCCAAATATCATTTAATATTTCAACAATGTTCAGTATTAGGAACTTCTATTAACTCTTTATCTCCATTAATGTTTAATCAGAAATGATCCACGTGCAATAGTGTTGGTGTAAATTTACTATTTCTAGCCGACTGTGTCATAGAGTTGATTGACATGTGACGTTTTACCAGTATATGTGCCTTAGGGGGGCCGCCTCGGTAAGCGAGAAATCACCGTGCAGGTTTCAGCTCTAATGCGATATTTAATTATACCACGCCTTATTTCGAAATATGGTTCACGCCAAAATAAAGTAAAAAGATTCAAACAGGGCTCTCATTACTTAACAACCATATGGTTTAAGTTTTAGTAATGAAAACAAATGTGTAAAAGTGTGAACTCGTTTTCAATGCCTTTTTAATCATATTCACGGAGCTATGAGACTAGTCTTGATGAAACCGTGCTCTAGATTTAGCCTTCCTCTAACAAATACAGTCATTGTTTGATATTTGAGAACTAATAGCGAGCTTTCCTCTTTACCTTGAGATAAGAAGTTTCCTCTAACAAATACAGTCATTGTTTGATATTTGAGAACTAGCAGCGAGCTTTCCTCTTTACCTTGAGATAAGAAGTTTCCTCTAACAAATACAGTCATTGTTTAATATTTGAGAACTAGCAGCGAGCTTTCCTCTCTACATTGAGATAAGAAGTTTCCTCTAACAAATACAGTCATTGTTTAATATTTGAGAACTAGCAGCGAGCTTTCCTTTATACCTTGAGATAAGAAGTTTCCTCTAACAAATACAGTCATTGTTTGATATTTGAGAACTAGCAGCGAGCTTTCCTCTTTACCTCGAGATAAGAAGTTTCCTCTAACAAATACAGTCATTGTTTGATATTTGAGAACTATCAGCGAGCTTTCCTCTTTACCTTGAGATAAGAAGTTTCCTCTAATAAATACAGTCATTGTTTGATATTTGAGAACTAGCAGCGAACTTTCCTCTTTACCTCGAGATAAGAAGTTTCCTCTAACAAATACAGTCATTGGTTGATATTGAGAACTAGCAGCGAGCTTTCCTCTTTACCTTGAGATAAGAAGTTTCCTCTAACAAATACAGTCATTGTTTGATATTTGAGAACTAGCAGCGAGCTTTGCTCTTTACCTTGAGATAAGAAGTTTCCTCTAACAAATACAGTCATTGTTTGATATTTGAGAACTAATAGCGAGCTTTCCTCTTTACCTTGAGATAAGAAGTTTCCTCTAACAAATACAGTCATTGTTTGATATTAGAGAACTAGCAGTGAGATTTCCTCTTTACCTTGAGATAAGAAGTTTCCTCTAACAAATACAGTCATTGTTTGATATTTGAGAACTAGCAGCGAGCTTTCCTCTTTACCTTGAGATAAGAAGTTTCCTCTAACAAATACAGTCATTGTTTAATATTTGAGAACTAGCAGCGAGCTTTCCTATTTACCTTGAGTAAGAAGTTTCCTCTAACAAATACAGTCATTGTTTAATATTTGAGAACTAGCAGCGAGCTTTCCTTTATACCTTGAGATAAGAAGTTTCCTCTAACAAATACAGTCATTGTTTAATATTTGAGAACTAGCAGCGAGCTTTCCTCTTTACCTCGAGATAAGAAGTTTCCTCTAACAAATACAGTCATTGTTTGATATTTGAGAACTAGCAGCTAGCTTTCCTCTCTACATTGAGATAAGAAGTTTCCTCTAACAAATACAGTCATTGTTTGATATTTGAGAACTAGCAGCTAGCTTTCCTCTTTACCTTGAGATAAGAAGTTTCCTCTAACAAATACAGTCATTGTTTGATATTTGAGAACTAATAGCGAGCTTTCCTCTTTACCTTGAGATAAGAAGTTTCCTCTAACAAATACAGTCATTGTTTGATATTAGAGAACTAGCAGCGAGCTTTCCTTTATACCTTGAGATAAGAAGTTTCCTCTAACAAATACAGTCATTGTTTAATATTTGAGAAATAGCAGCGAGCTTTCCTCTTTACCTCGAGATAAGAAGTTTCCTCTAACAAATACAGTCATTGTTTGATATTTGAGAACTAGCAGCTAGCTTTCCTCTCTACATTGAGATAAGAAGTTTCCTCTAACAAATACAGTCATTGTTTAATATTTGAGAACTAGCAGCGAGCTTTCCTCTTTACCTTGAGATAAGAAGTTTCCTCTAACAAATACAGTCATTGTTTGATATTTGAGAACTAATAGCGAGCTTTCCTCTTTACCTTGAGATAAGAAGTTTCCTCTAACAAATACAGTTATTGTTTGATATTTGAGTACTAGCAGCGAGCTTTCCTCTTTACCTTGAGATAAGAAGTTTCCTTTCCCCCTCTTTCTTATTGACATGACAAAGGGTGGTTGTAGACTGAGGGTGAAAGGGAGTATAAGCTTAGCCATACTAGATAAGTGGTTCTAGAAAACGTGTGGCTTGACAGCGATTGGTACTTTCTCACTGACGGAGGTTGCCGCCTAAGGACAAAGAGTTTTTTTAATCACTTGTTTACCCCCTCCCCCGAGACAGCCTTTGTTGTCTATAATATAATATATAGATATATAATAACCGTATCGTTAAATCTAGAACAGGTGTATTCGCATTTGCTTTGAGGGAGGGTGTAAAACCAGATAGGGGAAACTACTATTGTAGAACTAACCGGGATTTGAACTCTGATCTCCCCGTCATTGGTAGCCCAGTCTATTGCGAGAGTGACGCCCTAGACCGTCTTACCACCAATGAAGTGGGTGGATAGGTGAAGAGACTTTCTTATTCCTAACTCAATGATGTAATTAGTATATCAATATATATTAATTTTATGTATAAACTATATATCCATAGATTATAACAAATAGTAAGACGTGGTTTAAAAAAACACATTATTTTACAAGTAGTATGTTGATATAATCGGGGATTACAATTGGCAGGACAGAAAGCGCGAATGGAAGAATTTAAAAACAATGTTTAGGGATCTGAATGGTAAAACTATTGGAAAGTCCTATCTTCAGAAGGGAGGTTAACATTAGAATGGGCCTGAAAGAGATGGGTGTAGTGAGGTGGACTGGATAGAACTACCTCAATATAGAGATAGGGTGTAGTGAGGTGGACTTTATAGAACTAGAGCAAGATAAGGATAGGGCGTAATGAGGTTGACTGGATAGAACTATCTAGGTGGCGTACTTTTGTAAGTGCAGTAATGAACTTTCTCGTTGCTAGTGGCATGGAATAAGTAAAAGTGTATTATTATTATTATTATTATTATCACCACGTCTTACTACCCGTTAAGGTTATACGCACTTACGCTAATGTGTAATGGTAGGGTGATTGTGAGATGAAAATGGAGGACCTACAGTTAAACGTGGGATCCGAACCACACTGGAGGCCTGGCATTCCACACGTTCACAAGTTGTGATTAATACACGTCTTGTCAGAGGTGAAAGAAGGGTTTGGCAATCAGTTAAATCCGCACCGGGACCGAGGATTGAACTCCGTACCCCAGCACATATGTCCGAAACCTTACCCCTAGACCTCCATGACATGATATAAAACCTGTGAATATACTTCCCTCAAAGAAGCGTACTTTCCTGCACTGCCGCATTTGACCAGACCTCGAGCGAGACTAGGGGAGGCAGTCCTCCTGGCCAATTGGTCAGAGCTGTGGAGGTGTACAAGGGTTTGTTCGTTTTTACTTTCCTATTAGAATCTATCCATGATTGGACGAAATAGTAATGTTGGCGTACCGTGCCTTGAAGAACTTCAGTTTGTGAGTCGTGTGCGGGGACGACGGTTTGTTTTAAAAGAGTGCGCGTTGAATATCCACGCAAAGGAGAAATAAATAAACTTCAATAAACAGGTGCGTAAGTTACGATGGGATTGATTACACGCTCCATTTACTCTGAAAAGGTAAGTTTTTTAAATTGTTATTTTTTTTACCATTTGTTCAGGTTGTACGAATAAAACATTACTCTAATAATAGGGTAAGGATGAGGAAGGAAGCATTTTAGAGGTAATCTACCCGCATTTGCGTGGAAGGAGAGTGGGAAACCGTTGAGGAAATAAACCACCCTCTCACCATGACTCGAACCCCGATCTCCCTGTCATCTGTCTTAGCAAGAGAGTGACGCCTTAGACCATTCGGCCACTGAAGCGGGTGAAAAGGTTGAGCTACTATATTTATTTTCATGTATTCATACGTCACGTCATGCATCAATACCTATAAAATAACACTAATAGTATTGGGCTGTGTACCATAGTGGAACAAAGTAAAGGTAAGTTTGTTTTTTTAGCACCGCGTCTTACTACCCGTTCGTGTTATACGCTTAAGTACTAATTACTTTAATGGTTTAGGAATTGGGAAGGTTGAATATAGAGGAAGTGAACCCGCATTTGCGTGGAGGGAGAGTGGAAAAACATTTAGGAAAAATCACCACCCCCTCCCCCCAGTTCACCTTGTGAGATTTGAACCTCAATCTCCCCCGTCCTTGGCAGTCTAGCTCAACACGAAACTAGCGCGTTAGCTAACTACACAACGAGGTGGGTTCTTACTACTGGTTCGGGTTATAAGCTCATGTACTAATTACGCTAATGGTTTTAGGGATTATGAAGGTTATATTTCGAGGAAGTGTACCGTCATTTGTGTGGAGAGAAAAGGTAAAAACAATTTAGGAAAAACCACCCTTAGTACACCTGAGTGATATTTAAACCTCGATCTCCCCGTAATTGGCAGCCCAGTCTACCGCGATAGTGGCGCGTTAGACCACGCGGTCACCGAGGCTGGTAGGTAAGCTCTGGTTAAACGTAGGGCGGTACAGTCAGTTCCTTGGGTCTGTCGAATGAGAATTGCTAATATCTCTTTATAGAATTGTCTCTATATTTAATTTTTTTTTCTCCCTTTCTTTATTGACTTCTTTTTATCTATTTCCTTTTCATTCTCTCTTTCTATAGCATTCTTTTTCTTTTTCCTTCTCTTTCTTTCTTGCCTTCTCTTTATTTTTCTCTATCTTTTTATTTCTTTCTATTTCTACTTATATTTATCTCAATATACCGCCTGTTCTCTCTCTCTCTTTCTTTCTAGCTTTATCTTTTTCTATCCCTCTTTTTCTCTTTACATAATTCTTTCCTGCTTTATTTAATCTATATTTATAACACCTTTTTTTCTCTCCCTCTTTCTTTTTTCTCCCTCTTTTTTTTCTCTCCCTCTTTCTTTTCTCTTCCTCTTTCTTTTCTCTTCCTCTTTCTTTTCTCTTCCTCTTTCTTTTCTCTTCCTCTTTCTTTTCTCTTCCTCTTTCTTTTCTCTTCCTCTTTCTTTTCTCTTCTCTTCTTTTCTCTCCCTCTTTCTTTTCTCTCCCTCCTTTTCTCTCCCTCCTTCTTTTCTCTCCCTCCTTCTTTTCTCTCCCTCCTTCTTTTCTCTCCCTCTTTCTTTTTCTCTCCCTCTTTCTTTTTCTCTCCCTCTTTCTTTTTCTCTCCCTCTTTCTTTTCTCTCCCTCTTTCTTTTTCTCTCCCTCTTTCTTTTTCTCTCCCTCTTTCTTTCTCTCTCCCTCTTTCTTTTTCTCTCCCTCTTTCTTTTTCTCTCCCTCGTTCTTTTTCTCTCCCTCTTTCTTTTTCTCTCCCTCGTTCTTTTTCTCTCCCTCTTTCTTTTTCTCTCCCTCTTTCTTTTTCTCTCCCTCTTTCTTTTCTCTCCCTCTTTCTTTTTTCTCTTCCCTCTTTCTTTTTCTCTCCCTCTTTCTTTTTCTCTCCCTCTTTCTTTCTCTCTCCCTCTTTCTTTCTCTCTCCCTCTTTCTTTCTCTCTCCCTCTTTCTTTCTCTCTCCCTCTTTCTTTTTATCTCCCTCTTTCTTTTTTTCTCCCTCTTTCTTTTTTCTCCCTCTTTCTTTTTCTCTCCCTCTTTCTTTTTCTCTCCCTCTTTCTTTTTCTCTCCCTCTTTCTTTTTTCTCTCCTTCTCTTCTTTATTTCACTATCCTTTTATCGTTTTCACTATCTTTTTTACAGCTTTTCTATTTATTGCTTTCTCTACCTTTTTTATCCCACTTTCTACTTATTTAACTCCATTCTCTCTCTTTTCTCTGTATCATATTTTATTATCTTATTTTCTCTAATATATGTTCTTGAACAACACCGGTGGATACGCGGTCTGTCAGTCTCGTTTAATTTGGTTTGGTTGCGACGTTAGGGTCTGCGTTCATAATGCCAGCCAGTTGTACTGAGTATGGCTTTCACCTTAATGGTTTCCCACCCTCCTCCTACGCTGATGCTGGTACATTTCCTCAATACTAACTTCCTCATATCTACCCCATCAACGTAGCGAATGTATTATTATAACCTTAACAAGTGATAAGACGCGAGTGGAAGGTAAAAGTTAGTTAAAAAACAAACTGTTCCTCGGTGAGATTGATTTGAATAATATTTGTGATTGAAAAAGTTTTATTGATCCGTCTTTATTTTTTATTCATTCCTCCGTTTCAGATGGAATTCGATTACGGCCAGTTGGTGAGTACTAACGTTTATTTTCTGGTGGAGAATTAATTTTAACAATTAGTTGTAAAGGGGAGCTTGTTGGGTCTAGGGGTCCTGGGTTCGAATCAAGGCCCCGACAAAGATTTATTTTTATTACCAAACCCCTTCCTTCACCTCTGACAAGACGTGTATTAATCACAACTTGTGAATGTGTGGAACGCCACCGTGGTTCGGATCCCACGTTAAACTGTAGGTCCCCTCTGCTTTGTCCTCACCTCGGAAATGAGTTCCTCCATACTCCAGACCAGAGGTCACATAAGGTCAAATGAGCCAGATCTAGAGAAGTGTGGTCTAACTGGCGGTCGCGCTCACAGAATCCAGTAGCTAATGATTCAAATGATTTTTTATAAATGTAATTATTTTATTATGCATTTATTTGATTAATATAAATATATACTTATAATTCTAAGTTGTTTTGTGAAAGTGAGATGTGTGTGTATTTCATAATACATTTTTGGAAGATTAATAAATAAACTTTTACTGCTAACAAAATTTGAAAGATTCTACAAACCAATCGATTTATTAAAAGTATTAAAAATAATAGTTTATTAAGTGCTGTTTGCAGACCTACATTAAGTTGATGGGATTACTAAATATATCTTCTGCCCGTGGTACGGATTGATAGGTCAGAGTTGGCCCTTGGGGTTAAGCACGAATTTAGAAATTGTAAAAGGGGGTGTGGGTGAAAAAGATATATTGAATGTAGAAAAATTTTCGTGCGGTGGTAAGACATATTTTTCCTCAACACGCGTCCTTCTTGCCCAGTGCCCATTGCCCATTGCCCATTGCCCACCCCTATTCTCCCACAACCTAGCAATAAGATGTCAAATAGAAATAATTTTTTGAGCACGCTAAACATTTACCCTTACATCCCCGACTGGTCCATTCGCCCACGCTGAATTTACCCCCACAATTAACTACCCTCTACTTTCAACCACCCGCCTCGGTGGCGTAGTTGGCTAACGCGCTAGTCGTGTTGAGCCAGACCACCAAGGACGGGGAGATCGAGGTTCGAATCTCGGTCGGGTGAACTGGGGGTGGTTTTTCCTAAATGGTTTTCCACTCTCCCTCCACGCAAATGTGGGGTCACTTCCTCTTAATTCAACCTTCCCAATTCCTAATCCATTAGTGTAATTAGTACTTAAGCGTATAACCCGAACGGGTAGTAAGACGCGGTGCTAAATAATAATAATAATAATAATACTTTCACCCCATAAATGAATATAAAACCTCATTGGTGGCCGCCACAGCCCACACCCTCCACTTCCATTAATCTAAAATAATCAAATATACCACCTAAGGGGGGCACGTACCCCTTTTTATCCCCCCTTAAATTCGCGCTTGCTAGGGATGAAAAACTATGCCCCACCCTGATCTAGAGCATTGGCCCCACCCACCATATTTTGTGGTAGGGTTTGAACTTGGAAGAGAAGGGGGGTTATTGCCCCCAACCCCACCACACCTTACTTTTTTCAACTTCAAAATTAATTGTAATGTTACCCACTTCGATGGACGCGTGGTCTAAGGCGTTACTCTCGCAGTAGATTAGACTGCCGATGACTGGGAGATCGAGGTTCGAATCTTGGTCGGGAGTACTGAGGGTGGTTTTACCAAATGGTGTTTTCCACTTTCCCTCTCCACGCAAATGTGGACACATTTCCTATTAATATAACGTTCCTAATCCTTAAAATATTAACGTAACTAATACAAAAGCGTATAACCCGAATGGGTAGTAAGACGCTATGCTAAAAAAATTTAGTAATTATTCAATAAGCCCATATTTTTTTAGTACAAATATTACTGAATATTTTAATCCCTGTTATACTCTGAGATATTCAATGAAAAGATATATTTACTGTCTCATTTTTAAATATCCCTATTATGTGTGCCTGTTAACTGTCTATTAACGGAATTCCATGAGAGCCATAGGCTTCCCTAACTCTTAACTTTAAGGGGAAGGGAAGGCAGGTGTAGTACATGCCTATTTTCACCTTAATTTAGAAAAATTAAAAATAATGTTATACCAACTGAATTAATTATTAATGTCATATAAATACACTACCGTCAAGCGCAAGTCTAAAACCTATTTTGTGGGATGGTGGGTGGTAGGGTGAAAGGCGTAGCATTTCTTCACAACCGATCAAAGTATCCTTCCACGCCAACAAGAACAGATGGGTCACGGAAACAGTAGATGGCGCTAGCTACCGGAAAGGTTTTGTGGAAAAATCATACGTTTGGAAATAAGTTTTATCGAGAACTAGTGAAATTTTTATAGTAATATTTTCAACACCTCTTCTAAGATAATGTATCGATGTTTATTAATTGTTAAATTTTCTTATTTTTTGTTATGGAGCCGGCAGTTTTCTGTTGAAAAATGTCAATTTTATCGATGATTGATCACTGTTAAAATTATAGAGGAGGTGTGTATATAAAAAGTATAAAGTAATCAACATGCTTCTATTCTTGAACAAACCGTTTCAAGAAAGAAAATTGCAAAACAATAAGAATTCTCGAAGATAACCGTTTGTTCCCATGGCTCTGCATTTCCACGCCAAATGAAACGGGCCGATCGCCTTAAATACATTGGTCTGAATAAAGTATTTCTCTTGATGTATTAAGATGTCATTTTTTAAAGTTTTTTTTCTGATATTTAACGTGAACTTTCTGAACTGACTGATTGTATCAGCACACGACTTATAAACTAACTTAAATCTAGTCAATCTTGGTGATCTTGTGGTAAAGTGCTCGCCTCAGAACCTGTTGCTCGTAGGTTCAAACCCAGCCGGGGATGACGCATTTTTTTCAAGTGATATGAATGAAAGAGTTGAAGTGAGCTATGATATAGTCAGCACAGTTTTTAGGTTTATGAAGGTATTTTAACAACAAAATCGGTCCGACACCTTAGTCCAGTCGGTAGCGTGTCTTGTCTATCGAGCTAAAGATACCTGGTTCGATTCCTGGCATGGTGGAAAAATTTATCATTGGTAAAATGTGGATTACCCCTTTCACAGTGATGGAATTAACTTCTGGAGGGGGGGGGTAACCTGGCGGTCTAGGGGTAAGGGGTCAGACTTCTGTGCTGGGGGGTCCAGGGTTCAATCCTCGGTCTCGGCACAGATTTATCTGATTGCCAAACCCTTCCTTCACCTCTGACAAGACGTGTATTAATCACAACTTGTGAATGTGTGGAATGCCAGGCCTCCACCGTGGTTCGGATCCCACGTTAAACTGTAGGTCCTCCATTTCATCTCACAATCACCCTACCATTACACATTAACGTAAGTGCGTATAACCCGAATGGGTAGTAAGACGTGGTGCTAATAATAATACAAAAATACCCTCTGAAGGTACATTGTTAGTAAAAAAACATACTTGGGTATAGTCCTCCTCCAAGATTGCTTTCAGCTCTTGGTGGAGGCTGAGGAACAGAGAGGAGAGAGGAAAGGGGTCCTTGCTCTCTTTCAAAATCTCATATTTCTGAAGTCCCTCTACTGATTTTTTTTTTGCATCACATGATCCTACACATTTTAAGACCACTTCCTATTTGACAGGTTCACTATCAAGATATTAACATCGTGTCTCCCAACCAGTGGTCTGTAGACTCGTTGCTGCTGGCGGACCGCTAAGACATTCTTAACTGTAGTTATGTATCATGTAACACCATGTAGACATTAGAGCTCCCACATGTAACACCATGTAGACATTAGAGCTCCCCCATGTAACACTATGTAGACATTAGAGCTCTACCATGTAACACCACGTAGACATTAGAGCTCTACCATGTAACACCATGTAGACATTAGAGCTATACCATGTAACACCATGTAGACATTAGAGCTCCCCCATGTAACACTATGTAGACATTAGAGCTCTACCATGTAACACCATGTATACATTAGAGCTCTACCATGTAACACCATGTATACATTAGAGCTCTACCATGTAACACCATGTAGACATTAGAGCTCCCCCATGTAACACTATGTAGACATTAGAGCTCCCCCATGTAACACTATGTAGACATTAGAGCTCTACCATGTAACACCATGTAGACATTAGAGCTCCCCCATGTAACACCATGTAGACATTAGAGATCTACCATGTATGTAGACATTAGAGCTCTACCATGTATGTAGACATTAGAGCTCTACCATGTAACACCATGTAGACATTAGAGCTCTACCATATAACACCATGTAGACATTAGAGCTCTACCATGTAACACCATGTAGACATTAGAGCTCTACCATGTAACACCATGTAGACATTAGAGCTCTACCATGTAATACCATGTAGACATTAGAGCTCACACCATGTAACACCATGTACACATTATAGCTCCCACATGTAACACCATGTACACATTAGAGCTCTACCATGTAACACAATGTAGACATTAGAGCTCTACCATGTAACACCATGTAGACATTAGAGCTCTACCATGTAACACCATGTAGACATTAGAACTCCCTCCATGAAACACCATGGGTAGTAAGACGTGGTGCTAATAATAATACAAAAATACCCTCTGAAGGTACATTGTTAGTAAAAAAACATACTTGGGTATAGTCCTCCTCCAAGATTGCTTTCAGCTCTTGGTGGAGGCTGAGGAACAGAGAGGAGAGAGGAAAGGGGTCCTTGCTCTCTTTCAAAATCTCATATTTCTGAAGTCCCTCTACTGATTTTTTTTTTGCATCACATGATCCTACACATTTTAAGACCACTTCCTATTTGACAGGTTCACTATCAAGATATTAACATCGTGTCTCCCAACCAGTGGTCTGTAGACTCGTTGCTGCTGGCGGACCGCTAAGACATTCTTAACTGTAGTTATGTATCATGTAACACCATGTAGACATTAGAGCTCCCACATGTAACACCATGTAGACATTAGAGCTCCCCCATGTAACACTATGTAGACATTAGAGCTCTACCATGTAACACCACGTAGACATTAGAGCTCTACCATGTAACACCATGTAGACATTAGAGCTATACCATGTAACACCATGTAGACATTAGAGCTCCCCCATGTAACACTATGTAGACATTAGAGCTCTACCATGTAACACCATGTATACATTAGAGCTCTACCATGTAACACCATGTATACATTAGAGCTCTACCATGTAACACCATGTAGACATTAGAGCTCCCCCATGTAACACTATGTAGACATTAGAGCTCCCCCATGTAACACTATGTAGACATTAGAGCTCTACCATGTAACACCATGTAGACATTAGAGCTCCCCCATGTAACACCATGTAGACATTAGAGATCTACCATGTATGTAGACATTAGAGCTCTACCATGTATGTAGACATTAGAGCTCTACCATGTAACACCATGTAGACATTAGAGCTCTACCATATAACACCATGTAGACATTAGAGCTCTACCATGTAACACCATGTAGACATTAGAGCTCTACCATGTAACACCATGTAGACATTAGAGCTCTACCATGTAATACCATGTAGACATTAGAGCTCACACCATGTAACACCATGTACACATTATAGCTCCCACATGTAACACCATGTACACATTAGAGCTCTACCATGTAACACAATGTAGACATTAGAGCTCTACCATGTAACACCATGTAGACATTAGAGCTCTACCATGTAACACCATGTAGACATTAGAACTCCCTCCATGAAACACCATGTAGACATTAGAGCTCTACCATGTAACACTATGTAGACATTAGAGCTCTACCATGTAACACTATGTAGACATTAGAGCTCTACCATGTAACACCATGTAGACATTAGAGCTCTACCATGTAACACCATGTAGACATTAGAACTCCCTCCATGTAACACCATGTACGCATTATAGCTCCCACATGTAACACCATGTAGACATTAGAGCTCTACCATGTAACACCATGTAGACATTAGAGCTCTACCATGTAACACCATGTAGACATTAGAGCTCCCCCATGTAACACCATGTAGACATTAGAGCTCTACCATGTATGTCGACATTAGAGCTCTACCATGTATGTAGACATTAGAGCTCTACCATGTAACACCATGTAGACATTAGAGCTCTACCATATAACACCATGTAGACATTAGAGCTCTACCATGTAACACCATGTAGACACTAGAGCTCCCCCATGTAACACAATGTAGACATTATAGCTTCCCCAACCTAACAACATGTATACATTCTAGCTCCCCCCATGTAACACCATGTAGCTATTATAGCTACCCCCATGTAACACCATGTAGCTATTATAGCTACTCCCATGTAACACCATGTAGCTATTATAGCTACCCTTCCCTCCTCTCAGTGGCTTATGCATGAACCCAAACACATTAGCATAGTCAGTAACCCGCGTATAAGCCAAACTAGCATTTAAACGCTGTGACAAGTAAAAAACAATGTATTCTCTATCTAACACATTATAAAGGTTCAATAACCCCCTTGTCACCACTCTACGTGTCAAACTCACACCAACTCACAATCATATATTCCAGACCACAATAACTAGTCTTTTGTTCTATCGATCATTCATCTCTAGAGTTGATAGACCTCATATATCGAACAGTTGGTGGTGTTGAGTGTGAAACATACGCTCACTCTTGTTGAACAGCCGAGCGAACACGATCGTTGGAATAGATTCCTGACTCTGTCGCCGCCCAGACAATTATGTCTAGACTATAAGGGGAATGACACATATTTACAAGTTTACTAGTTTGCATATGGCACTTATTCATCGGAAACATTTCCCGATTGGCCTTGGTAAGCGAGGAATGGCCGCGTGGACGTTCAACTCTTTAACGTGATATTTAATTGTACGGTGCGTTATTTCAAAATATAGTTCGCGCCAAAATTAAGTAGAAATATTCCACCAGGGCTCTCTTTCCTTTACAACCATATAATTTGAGTTTTATTTATAGAAACAAATGTGTGAAAATGTGACATTGTCTCATTTTCGACGATTTTTTAATCATATTCACGGAGCTATGAGACTAAGATTGATGAAAAAGGGCTTTAGATTTAGCTTTCCTCTAACAAATACAGTCATTGTTTGATATTTGAGAACTAGCAGCGAGCTTTCCTCTTTACCTTGAGATAAGAAGTTTCCTCTAACAAATACAGTCATTGTTTGATATTTGAGAACTAGCAGCGAGCTTTCCTCTTTACCTTGAGATAAGAAGTTTCCTCTAACAAATACAGTCATTGTTTGATATTTGAGAACTAGCAGCGAGCTTTCCTCTTTATCTTGAGATAAGAAGTTTCCTCTAACAAATACAGTCATTGTTTGATATTTGAGAACTAGCAGCGAGCTTTCCTCTTTATCTTGAGATAAGAAGTTTCCTCTAACAAATACAGTCATTGTTTGATATTTGAGAACTAGCAGCGAGCTTTCCTCTTTACCTTGAGATAAGAAGTTTCCTCTAACAAATACAGTCATTGTTTGATATTTGAGAACTAGCAGCGAGCTTTCCTCTTTACCTTGAGATAAGAAGTTTCCTCTAACAAATACAGTCATTGTTTGATATTTGAGAACTAGCAGCGAGATTTCCTCTTGACCTTGAGATAAGAAGTTTCCTCTAACAAATACAGTCATTGTTTGATATTTGAGAACCAGCAGCGAGCTTTCCTCTTTACCTCGAGATAAGAAGTTTCCTCTAACAAATACAGTCATTGTTTGATATTTGAGAACTAGCAGCGAGCTTTCCTCTTTACCTTGAGATAAGCAGTTTCCTCTAACAAATACAGTCATTGTTTGATTGAAAGTCACTAAAATTCGGCACAGTGGAAATTTGTTTTATTTGATTTATTAAGAGCGTTCATGATATAAGGCCTAACTCAGCTCCCGGCTCGCGCGAGATTTGGGAATAAAAGGGAAAGGAAAATACAAGAAATGTGTGCAGTACCTTCGTATTTGAATGATTACTCGACATTTTCCGCGGTGACGATGGGGGACAAAGCGACAAAGTTTCTTGTTAATAACTACAGTATGTCTCTGTTATGACAGAATGAAGATCTGTGCACAGTGCTTATCTGTGAAGACATTCTAAAATGGTTAAAAAACGGCCTTTTTCAATGCAGTTTTTATCCAAATATAATTTAATATTTCAACAATGTTCAGTATTAGGAACTTCTATTAACTCTTTATCTCCATTAATGTGTAATTCAGAAATGATCCACGTGCAATAGTGTTGGTGTAAATTTACTATTTCTAGCCGACTGTATCACAGAGTTGATTGGCGTGTGATGCACGACCATAGTTAAAATGTATCAAAAGTATCATAGGAGTGTAAAATAAATCTAGAGGGAGACAAATACATATATTACAAGGAGGAATTGGGAGGGATCCACCAACCTTTGGTCAAGAATTTGCGAATCCTTGACCTTGGTGGGAAAAAAACAAACTTCAAGGCCATACTGTTAATCTTGGGAGGAAACGGAAAATGGTGATATGCTGGCGGTCTAATCTGCGCCTTGGTCCACAGTTGCGGTCGCACGCTATCCGGGGGTCCGTTTTCCCGTGACAAGAACGGAACAGCGTGGTAAAATACCTCCCAACGGCTCTCCCAAGGACTCTGGGATAACCTATCTGTGGTCATCCAACATCAGTAATGGCTGGTTCACACGTTTTTCAAAAGACGGACAAGTAGGAGTGGTTGAGTTACTGGACGAGAGTCACTCGCCCCGCGGAAACAGTTGGGGGCGAGTTGATGTCAGGACGAAAGGAATGGGCTACTGGGTAGGGCGAGCCTTGCCGCGTTTGCTTCGAGGCCAGTTGATAGTCAGGTTTGACCTGTCTCCAGTGACTGGAACTTTGTGGACACCGCTGGCCAGATTTTTCGGGCAAGTTATGACGGGACTGGCCAGGTAGGTCGACTTACCCGAGGAGTAGATTTTTGGGCGTTTTGGTTTCTTGACTGGTGCCTCGATCATTGTCGTGGGGATGGTCCAAAGGACGAGTAGCCCGTCGCACGCCAATTGTCAATTGCCATCGGTGTGTTGTGGCGTGCTGGTATTGTAATGAGCATTTCTTTTCAGCCCGCCATGTTTTTTTAAAAACTGTCTTTGAAAGTACACACAAAGTGGATTGAGGAAATGATCCTACAATTCATTGACATCTACAAAGATAGACAAGTTTTGTGTACCCAGTTCCATCAGGTGTATTATTATTATTATTATTATTATTATTATTATTATTATTATTATTATTATTATTATTATTATTATTATTATTATTATTATTATTATTATTATTATTATTAGGTGTTCCATCTCACGACAAGTCCATTCCTTTTCCCAGTGAACTTAGACCACCAATGCGCTCTGTCCTCTGCCTCCTCCTTCAGCTCACAAAATTTGCTTCTTTCCTTCAGGTCATCTAATATTTTAATCCTCCTTCTTCCTAAGCTCCTCCTTATTTGACGTAATACAGAAGAAAGTCCCTCCTAAGGATGTGTCTGATCCAGTTTCCACATCCAAAATGGTTCTCTTCTCACCCACTCTTCATTTGTCCCCCTGTCTGTCCACCTGATCTTCTCAAGTCTTCTCCAGCAACATATTTCCAAGCTCTCCAAGTATTTCTTTTCCATCTTCCTGAGAGTCCAAGTTTCTGCTCCATACAGTGCGATGCTCCAAATGTAGCGTTTCATCAGTTTCTTCCTCGGTTCCAAACTCAACTCTTTCCATCCAAATGTGCCGGCTACAATTCCTACAAGTTATATTTTCCTTATCCTTACCCAATTATAGTAATTAAAATGCTGTAATCCCGTTCGTGTGGTTTGACGGAGTGGAAGGATAAATTAAAAAAACTAAAAAAACCTCCATAGTGTGAATCCACTAGCGATCTATACCAACTGAGTGGCCACCGCTAGCGATCTATACCAACTGAGTGGCCACCGCTAGCGATCTATACCAACTGAGTGGCCACCGCTAGCGATCTATACCAACTGAGTGTTCACCGCTAGCGATCTATACCAAATGAGTGTTCACCGCATTAGATTTCTTATTTTATTTAGCACCGCGTCTTGCTATACGTTCAGGTTATACGCTTAAGTACTAATTACGCTAATGGGCAAGGAATCGGGGAAGTTGAATATAGCGGGAGTTAACCCGCATTTGCGTGGAGGGAGAGTGGAAAATCATTTATGAAAAACTACCCCCCAGTTCACCCGACCGAGATTCGAGCCTAGATTTCACCCGTCCTCGGCAGTCTGGCTCAACATGAAACTAGCACGTTAACCAACTACTCCACCGAGGCGTGTGCCATTAGAAATTATATTGCCAACTTTACGGATATAGGGTGTCATGTGGTCAGCACAACGAACCCTCCGGCCGATAGTCTCAGTTTCTGAAGCGGGATTACTATTTATTTACTGTCCAACACCTTATCTCAGTGGGTAGCCTGTTTGTTTACTGAGCTAGGGGTCCCAGGTTCGATTCCTGATGGCCGAAAAATGTATCATTGGAGGAATGTGGGTTTCCCCTTTCACAGCGATGAATTAACGTCCGGGGGGCTGGGTGTTGTGTCTGTTTTAGATCAATTTATAACAGGTCGTGTACTGATATAATTAGTCGGTTCATGAGTTTGATTCTGTCCTAGACCCGCTGCTTTACAAAAAATATTCTGGGAACGTGGGGGATCGAACCCAGAACCTTCTAGATCTGTATATAGGAAACCTGAAAATTAGACCACAGAGGCGGCCTAAATGAATGTCTAAAAACAAGTGAATATAAACTTACAAAAAAACTTTCGTTCAAGGTTTTCCCGATAGGAAATTCAACAATTCATTGTGTATTTAGTAATCAGCAACAAAACTTATAAAAAAAAACTGCAAATATAATGAAATGATAAGTTTGAAGTGAATTAACGATAAGTTATATGACCCTGAACTTGAATTGCGCGACAAGAAATCTTCAAGGTCGCACGTTTTAAGAGAGACGAGTCTCTCCAAGGTGAAGGAGAACAAATTATTACTCTTCTTTCCAGGCCGGTCGTCGCGGAATCTGGTCGTTGAGGAGCTAGAAGAGTTGATCACAAAAACTACTAGACGTCCAGAAACAGCGTGGGTTTATAACGTTCCTCGATTGGAACCGTCCTGCAATATGAGAACAAACAGGGGAGGAGGCAAATACAAATTACAATACAATTCGTGTTGTGACCCCCCCCCCCTTATTAAATGACGTCATTCTATTCCCAAAGATCCATTCTACGCTCCTATAACAGTTACCTTTCGTTTCCCGGACATTTAGCTATTAATGATCAACAGAAATATGTGGTCTTTTCAGAGAGGAAAATGTCAACTTTTAAACTATGTTTACAAGTCTATATATGTATAGGACCATAGAACATAGTTTTATGGGTGACCTGGTGGTCTAGGGGGTAAGGTGTCAGACTTCTGTGCTCGGGGTCCGGGGTTCAATCCTCGGTCCCGGCACAGATTTATCTGATTGCCAAACCCTTCCTTCACCTCTGACAAGACGTGTATTAATCACAACTTGTGAATGTGTGGAATGCCAGGCCTCCACCGTGGTTCGGATTCCACGTTAAACTGTAGGTCCTCCATTTCATCCCATAATCACCCTACCATTACACATTAGCGTAAGTGCGTATAACCCGAACGGGTAGTAAGACGCGGTGCTAATAATAATAATATAATAATAATAATAATAATAACATAGTTTTGTGTTTATTACAGTAAACAACAAACTCGTGGACTGTTAAAGATTTTGTCAATATTTAACCTAAACGCAACATCTGATTGCCAACCGGCTCGGTGGCCGCATGGTCTAACGCACTACTCTCGCAATATACTAAATTGTCTATGTCTGGAAGTTTGAGGTTTCGAATCCCGGTCGGGTGTTCTGAGGGCGGTTTATCCTAAATGGTTTTCCACTCTACCTCCACACGCAAATTTGAGTACACTTTCGTTGAAATTCTACCCTACCTCATTATTAACCTATTAGCCTATTTCAAAATAGGTGGATGTGTTAGATGGAAGAGGAACGGTCAGTTATAAAAAGTTAATGGCATCAATTTAATGCGTTCATACGTCATTCCATACACTCTACAGTTATCGAACTTTGACGGCTACATTATGTATCTAAAGGCCTTTTTCACCTTTCTCCCTTCATGAAAACACGGGTACATTTCTTCTTTTTACAGCCTTCCTCATCTCTAGCATACATGGGTAACTTCAGATACGTACAACCTAAACTTATAGTAAAACGCGGTGCCTAAAATCTTAAAAAATAACATAATATGGCCTGAGCCCTCCCTTTGATATTCATCCTGATGACGCCACTGCCGCTCAACTATAACAGCGTCGGGACGTCCTCGGCAAGGTTAAGGCGCCCTTTGACCAAAGTCCGTCTGTCTGTCGTCCGCGGTGGAGATTTATTCTTGGAACGAAGGTTAAATGGCGTCAGGGAATGAATAGGTCACGTTGGTAAGGAAGGAGAAATAATAAGTCGAGTAAATGAACGTGTGTGTATTGGTGTGTTACCCCTGCTAGCGCTGACTAAACGTCTGGTACGACCGACTTAGAAACAAGCTTTTAGGGCACATAGAAAATATAACAATAGAGAAATTAATATCGGACGAACTCAATTTCATGGACAGTCCAGTGTTCATAGGAAGAACCTTATCTGACAGCTAGAACAGTTACTACAGTCCAATGTTCATAGGAAGAACCTTATCTGACAGCTAGAAAAGTTACTACAGTCCAATGTTCATAGGAAGAACCTTATCTGACAGCTAGAAGAGTTACTACAGTCCAATATTCAGAGGAAGAACCTTATCTGACAGTTATAAAAGTTACTACAGTCCAATGTTCATAGGAAGAACCTTATCTGACAGCTATAAAAGTTACTACAGTCCAATGCTCATAGGAAGAACCTTATCTGACAGCCAGAAAAGTTACTACAGTCCAATGTTTATAGATAGAACCTTATCTGACAGCTAGGAAAGTTACTATAGTCCAATGATCATAGGAAGAACCTTATCTGACAGCTAGAAAAGTTACTTCAGTCCACTGTTCATAGGAAGAACCTTATATGACAGCTAGGAAAGTTACTACAGTCCAATGAACATAGGAAGAACCTTATCTGACA
Organism: Timema podura; assembly: GCA_033556935.1. Classification (NCBI taxonomy): domain Eukaryota; kingdom Metazoa; phylum Arthropoda; class Insecta; order Phasmatodea; family Timematidae; genus Timema; species Timema podura. The sequence goes on along the minus strand of JAVRXN010000006.1, from coordinate 15,405,169 downwards.
GCTAGAAAAGTTACTACAGTCCAATATTCAGAGGAAGAACCTTATCCGACAGCTAGAAAAGTTACTACAGTCCAATGTTCATAGGAAGAACCTTATCTGACAGCTAGAAAAGTTACTACAGTCCAATGTTCATAGGAAGAACCTTATCTGACAGCTAGAAAAGTTACTACAGTCCAATGTTCATAGGAAGAACCTTATCTGACAGCCAGTAAAGTTACTACAGTCCAATGTTCATAGGAAGAACCTTAAATGAAAGTTACAAAGGCTACCAGATCTTTTTTTACATATGCATACGTCAAGTGCGATTTGCAGCTGTCACTTTTGATAGAAATTATTAATACTTATAAAATAACATCTATAATAGAGTACAATTTTGGTGGTAAAAATTTTTTTTGTATTTTTAAAAGGCTCTCCCTATTAAAATTGTACTGCACTAACAAGAATTTTATGATAATGAGAAGAACGAACGATTCGATTGGATGCAATCTTCAGTGCCGTGATGGACTTGGTTTAAGTGTACTGGCCTGACTATAATAAGTTTCTACTAAAAGTGTCCATAATGAACGATCCCATTATACTAATGAGCTGAACGAAGCGACTGCATGACATGACGACAGTGCTAGCCAGTCGACCTTGAACACGAGAGTCCACTAGTTCAAGGTCAGCTGACGGGAGGGAAATATGGTGGTGTTGTTTTCATGACTTGCAAGGTACAGAGTCCACTCGGTGTTTTTCGCTTTTGGCGAGATACATGTACAATTGGCATGTATCGGCTTTGAATGGTTGTTTGCATGTGGAGTAGATTAAAAACAACAATATGATTAATATAATATGTCAGCTTATTTGAAGGGAAATATCTTCCAGATGCTGTATTTTTCATCGTACTGTCGATTCAAAACCCCTAGGACAATTATCTCAATTATCAATTATCTTAGAATGTTCTGTTGTGACCCTCACACTGCTGTATTTATTATGGTAATGTCAGCTCTAAAGCTTCAAAACCACTAAAACAATCCTCAACTATCTTAGAATGTTCTGTTGTAACCTTCACACTGCTGTATTTCTTAAATGACAGTTTTGAAGCTTCAAAACCACTAAAATAATCCTCAACTATCTTAGAATGTTCTGTTGTGACCCTCACACTGCTGTATTTCTCATGGTAATGTCAGTTCTGAAGCTTCAAAACCACTAAAACAATCCTCAATTATCTTAGAATGTTCTGTTGTGACCCTCACACTGCTGTATTTCTCATGGTAATGTCAGTTCTGAAGCTTCAAAACCACTAAAACAATCCTCAATTATCTTAGAATGTTCTGTTGTGACCCTCACACTGCTGTATTTCTTATGGTAATGTCAGTTCTGAAGCTTTAAAACCACTTAAACAATCCTCAACTATCTTAGAATGTTCTGTTGTGACCCTCACACTGCTGTATTTCTTATGGAAGTGTCAGTTCTGAAGCTTCAAAACCACTAAAACAATCCTCAACTATCCAGAATGTTCTGTTGTGACCCTCACACTGCTGTATTTCTTATGGAAGTGTTAGTTCTGAAGCTTCAAAACCACTAAAACAATCCTCAATTATCTTAGAATGTTCTGTTGCGACCCTCACACTGCTGAATTTATTATGGTAATGTCAGTTCTGAAGCTTTAAAACCACTTAAACAATCCTCAACTATCTTAGAATGTTCTGTTGTGACCCTCACACTGCTGTATTTCTTATGGAAGTGTCAGTTCTGAAGCTTCAAAACCACTAAAACAATCCTCAATTATCTTAGAATGTTCTGTTGTGACCCTCACACTGCTGTATTTCTTATGGAAGTGTCAGTTCTGAAGCTTCAAAACCACTAAAACAATCCTCAACTATCCAGAATGTTCTGTTGTGACCCTCACACTGCTGTATTTCTTATGGAAGTGTTAGTTCTGAAGCTTCAAAACCACTAAAACAATCCTCAATTATCTTAGAATGTTCTGTTGCGACCCTCACACTGCTGAATTTATTATGGTAATGTCAGTTCTGAAGCTTTAAAACCACTTAAACAATCCTCAATTATCTTAGAATGTTCTGTTGTGACCCTCACACTGCTGTATTTATTATGGTAATGTTAGTTCTGAATCTTCAAAACCACTAAAACAATCCTCAACTATCTTAGAATGTTCTGTTGTGACCCTCACACTGCTGTATTTATTATGGTAATGTTAGTTCTGAATCTTCAAAACCACTAAAACAATCCTCAACTATCTTAGAATGTTCTGTTGTGACCCTCACACTGCTGTATTTCTTATGGTAATGTCAGTTCTGAAGCTTCAAAACCACTAAAACAATCCTCAACTATCTTAGAATGTTCTGTTGTGACTTTCACATTGCACTTTTTAGGCACTAAATTCAACAATTTTTGGGAATAGATCCATGTGTAAGAAAGAGTTCAGATTTGAACACCAACCTTTCATGCCAGGTTTCTACAAGTTATGCCAATTTCTCAAATATCACATCCCAAAATGTTGTATCTCCTCGAGTTTTATAAAAATAAGAATATGATCGCATTGCATGATGGGTCATCATGAAGTCCGCAATTCTGACGTACCTGGTCTAAGACGTCACTCTCTCAATATACTGTAAATGCCGACAAATGGGAGATCAGGGTTCGATCATAGTCGAGTGCACTGAGAATGTATTTCCTTAGAGGGTTCACTCGGCCTCCACGCAAATATGGGTGCACTTCTTCAAAATTAAGCCTTCATAATCCTCAACATATAAGGGTAATTAGTACTGGATGACTGGTGGTCTAGGAGTAAAATGTAAGACTTCTGTGCTGGGGTCCGAGGTTCAATCCTCGGTCCGGTACAGATTTATCTGATTGCCAAACCCTTCCTTCACCTCTGACAAGACGTGTATTAATCACAACTTGTGAATGTGAGGAATGCCAGGCCTCTACCGTGGTTCGGATCCCACGTTAAACTGTAGGTCCTCCATTTCATCTCACAATCACCCTACCATCCACATTAGCGTAAGTGCGTATAACCCGAACGGGTAGTAAGACGTGGTGGGGAAAAAAATTAACGGCCGTGGAGCTGGATGTTGTGTCTGTTTCTATATTTAAGCTAGTTTATAAGTCGTGTGATGATATAATCAATCGGTTCTGAAAGTGATTGTAATTAAATTGAAAATAAAATAAATCCAACCAATAAGAGTTTACATCGGCATACATGGACAACCTCCCTCCACCCGTCAGATGGGGTACATACAATCTCAGGGGAGGGGGTACGGAACCCCCCCCTCCAACGTCTTCCTCTTAAACACACCTGCCACTAATTTAATTAATGTAAATGTATGACCTGTACAGATACTAATATGAGGTAAATTTTAAAAAAATATGGAGGGCGTCTCTGAATTTTTTTAAAAAATTATTTATTATTATTATTACACCGCGTCTTACTACTCGTTCGGGTTATACGCACTTACGCTAATGTGCAATGGTAGGGTGATTGTGAGATGAAATGGAGGACCTACAGTTTAACGTGGGATCCGAACCACGGTGGAGGCCTGCCATTCCACACATTCACAAGTTGTGATTAATACACATCTTGTCAGAGGTGAAGGAAGGGGTTTGGCAATCAGATAAATCTGTGCCTGGGACCGAGGATTGAACCCCGGACCCCCAGCACAGAAGTCCGACACCTTACCCCTAGACCGCCAGGTCACCTTTTTTTGTTTAAAAAAGGGAATGTACTTGTTGTCACATGTTTCTTGAATGACGCAGTCCCGATGTTACATAATATTCCAACGCATGAGTCCTGCAATGTGACACCTATTAGAACGCGGTGACCTTGCCAGTGTTTACCAGAGTTTCGTAAGGCTTTTTTTTTTTTTTTTTTTACAAAAGAGGATAATTGCTAAGCGATGGGTAATACAAAAAAATGTCTATTATGCACGAGCCATATTTTCATTAGTTATAACTTATGGTTTTTGATTCTTTTTATCCTACCCTGAAATGACAAATAGAAGTTTAGTGTTCTAAAAAATATAAAACAGGGCTTATAACATTGTTTGATCACGAAACGCATATAATGGATGAATAAAAGTGGTTTACATAATGTTTGGACACATTAACCTTGTACTCTCGCAGTCTAAATAGGGTATTCAATATTGAAGATTACAGTGGTCAGGATAATTAGTGTGAACGGAAGAGAATCGTGTACATGGGTATATTTACTGGTTGGTAAGCTCAATGGGTAAGACCTATGGCGCAGATGGTGGGATAACGTTAAAAATGGACTTGAAAAGAGACAGGGTGTACGGATAGAACCAGATAAGGATAGGGTGTAATGAGGTGGACTGGATTGAACCAATAAGGATAGGTGTAATGAGGTGGACTGGATAAGTTAACCTAATTATTAGGCCGTTTACTCTGACAAGACGTGTATAATCACAACTTGTGAATGTGTGGAATGCCGGGCCTCCACCGTGGTTCGGATCCCACATTAAACTGTAGGTCCTCCATTTAATCTCACTTTCACCCTACCATTACACATCAGTGTAAGTGCGTATAACCCGAACGGGTAGTAAGACTGGTGCTAATAATAATACATGTAAATGTGAGTATACTTAATCTATTTTCAAACTTACTTATTCTTAACATATCAGCATAATTAGTACAAATTAGTACATATGCGTACATCTCGAACCAGTATTGAGACGTTGTACTACATAAAACTTGAACGCACATAAGTCTTGTACTAACATCTATCGCAATTGCACATGGAGCGAACCTTTTGGTAACATTTGGCTTTGATCCATTTTAAAATTTTTTGTTTCTCTTTCCGTTTGTGGCCGGGGTGATAAAAAAAACCCACTACATAACTCCATAGTGTAATCCCGCAATCGAGACATATCGACCGGAGTCTGACGTCTGTTGGCGAAGATAATACCAACTTCAGAGTGTCATGTGGTCAGCAAAATCAACCCTGCGGCCGTTAATCTCAGTTTTCTAGAGCGGAGCCGCAAATTTTCTTCTTTTTTTTTTTAGCAGCGCGTCTATTTAACCGTTCGGGTTATTCGCTTATGCAATAATTACGCTAATAGTTTAAGGGATTTGGAAGGTTATATTTAGAGGACGTGCGCCATAATTTGCGTGGAGGGAGAATGGAAAACAAATTTTGGGAAAAACCTCATTACACCCGACCGAGATTCGAACCTTGCTCTCTACCGTCATCGGCAATCTAGTCTACTGCAAGTATAGCGCGTTAGACCACGCAGCCAACGGAGCGGGTTACCGTTTCGTTCAAGTATCTCATTTGTCCTCACGAGGTGAGTTTGAATCCCATTACAGATCCACACTGCTTCACGGATAAATATTTAAGCAGTGTGGATCGAACCCGGGACCCCTGGGATCTGTTGCCAGGAAATCTTATCATGAGGTGACGTATGGGTTTCGGAAATAGCCCTACATACCCAACCCAACGGAGGCCTCATAATCCCACTGTGTGTACCTGACCTTCGAAACGTTTTATCTACTGAGCAGAAATTGTCCCCATTTTAAACTTGACCTTGTTTGTTAATTCTCTTAGTTTCTTTCTCTTTCTACAAGTACATACTCTCTCTCTCTCTTTCAATGTCTGCCCATCCCTTCCTTTCATGCTCTTCCTCTTTACATATTGGCTCCGCCTACTTCGCGGAAAGAGGCATATAAAAAAAAATTCACATGATATTTCTTGATCATCATCCATATAACCACTAAGGTTTTAGATGACAATGTTAGCGAAAGGTCAACTCTAGGGCAAGGCCCTGAAGTAGGGATATAATTCAGGAATACTTGTACTTGCGCTTGCGCACCTGTGTGACTCATGTACGTGGGCACCCATAGATGGGCGTTGAGGGGGGACTTCAGCACCCCTTTATCAATCAACATTAATTTTTTTTTTTTGCTAATTTTTATGAAAAAATAAAATTATGTATTTGAGATTTTTCTGCAATTTGCTATTAACAACTTCGAATCATCATTATCAGAGTTAATAGAGATAAAACTATTAAACGTAGATTTACTGCCATGCCCTTTGGTGCTGTTCATAAACTTTTTGAAAAAATGTAATGTTCTTTTAATAAGGATGACCTTTGCTGGGGGTCCGGGGTTCAATCCTCGGTCCCGGCACAGATTTATCTAAATTGCCAAACTTTCTTCACCTCTGACAAGACGTGTATTAATCACAACTTGTGAATGTGTGGAATGCCAGGCCTCCCGTGGTTCGGATCCCACGTTAAACTGTAGGTCCTCCATTTCATCTCACAATCACCCTACCATTACACATTAGCGTAAGTGTGTGTAACTCGAACGGGTAGTAAGACGCGGTAATAATAATAATTATTCTTTTTAATGGGTTCAGCTACAAATAAAATTATTTTTTGTTATTCTTCTGAAAATTGCAAAACTGAATCTCTTGAAAATGACTTACTCAAATGACCCAACTACCACTAATATACATTCGCACTCACTATCACACTATTTCTTATTTTTCAAACTTTTTCTCGTTTCCAAAACTCGACTCTTGACAATCACTCCACTCCCACTCCACTACACACGAGTACTCCATTGGTATTCTCCAACTATTTGAAAAACGAACCACGTGAATTGTAGTCAAGAGATATTTCTTTATTAGGTCTACCTACTTAAATAGGCTATCCTGCAAGTATCTCAAAGGTATTTGATCAAGATAGCGCGTACCTCTATTTACAGCCCATTTTTTATAAGACGAGCTTTTTTTTAGAAAATACAAACCTTCATTAGCGGCTAATCATTGAAAACAACATTTTACTATATTTTAATTTTCTTAGCACCTTGTCTTTTATACCTGTTAAATCTCCATTGTAGCGTAGCTCAGTAATTAACGGCGTTTCCTACCTGGAGATTTCGAAGCTATTTTGCGAAGCAGGTTGTATCTTAGCTTGACGCACCTAAGCAGTCTAAGCACTTTTCAACCTAAGACACAATGTATGAAATAGAAAGGAGGGAAGAAAATTAGAACTCACCCTAAGAGGCCTCTTGTCTATAGTGCTGATAACACTTTCCCTATTCCTCAGACGAGTTTCTACACACTTTATATATGCGTCCTTGAAAACATGACTTGCTTTTTATTTAACCTTTTTCTTGTTTCCTTCTTTTTAGATAAACATTTGCTACAAGGACTTTTTAAATCTACATCCTGGCAGGAAGAATCCTACAGGACATTTTGTGACCAAGACAAATAGCTAAGTTGTAGAGGATTTATAAAAAAAATAGTTTACGAAAAAACTATTTCAAGATAAAATATAATAATTTTATGACACTTTAGGACTATTTTTAGGATTATTTAAGAATCAATGATTTTGTTTCAACGTTTTATCTTTAAAACTCGCTGAGTAAAACGTAATTTCATTAACATGGGAAATCCTATCTTGACCGGACGTGACGTCACAGGTAGGCAACGTCTTAATAGTCCTTAGGAGAGGGCTATATATGATCTTTTCCGGTAAATTTCCACTTATACCCTTTCCGTGGTGGCGGCTTGGGGTCTACTAAGTAAGGGGCGGCCAGACTGAGCACGCGAGCGACTAAAATATAAAATAGAACACATTGGTTGTAATGAGAGGTGGCCAGACTGGAGCGAGCGACTAAAATATAAAATAGAACACATTGGTTGTAATGAGAGGTGGCCAGACTGGAGCGAGTGACTAAAATATAAAATAGAACACATTGGTTGTAATGAGAGGTGGCCAGACTGGAGCGAGTGACTAAAATATAAAATACAACACATTGGTTGTAATGAGAGGTGGCCAGACTGGATCGAGTGACTAAATATAAATAGAACACATTGGTTGTAATGAGGAGAGTGGCCAGACTGGAGCGAGTGACTAAAATATAAAATAGAACACATTGGTTGTAATGAGGAGAGTGGCCAGACTGGAGCGAGTGACTAAAATATAAAATAGAACACATTGGTTGTAATGAGAGGTGGCCAGACTGGAGCGAGTGACTAAAATATAAAATACAACACATTGGTTGTAATGAGAGGCGGCCAGACTGGAGCGAGTGACTAAAATATAAAATAGAACACATTGGTTGTAATGAGGAGAGGTGGCCAGACTGGAGCGAGTGACTAAAATATAAAATACAACACATTGTTGTAATGAGAGGTGTCAGACTGGAGCGAGCGACTAAATATAAATAGAACGCATTGGTTGTATGAGAGGTGGTCAGACTGGAGCGAGCGCTAAAATATAATAGAACGCATTGGTCGTAATGAGAGGTGGCCAGACTGGAGCGAGCGATAAAATATAAATAGAACGCATTGGTCGTAATGAGAGGTGGCCAGACTGGAGCGAGCGACTAATATAAAATAGAACACATTGGTTGTAATGAGAGGTACCAGACTGGAGCGAGCGACCGTACAGTCTAGTTTACAGGCGCTAGACAATATTATTGTATGTTGTTATTGAGTGCTGGAAACTTCTCATTTGATATTTTATTAATATCGATAGGTTTAGCACATTGTTACTAACGCTTAATTTAATTGGTAATATATATATATGTAAACTGATATGGTAAAATATTTCAATATTATCAAAGTAGGCCTTTACAAATAATAATCACATTAGCGTGGAGAGAGTATGAGAAAACCACAACAATAAATCACTTGTTATAAACCACCCTCAGTTCACTGAGCCAAGATTCGTAGCCTCCTCGTCAACAACTATCGAGAGCTATCTGCTAATCACGCCGTCGCCAGTTTGGCCGAACCTTAAGGGAAGATTTAAAACCATAAAACACATTAAATAATGAGTTGGTGGACGATTTATGGTGACATTTTCATACGAGTGAATGAATCCCAAAGGGGCTTTGATTATGGTATTGAAGTATTGACATATTTAGTCTACAGCAGACCAGAACGTTAGTTACACATTCGACCACAAAGTGCTGTAGTCGATAATTATGTGAGTGTGAGAAGAGATCTGGAATCGCTGTTAGTGTTTTTATTGTAACTCTTAAGAATGATTCTAGTCTTAACGCCATTAGGAGAATTTAAACTGAGTTTAAATTTTTAAGGTGGGATGGAAGGGGACCCGAGAGAAGGCAGTGTTTTTTCAGTTTTTATGATCAAAATAAATAAATAATAATAATTATTATTATTATTATTAGCACTGCGTCTTACTAGCCGTTTGGTTATACGCACTTACGCTAATGTGTAATGGTAGGGTGATTGTGAGATGAAATGGAGGACCTACAGTTTAACGTGGGATCCGAACCACGGTGGAGGACTGGCACTCCACACATCCACAAGTTGTGATTAATACACGTCTTGTCAGAGGTGAAGGAAGGGTTTGGACAATCAGATAAATCTGTGCCGGGACCGAGGATTGAACCCCGGATCCCTAGCACATAAGTCCTACACCTTACCCCTAGACCACCAGGTCACCGATTAAATCAAATATTTTTCCAATACCAACATAGGTTTAATTTCCTTCATCTGGTGATATCAACAGTTGTTGAATATCTGTCGAGGGTGTCCTGTAATTTAATTACAACTTTTTCTCTAAGTTTAAAAAGTTTCTCATCTAATGCCGCTATACTCATGACAGATATTCAACAACTGTTGATATCACCGTGAAAGGAAATTAAACTAATATGTTTCTACTGGAGAAATATTTTATTTGTTTTGACAAAAAAAATGTTTTGATATAGTTTTATCGCTTTCCCTCACAACTTTAAATATTGGCAAACATTTTCTTGTAGGAGGGGGTTGGGGGGGGGGGGGGGCGAGATAATTATAGTAACATCTCAAATCTCCTAGCGTGGACAGACTATAAGTAAATCGCATACCACACTATCACCTTGATTCGCAAGTAAATCACTTCTGCGGATGACTTATGACGTCAATCCTAGTTGTTTCCCCTCATCCCCCCTCCTAGCCCCCCCACCTTACCTTTGCAAGCCGTTGACTAACGAACGACCTCCAACCAATGCCAAACGGATAAGGTCACGAAACGTTTCTTCCCTTCCCGGACGTTTTGTATAAAATACCGTGGGCTAGTTGTTCACTAATATCCTGCCTAAAGTCTTCATAACGTAGGATATTTATTGCAAACATTGTTAGAACGCTCATTTTTATAGGGGGAAGGGTTTCGACCCCTCCCCCTCACGACCCAGCCCTTTCTTTCAAACTTTTCATGTTTAGCGAACTAATGTTTTGAGTAAATCTTGATTCACACTTTCGTCGAAAATAGAAACAGAATCTACTTATGTGGTATAGCATTTCACTCGCTATATGTTTGACCCATGATGCATTGCAGGGATAACTGAAAACACCTGATTATCAACATATTTTATTTACTAGTGAATAAACTATATTTTAGATCATTCTCCGATGGATGTTTTCAAATTATAACGCTGTGTCGTGGCACAGTCCAATACATCATATAAACACGCTTTCAAATCTCCTCACAACGGGCAACGAGGCTGTCTGCTTTGCTTCTAGCTCTACTGCGCATGCGCACTGATTTGAGATGGTTGGTTCTGAGATTTGATTGGTTCTCAGGCAGAGCCTACAAAGTAAAAATGAGTTGAATTGAACTTGAGCGGAACAGCTAGCGCAGATTAGGCGGAAATATTGTGATTGGCTTAGAGCTCTTCACGTGAGCACGTTTCTGTTCTGCGCTATATTTTCGGCGAACGTGTGAATCCACAGTAAGTGTATGTTGAGATGATGGGTGGCGGAAGGATATTAAACCTATCTAAATAAGCTATATAAACTTCTGACGTTATACTCTTATTTAGGCTGCTCTTTTCTTAGGGTGATTCCTCAAGTAGGATCTTACAGGGGATTAGGGAAAATTGCGCCCGGAAAAACTGCGCCTACCCAAAAAAAAAAAAAGGAAAATTGAGCCCTCACATGAATCACTACACATTAGGTGGGGAAAGTGTACCCCACACAATGTTTTACACTCTTATAAAAACAAGTACGCCCAAGGACCTAATAAAGTGTTTGAAGAGTCTAGCATAGATTTAAAAAATGAAGTTATAGTTCGTCATTAATTAGTTTGGTAATTTCAATCTATACGTTCACATCAAATGCTTACAGATACGCACTAATCTTTGTTTCATTTAAAAACACTAACCTAACACCTAACCTAACCTAACCAACAGGCAACGAGAAGGTGCGATGAATCGACATACTTTGACCGCCTCAATACCTCATGATGTGCGATGAGTCGATATACATTTCTCTATGGTATTAGACAAGTAGTACGGTATTTGAACTGTTGACAAGAGCTAATTTACAATCGGAAGTTTTATAAGGTGTATCTTGAAGGTGAATATTAAAATATTCATTAACTAATATTTGGTTGATGACACATATAATTAAAGCTGGAGTAGAAACTTTAAATATTAGGTTTTAATATATGTATTTGTGACCCCCGATGAGGGGGCGTCCAATAAATTTCAAGGGGGGTTAAGTTAATACTAGGTGTAGTTCAGACCCCCATCTTTCTACACCCTTGAATGTTTAGTAATATCACGTGTATATTTTAGCACCACGTCTTACTAACCTTTCGAGTTATACGCTTATGTACCAATTACGCCATGGTTTTAGGAATCGGAAGGTTATATTTAGAGAAAGTGATACCCGCATTTGCGTGGGGGAGAGTGGGAAAACCATTTTGGAATAACAACCCTTGGTACACCCGACCGAGATTTGAGCCTCGATCTCCCCTCATCGGTAGCTAGTCCACTGCGAGAGTAGAGCGTTAGACCACGCGGCCACGAAGTGGGTGAATTTTTAGTAACTAATTAACCAAAAAAACCCAATGTTTTAATAAAAACTAGGTTTTTTTTTGTTTCGTGGTTGTGGCAGCCATTCTAGCAACGCCTTGAGAAATCGATATCCATAAAAAAGTGACAGCTCACATGACTTAAACGTATGAATACGTTAAAGTATATCTAGTGACTGTTCTGGCTGTCTAGTCTAGATCTATTTGTAAATCCCATCCTTATTTTATATAAGATTTGTGTTTATGCATTACTGCGGCCGTCTAGGTCTGGTAAAATGGCTGCCAGCCAGCTTCCCCCCGCCTTATTCTGCCAATAAGTATATATCCATCTCTTCTCCCCTCCCTCCCTACCCCTCCATCGCCCTTCAATTTTCAAGTTCAACGTTTACGTAAGCACACACATCCACTCGGCGGTTTCGCGCAATCGCAGTTAGACGGCACGGGGGGTAGGGGGGGGGAGAGATATTGGCGACGGTCCGACCTTGACTCACTAAAGGACGGTTAGAGAGAGATAGAAGATGATATAATTGTTGAGGTTTTCCTTCCTGGTTCGATGCTTGGTCGGTCTTCTTCTTTCCCCACATAAGACATTGCCCGACCCCTGTGTGCCAAAGGTGGCTCTTTGCGTACCAAAGGTGGCTCTTTGCGTACCAAAGGTGGCTCTTTGCGTACCAAAGGTGGCTCTTTGCGTCCTAAAGGTGACTCTTTGCGTCCTAAGGTGACTCTTTGCGTCCTAAAGGTGACTCTTTGCGTCCTAAAGGTGACTTTGCGTACCAAAGGTGACTCTTTGCGTCCTAAAGGTGCTCTTTGCGTGCCAAAGGTGACTCTTTGCGTACCAAAGGTGACTCTTTGCGTGCCAAAGGTGACTCTTTGCGTTTCTAAGTGACTTGGTGCTAAAGTGACTCTTTGCGTACTTAAGATGACTGTGTCTAAATAATGACTTTTGTGACACAAGGCTTTAGTGTGCCAAGGTGGCTTTAGTGTGCCACAGGTGACTTTTGCGTGCTAAAGATGGCTTGTTTGTGTTGCGAAGGTTACTTTTTTGTGCCAAAGGTGAAGACTTTATATATTTTTAGTGTTATATTATGGTTATTGATATTGGATAACTAAAGTGACCGCTCCAGGCCACACATATTGACGTATGGCTACATGAATATAGATATAGTAACTTTTTCAGTTGTCGTATAAGATCTTGCTTATAAAAAATGAGAAAGTTGGTAGTATTGTTCCTAGAAGGCTCAGGCTTATAATCAATCGCTTCACAAGGATTCGTTACCGATAAAACACTTTTCTGCCATTATTTCCCGGTAAACTAAAACAGGACGTGGCTTCGCCTTGAACTTATATCCGTGGCACGACAGAGTTGAGTTACGCAACTCTCTCTCCGTGGTTTATGGACGATGTGTGGCCTTCAAAGTCTCTTTTTCAGCATGCAATCAAACCCTGGCTGTTATCTAATCACCAGCGGAGACATATCGGTGATTACTTTGACATAATTTTCATTAGTGGTAGAAAAGGAGGAAAAGAGAAACGAGGTCAGGTTTGCAAAAACGTGCTCTTGGAAAATATAGTGGAACTGCGGTAAGAAGACAACAATATTTCCTTCCTAATATAGTAGTGTCTGTGTTGGTTTATGTTCCATACTGTCAAGGTATAGTCAGATTCTCACAATAAGAGCTTTATCTGACAATTAGTACAGTCTAATGTTCACAGGAAGAACCTTATCAGACGGCTAGAACAGTTACTACAGTCCAATGTTCACAGGAAGAACCTTATCTGACAGCTAGAAAAGTTACTACAGTCCAATTTTCATAGGGAGAACCTTATCTGACATCTAGAAAAGTTACTACAGTACAATGTTCATAGGAAGAACCTTATCTGACATCTAGAAAAGTTACTACAGTCCAATATTCATAAGAAGAACCTTATATGACAACTAGAACAGTTACTACAGTCCAATGTTCATAGGAAGAACCTTATCAGACGGCTAGAACAGTTACTACAGTCCAATGTTCATAGGAAGAACCTTATCTGACATCTAGAAAAGTTACTACAGTCCAATGTTCATAGGAAGAACTTTATCTGACATCTAGAAAAGTTACTACAGTCCAATATTCATAAGAAGAACCTTATATGACAGCTAGAAAAGTTACTACAGTCCATTGTTCATAGGAAGAAACTTATATCACAGCTAGAAAAGTTACTACAGTCCAATGTTCATAGAAGAACCTTATCTGACATCTAGAAAAGTTACTACAGTCCAATATTCATAAGAAGAACCTTATATGACAACTAGAACAGTTACTACAGTCCAATGTTCATAGGAAGAACCTTATCTGACATCTAGAAAAGTTACTACAGTCCAATGTTCATAGGAAGAACTTTATCTGACATCTAGAAAAGTTACTACAGTCCAATATTCATAAGAAGAACCTTATATGACAACTAGAACAGTTACTACAGTCCAATGTTCATAGGAAGAACCTTATCTGACACCTAGAAAAGTTACTACAGTCCAATTTTCATAGGAAGAACCTTATCAGACGGCTAGAACAGTTACTACAGTCCAATGTTCACAGGAAGAACCTTATCAGACGGCTAGAACAGTTACTACAGTCCAATGTTCACAGGAAGAACCTTATCTGACAGCTAGAAAAGTTACTACAGTCCAATTTTCATAGGGAGAACCTTATCTGACATCTAGAAAAGTTACTACAGTACAATGTTCATAGGAAGAACCTTATCTGACATCTAGAAAAGTTACTACAGTCCAATATTCATAAGAAGAACCTTATATGACAACTAGAACAGTTACTACAGTCCAATGTTCATAGGAAGAACCTTATCAGACGGCTAGAACAGTTACTACAGTCCAATGTTCATAGGAAGAACCTTATCTGACATCTAGAAAAGTTACTACAGTCCAATGTTCATAGGAAGAACTTTATCTGACATCTAGAAAAGTTACTACAGTCCAATATTCATAAGAAGAACCTTATATGACAGCTAGAAAAGTTACTACAGTCCATTGTTCATAGGAAGAAACTTATATCACAGCTAGAAAAGTTACTACAGTCCAATGTTCATAGGAAGAACCTTATCTGACATCTAGAAAAGTTACTACAGTCCAATATTCATAAGAAGAACCTTATATGACAACTAGAACAGTTACTACAGTCCAATGTTCATAGGAAGAACCTTATCTGACACCTAGAAAAGTTACTACAGTCCAATTTTCATAGGAAGAACCTTGTCTGACACCTAGAAAAGTTACTACAGTCCAATGTTCATAAGAAGAACCTTATCTGACAGCTAGAAAAGTTACTACAGTACAATGTTTATAGGAAGAACCTTATCTAGCAGATAGAAAAATTACTAGATTCCCTTTCACGAATTCATACCTGAAGTCATGTGATATGCAGCTATATTTTTAGATATATATTCAATATCTACAAAATAACAATAATATAATAATAAAATATATTCAATGATGACAGAACAAAATAAATTTGTACATCCCATATGGCCATTCCTGCCCAAAATCCTACTACATCGGGGTGTCTACCAGTCATAAAATAATATTTTGGTCATTAAAATCATTAAAACTTGATGAAATCAGTATTCAGTTCATTCATTTTTACGAGCCGAGTTCTATGTGCAAGTAATAGTTTTTTATGATGTACTTAAAATAAGTTTAAATTTACAACTAAGTTACTCTCCATTTATGACCTAGCTCAAAAACAATCAATCTTAGAAAAGTTGGGATTTATTAAAATGTCAATGAAAATCTGAGTGGATAGCTAATATTGTCTTTTTTTTTACCACTTTTTTGTTCATGAATATTTTTTGTAGGTTATGGAAAAGTCATGAAATATGGATTAGACCTACATATTAATTCAATGGGGAATGGAGGAAGATACGTAATGATGATGTAAATAGCCTGTACTCATTACATGACATTGTTATGATAATCAAATTTCCTAGATTATGTTGCGCAGGCCATGGAGCGTGAATGGGAGAATCTAGAACCGTGGTGAGTGTACTGACTTGTAAACCCGATGGGAAGAGACCTTCGGGAAGAGATAGACACAAATGGGAAGATAACATTAAAATTGACCTGACAGAGATAGGGTGTAATGAGGTGGACTGGATAGAACTGGCTCAAGACAGGGATAGGGTGTAATGAGGTGGACTGGATAGAACTGGTTCAAGACAGGGATAGAATGAAATAAGGTGGACTGGATAGAACTGATTCGAGACAGGGATAGAATGAAATAAGGTGGACTGGATAGAACTGATTCGAGACAGGGATAGAATGAAATAAGGTGGACTGGATAGAACTGATTCGAGACAGGGATAGAATGTAATGAGGTGGACTGGATAGAACTGGTTCGAGACAGGGATAGAATGTAATGAGGTGGACTGGATAGAACTGGTTCGAGACAGGGATAGAATGTAATGAGGTGGACTGGATAGAACTGGTTCGAGACAGGGATAGAATGTAATGAGGTGGACTGGATAGAACTGATTCGAGACAGGGATAGAATGAAATAAGGTGGACTGGATAGAACTGATTCGAGACAGGGATAGAATGTAATGAGGTGGACTGGATAGAACTGGTTCAAGACAGGGATAGAGTGTAATGAGGTGGACTGGATAGAACTGGTTCAAGGCAAGGATAGAATGTAATGAAGTGGACTGGATAAAACTGGCTCAAGACAGGGATAGAGTGTAATGAGGTGGACTGGATAGAACTGGTTCAAGACAGGGATAGAGTGTAATGAGGTGGACTGGATAGAACTGGTTCAAGACAGGGATAGAATGTAATAAGGTGGACTGGATAAAACTGGCTCAAGACAGGGATAGAGTGTAATGAGGTGGACTGGATAGAACTGGTTCAAGACAGGGATAGAGTGTAATGAGGTGGACTGGATAGAACTGGTTCAAGACAGGGATAGAATGTAATGAGGTGGACTGGATAAAACTGGCTCAAGACAGGGATAGAATGTAATAAGGTGGACTGGATAAACTGGCTCAAGACAGGATAGAATGTAATAAGGTGGACTGGATAAAACTGGTTCAAGACCGGGATAGGGTGTAATGAGGTGGACTGGATAGAACTGGCTCAAGATAGGGATAGGGTGTAATGAGAAGGACTGGATAGAACTAGCTCAAGATAGGGATAGGATGTAATGAGGTGGACTGGATAGAACTGGCTCAAGACAGGGATAGGTGGCATTCTTTTAAGCTACTAATGCCATAGAGAGAATAATTAGATAGACCCCTTACCGTATTTAAAATTTAAGGTATTATTTTTAATAACCATTCCTAGAACTCTACCAAGCCGATTTATATAATATAAATGTTTGAAAGCTTATCAAACTTTTTTTTAAATGTTCAGACAGAAGTATTTTAGATTTTGGATTTACATCAGATTAGGAATCTATGTACTCTGACTAGGTTACTCGAGTTTAATATTCACGCCTTTAAAATTTAAATTTGGGAACCATCTTTTTTATAAAAACTTGACGAATGAAGGCCAAATAGTTATTAAACTGTTTTGTGATCAAGTGTAAGAGTTTGGTTTGGTTATAAACAGACACCTGTCTCGACAGCTACGTGCAACTGCCCTTGTAAGGAGTGGATACCATCCTCCAAACAGCCGGGCTCAACAAGTTGACGGGAATTCTATCTCCCGGCGCAAAGACTTGATAGTTTTCATACTCGGAACTGTCATATACATTATACAGTCCAAATTTCATGAGAGTAACCTTATCTTACAGCTAGAACAGTTACTACAGTCCAATATTCATAGGAAGAACATTATCTGAAAGCTAGAAAAGTTACTACAGTCCAATATTCATAGGAAGGACCTTATCTGACAGCTAAAAAGTTACTACAGTCCAATGTTCATAGGAAGGACCTTATCTGACAGCTAGAAAAGTTACTACAGTCCAATGTTCATAGGAAGGACCTTATCTGACAGCTACAAAAGTTACTACAGTCCAATGTCAAGGAGACTTATTGACAACTAGAACAGTAACATCCCAAAGTTCAAGACATACTGAAAGCTTATATTCGAAGATATCAGAGGATTTGAAATACATCCGGGGTAGTTAGAGGCAAGCAATGGGCACCAATCTTCACCTTCACGCAACCTACTCAACATGTTTTTACCCCGTGACTGAGCGCTTAAGGTGGAGGCTGCGGGTTCATTGTCTGATCTGGGTCAATCTTCTCGGTCCCATGGACCGGGGGATCGATACACAGGAGCTACAGACGAGCTCCGTCAATGTGCAAGAGGGTGGGGGGGGTGAAGAAGGCCAAGGGTATCGTTCTGATGTCGCTTCCCTCTCACACCACCACCCCAGGTAGAACAACCCACCTGTCACGAGCAGAGGTAGCGTTGTGGTTGGCGGGGAATGGGTGGCTTCATGGGTGCCCCTCGCCATCTATTGCCACCGACACTATCTGGGCTACCGCCAGATAAGGATGTGGTATCGGGTTAAACCATAGAAAAGGGATAGTAATAATAATAAATTATAGAAACGCCACTCTGATTCTGGCAAGTAGAACCACATCGCTAGCGCTCGTTACGTTAATGCCGCGAACTAAAAGATTCGAAGCGGGACGTTACATTTGGAACACAACTTTTTTTTTAAATTATTGCGGAATTTTAATTAATCAATTCTTATATAAAATTCAATCAAATGTAACTAACTCTATTATTTTATAAATAAACTAAATTATAAAATTTAAAATCGATATAAGCTCCTTCTTTAAAATAAACTTCAGCTTGCTAACAAAATAGAAACGGCGATTTTTACATAGACTCATTTCCTTTTCTATTTACTTCACGTCCACGCATGCGCATTCCTCTGTGACGTGATTGCAAGCTGCTCCTAGTGATAGTGCCCCAAACTAGTTTACGGAATCGGCTAGTCCTACCTATGAGAGTGCCTACCCCATGGATTAAATGTATCTATAAAGGAAAGTCTCCTCTAATGCGTGTTTTACCACGTGATTTGGATACAGAGCTATCAACGGGAAAGGTATCGTTTTTATGTAACGTATTTCCGAGAAGATTATTACGTAATTCCTCTCGCTAGTTCCTTGTTTCTCTACCACTAGCACCTTAGTCTATTTCCAGCTCAATTGTGACCAGATTTTTTTTTTCGCCGTTTCTCGTTACCCGTTCTGGTTAAATAAACCAATGTGTTAGGACGGAAAAGGTTTGATTTAGTGTAGGTTTACCCGCATTTGTGTGGAGGGAGAGTGGCTAACCATTTTGGAAAAAGCCACCTTCAGTAAATACGACCAAGATTCGAACCTTGACCTCCCAGTCTAGTTCACTACGAGAGTAGGGCATTAGATCATGTGGCCATAGAACAAGTACAGCTTGGTCTGCTTTATTTAATAAATGTAGTATTTCGTTATTTTAATTCTTTATATATATATATAGGATGTTTTCGTGATAACTCAAACTTTGAGGGATAATGTTGAAGGACAATAGAAACAAAATGATGGCGGCCCGGAAACGTTTCAGTCAAAAGTTAGAGGTGAAAAACGCACCATACCAGGATAAGATGAAACACATTTTAAAGGAGAGGTTCGAAACGACGTCCCTCGGCATCGATGCTGGCATGACAGCGTCGCGCGAGGTTCTGTCACATCCGCCTCTAAAAGATCCCTGGCGACCCTCGGATGACATCACAGCCAGCAAGGGTTCGTGCCAGCAGCAAGTAGCGGTGTCTCGTAGACAAGACTTTTACGATGACCTCACAGGGAAAAAAACAACAACAATCGGGCAGATATTTGGTGAACATGCTTGCCCACACCGCCAGTCTTACACAGGGTGTACCTATTCCACTTGCCCGCGTTTTTCACCTCTAACTTTTGACTGAAACATTTCCGGGCAACCATTACTTATCCCATTTTGCCTCTACATTAAAACCTCGGATTGCGAGCATAATTCGTTTCGTAAACGTGTTCGTAATACGAAGCACTCGTATATCAAAGTGAATTTCCCCCATAAGAAATAATGGAAACTCAGATGATTCGTCCCACAACCCAAAAATATTTAATCTAAAAATGATTAATACCTTTTTTATTTTCGTTATTTAAATGTAACTATACTGTAATCAAATTTATTAATTAAATTTAATCGTGGCTAGTGTGAGGTAGACGAGAGAGAGGAGAGGAGGAGGTGTGTTATTGTTTAGGACGACTTTCACTGTCACTAACAGAATCACTGCTATTTGTTGGCAGTAGTTGGGGTGATGACCTGGCCCAATCTGACCTACTTTTCTCTGATTGGTCGATATAAATAACTCTGGCCTCTGATTGGCTGCTAGACCTCCCCCCCTCCCGCCCCCCTCCCCTCCCTCCGCTCTGATTACAAAATCTCCACCAGTTGATTACGAAATTTCCTCCCCTACAACCCCCTCCCCCTACAACCCCCTCCCCCCTACACCCCCCCCCATCCCTACAACCCCACCACACATTGAACATGTTGGTACTTGTGTGGGTCTTTTTTTTTCTTAATTATTAATGATTGTTAATTAAATATTCATATAAGGGTTAGGGGGAAGGACATTGGAGTATATTTTATTTGGATGGTGAGCATACGTCTCTGCACGAACCTCTCGCTACGACTGTCCTGCGTAGAATGGAGGGGGTCGGCCGCTTACCGGGTAGTGACCACTGCGCATCACGGTTGCGCACTTTCCCCCTCCCCTCTCCTCTCGCCACCATCACCCGGTGACGTCATCGAGAACCGTCGCTGGATCGACAAAACGTGTTGAGACAAGAATTGAGGTCATTGACCCGGGCAATGGGTTTTCCTGGTGTTGCAACATGACCTTGAATAATATCCCCCACCCCCTATTTGGTAATGGGTTTTCCCTGATGACTGGCGCCGGTTTGGCGGGTTGACAAGACAAGTTGAGTGACGTCATCGAGAACCGTCGCTGGATCGACAAAACGTGTTGAGACAAGAATTGAGGTCATTGACCCGGGCAATGGGTTTTCCTGGTGTTGCAACATGACCTTGAATTAGGTCCCCCCCACCCCCTTATTTGGTAATGGGTTTTCCCTGATGATTGGCGCCGGTTTGGCGGGTTGACAAGACAAGTCGAGACAAGAATAGATCACGAGAGGGCCATCTCGTAGGGGGTTGGGTATATAGGGGGGAGACCCGCTCGCTCGTCTATTTATAAGCGTCTGTAGAGCGGTTCAAGATGGACAAGTTACAACAGTTGGTGAATATTGTTGACGCCGTGCAGACCGTAAAATTGAGTGATCTAACCGTGGATCAAAAGTACTCGCTGGATAAATTAAAGGCTGTCAATACAAAGTTCGGGAGACGTCTAATAGCCTATCTAGATGGCGAGTTTTGTGTATTTTTACCTTGTCGTTTCGGTACTCTAACAGATGAAGACGTGTGCGAGCTTAATAACGAAAAATTGGTATTTACCTGCGCCGGAGTAAAACCCGGTTCACCTACCATTGTGAACTTTGAACGTGTTTAAGAGTCAAGCAGTTAACAACATCGGGCAGACGGGTAGTTAATACTTGTGCACGGTGGACCCTACAAACCATACAGCACGTTTTATAGCTCACGGGTACGCTCACCATGTTTAATTTAACGTTTGTGGGTCATACGGTTACGGGTTGTGCCTATATGACAGGAGAAAATATTCACAGTGTGGTTGTGAGCGATAGACAGGTAATTTACAAAATAGTGAACCAATACAGAGAGGAGCGAGGCTACATCGAGTTTTGCGACTCTACCTGTCACACGATAAGAGCGACTAAAGTACTACCCTACGAGAGAATCGAGGAGACTTACCTGTGTGATATGACATGTGCAGTGTACAATTTCCGCCAAGGGGACGTCGTGGCCGTGTTGCCAAGGCCTCCACCACCCTTCAGAGCTCCATACCACCCGCCACCACCACCCTTCACGGCACCGCAGTCAACGCCCCCGCCCCCAGAGTCACCGGCGTGCCCACCGCCAGAGGCGTCTGCCTACCAGTACTCACAGCCAGAGTCACCCGCGTGCTCACAGTCAGAGTCATCTGCCAACCAGTACTCACAGCCAGAGTCACCCGAGTGCCCACCACTAGAGGAGGAGGAGGAGGTAAAATCCGAAGAACCCGCAAATCTCGAGTGTTTAACAATGTACAAATCTTATCCAAACGTTAAAATTATGGGTGAAACGCCCGATGACTACATAATCGGTCTGGGCAGATTCGGTAACGTCTTACTTCCAAAGTCTGCCTATTATTTGGATTGTAAGCGGTTTAAATCTAAAGCACGTTGTATGATATATCTCGGAGGACAAAGTGTGATGTTTAAAAGTGAATTGATAAACTAGGCGCACTCATGTTGTCGTAGAACTCTGCTGACGTCATTGGAGCTAGTGGCAGACATTTTGAGAGGGGGAACGCAGTTTGTGAGTAGAGAACGTTGCCGATTGAGCGAGAGGTTTTTTTTTCCCAGGGATATTTCTTTCGTTGCATTTCCGATTACAATTATGCCATATAAATGCTGCATTTGTAAGGGGGCCTACGCAAAGCTCTCCAGCCTTATTCGCCACAAACATCTCAAAATACTGCTCACCAGGATGCCTGTTGGGACGAAGAGGTATTGTGCAATGCGTTAGACAGGATAGAGAAAGAAGAATACAACCGTGTAAAGTGCTTAAACGAACTTGAGAAAAACAAAAGTTATAACGTTATGCTATCGGAAGAGATCCCCAATAATATATAAACTTTTACCAAAAAAAATCATAAGAAATACAATTAAGTGGATCTTGAAATTATTTTAAATATATAACTCTTAGATAAATTAAGATGCTGGTACGATTTAAATATCTAAATCAAAATAATGTGGCATCAACTTGCGCATCACTGTGTCTACATCAAAATCATCGGTCGGAGTGTTATTTGAATTTAAAACCGGTGAAGGGGATTCTATTGTTATTATAGGGATATTATCATCCGTTGAGGGTCTTGGAACCCTAGTTCTGTTAGGCAGCGTTGCGCGCCTCCTGCCGATACGCCCTGTTCGAGCCCCCAACAAAGAAATTTTATTTTCGCAAAAATATTTTGATATAAGGATATATTAAACTTTTACCAAAAAAAATCATAAGTAATACAATTATATGGATCTTGAACTTATTTTAAATATACATATAACTTTCACGTAAATTAATATGTTGTTGTTGTTGTTGTCAAGTTTTAAATATGAAACTATAACGGTTGACATAATATATAACATTTACACTAAGCAAATCAGCAACTCAAACAACAAAGAAATTCATTTAATTAATGTTCGCAAAAAATATTTTGATATAATAATATATAAACTTTTACAAAAAAAATCATAAGTAATACAATTATGTGGGTCTTGAAATTATTTTAAATATATATAACTTTCACGTAAATTAATATGTTGTTGTTAAGTTTTAAATATGATTTTATATCTGTTGACATAATATATAACATTTACACTAAGCAAATTAGCAACTCAAACAACAAAGAAATTCAGCTAATTAATGTTCGCAAAAAATATTTTGATATAATAATATATAAACTTTTACAAAAAAAAATCACAAGTAATACAATTATGTGGATCTTGAACTTATTTTAAATATATATAACTTTCACGTAAATTAATATGTTGTTGTTGTTGTTGTTGTTAAGTTTTAAATATGAAACTATAGCTGATGACCTGATATATAACATTTACACTAAGCAAATTAGCAACTCAAACAACAACAAAGAAATTCAGTTAATTAATGTTCGCAAAAAAAATATTTTGATATAATAATATATAAACTTTTACCAAAAAAAATTCATAAGAAATACAATTAAATGGATCTTGAAATTATTTTAAATATATAACTCTTAGATAAATTAAGATGCTGGTACGATTTAAATATCTAAATCAAAATAATGTGGCATCAACTTGCGCATCACTGTGTCTACATCAAAATCATCGGTCTGAGTGTTATTTGGATTTAAAACCGGTGAAGGGGATTCTATTGTTATTATAGGGATATTATCATCCGTTGAGGGTCTTGGAACCCTAGTTCTGTTAGGCCGCGTTGCGCGCCTCCTGCCGATACGCCCTGTTCGAGCCCCCGAAGGCCTCACTTGTGAAAGGGGGGAGGCAATCTGGGCACCTGAAATATCTGGAGAGCACGGGTCTTGGAACGGGGGTGTCAGCGTGTCCTGGAGGGAAGCAGGGCTCTGGCCCCCCGGGTGCTGTGTGTCCCGGATCTGGATAGAGAGTAGCCCGCCCTCAGGAGCCATGGTGGTCGGAGTAAACTGCTCCCTTGAAGGATGCCGGCGGACAAGGTCGGCCAGGTAGACGACCATCGCCTCTACTAAGTTGTCGGCCAACCTGAGGCTTTCCCGGGTCTGGGCTATTTCAGCTGCCTGCTGAGCAGCTGTGAGACCATCGGCGCTCCACCAGGCCTCATCTACACAATTAAGCTAGATTTTACCAAAGTGTTTATCAAAGTGTGTAAGATGCTCTAAAGGTGTATGAACACACAGCGCACCATGCTATGAGTAATACCTAGATTGCGTCAAGGATTGTAAACGTTGAAGTTAATAGTGCACTACTTCGTTATAACTCGCTATGAACATCGTTAATAGATTCTAGTACCATCGCGTAAGTAAAGGCCTAAATTATTTAATGTGTAATCATTGATGTAGTGTTTCTATGGCAATATATAGACATATTATTTCTTTTCACAAATCTTACGATTTTTTTTATTAAATGTTTATTTAATATAAAATTGAGAGACAGCTATTTGCGGTGCGCCGTACCATTTATGTATATATGTAATTGTAGATATATAATAATATAAATAACTTATTAGCCTACTTATTCATGAACTATTGAGAAATGTTCTTCCTGTCGATGAAAATCAGATAGCTATATTAATCATATTATAAATACAAACATTAATAAAGTTCGGATTTTAGCCACATATAATTTTCTTGCTTCAAACTCGCGACCCTTGCTAGAGAAAATGATAGTCGCCTAGGAAAATATATTTGAAGTGTAGTTAAGAAAGGGGTCAATATATTAAAGAATATTTACCAAACAGGGAATCGAATAGGGACTCCCTCTCCCCCGACAGACCACTATATTAAGATTACAGCCCTTAGACCCTCTAAACATCAGCAACGGTTTTCCGCTCTGATAGTCTTGCTTCAAAAATATGTCAACGAGCTATTAGGGAGAAGGTTTATTACGACACCGAGCTACAGGTAGCCAACGGGACAGCTCGTGTGTGTGTGTGTGTGTGTGTGTGTGTGTGTGTAGCTTTTCTATAATTTCTACCTTCATTAGGTGTGTAAACCAATCATACAAATAGTAAGACGTGTTACCGGACACTTTTAAAAAAAATTAGGTGCCGTGGACTATATTTAATTTTAGAAGGCACTTCAAATGTTTTGCTAAATTTATTATATATAGATATTATTATAAACAAATGTAAATAACGGCGATGCTTTACCAGCTCGCTAACCTACCATTTTAGACATATGCCTGCATTCGGTACCATTGATATCTTAGAAAGTGTCAGTTTAAAATGAAGCTCCTCTAATTTATGTACCAGAACACCTAGTATATTGAATCAATCAGATAATGTCCGATAATCGGTTATATTAACATTTTGAATCAAACTTGATTTTAGGACTAGATTAAGCAAATGTTATTCAATGCACATAGAATTTTATATACGGAATTTAAAAATGGTAGCTTTTATAACAGTCACAAATAGACATTCAACTAAAAATTAAAATCAATGAGTCAGTTAGATAATGTTCTTAGTCGATTAGACCAAAATTTTGAATCAAACTTGGTTTGGGAGTAGCCTAAGCAAATGTTATTCGATACACTTATATTTTTTAGCAGGAATTAAAAAAATTGTAGCTTTTAGAACAGTCACAAATTTAACTCTGGCAAATAAACATCCAATTTAAAATTAAATCGGTCTCTTTTTTTTAAGCTATGTAACATAAAGGTTTAATACACACAGAAGAGAATTGAAATACCTGATGTGGATGATGTTGCTGAATGTTCCATCGTCTTGATTAGTCAGTCGCTCCGTGGATAATTTTCACGTGAAGAAGACAGGGCTGCTCTAAAATCACCCCCTATATATATATGAACCAAAACCCCTTTCACCAGAGAGCCAACACCCCATACTTTCTAATTTAGATCAAAATAGAATCTTAACAATTACGAAAGGTTAGTTTCCATCCACGCTTATTATTTTAAATTGGCTCGAAGTTAGAAACTGTGAACGATAAATACTATAGCGTATTGTCTTTTTATATTCAAAATTAATCTATTATATATTAAGTGCCCGATAATAAATGCAGTCTGAAAAATAATTATATAATATACAGCCAATCTGCTTATGAGACATAAATTTATAGAGGAATAAGAGCATCACAGGGTACTACGGGTTAGATAAATAAATAAATGGTGACGGAAGAGACATGGGGGTTCAAACTCCTATCGTGCGTGTGTACGGGGGGCCAGTTTCCTCACTCCTCGACCGCGGTGGCTTAAGAAGACACATTTCGTATTATACCGTCATACTGATGCGGGTACATTTCTCTCCCTTCTTATTCCACTCTACAAACTATGTATCTATGGATTTTCAGTTTCACGCATCGCCCCCGCGCAGTTAATGTAAGCATACGAGTGTTTCAGACGTGTAAAAAAGATAAAAAAAACTGTGTTAGGAAACCATGTTTTTTAAGCACCGCGTCTTACTAGCCGTTCGGGTTCGCTTGAGTACTATTTACTCTAATGGACTAGGAATTGTAAGGGATGCATTTTAGAGGTAATCTAACGGCATTTGCTTGGAAGAGGGGGGAGTAGGGAACCATTCGGAGAAAAACTTCAAAACCTCAATGGGATTCGAACCTCGATCTCCCACTGTCTTGTCTAACTCGAGAGTGACGCCTCGATCTCTGAAGCGAGTTTTTTATCATGTCAATTTAATATTTGGTAATGCATTAACTTATTTGCTTCTAGAACACGATAGCCATTTATATTGGATGGGGCTTTGCTTTTTTATAATATATATATATATAGAGTCACGAATGAATATCATTTACAAGTATATTTTTCCATTAAAATTTATCGAAGGTATTTAACGTGCACTGTATGCACCGACTGATTATATCAGTACACAGTTTACAATCTAGCTTAAATCTATAACATGCATGATACATTTTTCGGGCATTCCGGGATTCGAATCCAGGACCTCTTAGTAGGCAAACACACTACCAACAGAGCTAAAGTGCAGGTCTTACAACTATACATTTTTTCAGTGCTTATCCAATACTAGAACAGAGGTGAACTGAGACAATTTTTTTGTCAGCATAATTTCATCAAACGCTGTGACCGCGTGGACTAATGCACCACTCTCGCGGTAGACAAGACAGAGGGAGATCAAAGTTCGAATCTCTGTTGAGTGTACTGATGCCTGTTTTCCACTCTTCCTCCACGCAAATCCAGTTACTTTCCAAATCTCTAAAATCATGAGAATAATTAACTGTTTGGATGCGCAAAATACGGTGCATTTATCAACGTAAAGATGTTGGAAGGATAGCGGGGTTCACACATACCAATTTTGAGACTTGGGCGGGTGAATTCGCTCATTTTTTTTCAGAGGCCAAAGCCACTGACTTACAAGCCCATTTATGACGGAAATATACCTGAATGTCAATGCTCCTAAAGACCTGTGCGTTTCAGAAATACATGCTTGCAACGTACCATCCTTTAAGATCTAATCTCTACCACTTGTACAGAGTAAGAATGTTTCTCAACGACTTTAAGCGCACAGTCAAACTTAAGGTGAACGTACTGAACAGGAATCTCGCAGTTGCAGAAGATATTGTTATACTTTCCCAATTTTCACTCCGGCGCAAATGGGCATGCCGTCTAAATGTCAGGCTCGTCTATTTCTTAGGGAGGGGTTCACTGTCAGCCGAGATATATCGTCTAAATGCTAAATTTGCCGTTCTTTAACCGATGGAGCCTCTGAGGGAGTGTTTATTTTTTCCAGCCGCGCAAATGCGGTTACACATCACGCCCTGTGACGTAAGGAGGTAGGAGGGTTCAATCCCTACAAGTTTGACAAGTCCTATATTGTTCAAATACGGGCACACTTCTTCTAAATTCAAACTTACCAATTATCAATCCGTTAGCGTTATTAATACTTAAGGAGTTTGAGGTTCAAATCTCGGTCGGGTAAACTAGGGGTGTTTTTAACTCTCCCTCTATGCAAATGCGGGCTCAAACCTCCCAATTATCAATCCATTAGCGTGTGCCAGCCAGTGGATCAGGATTCGAACTCCTTGCAACTTAGTATTTTGCGATAGTGCTGTCCTAGACCAGGCGATAGTTTGTCACTCTCCCTCTACGCAAATGCGGGCTCACTTCTGTGATCTTTAATATTTTATGTCGGCAAAGCTGTTACGTGTATATTGCCAGCGCCTTTCTGTCACAACGTATTTTAGGGAAAAGAATGGGATTGTTAATTAGAGGGCATGAAGCACACGGCGAAAGATATCGGGGTTCGAGTCCGTATTGGGGGGGGGGGGGATTTGAATACCTGCCGCGGTGTACTGTTGGCTAACGCGCTAGATTTGTGCTGAGCTAGACTACCGAGGACTGGGAAAGATTGAGGTTCGAATTTCTGGCGGGTGAACTGTCAAGCGTAGTTTACTTACGACAATTTATAGAAAGTTTGAATTTTTTTACTAACCGGGAAAATTGAATTCAAAATAGAAATCAGGGATTAGTTTTTTCATGATCTATAAGAATAACATACTTTTTTTTCACATATACCAAATAATTTCGGGTAATTTACAAATAATTTATTTTTGAAAATTTAAATTTTGCTAAACATATTAGAACAATTTGGTTATCGTTTATAATTACAGATTGGTTATTGTGATCAACAAAACTATGTGTTTATTTTTTATGAATACATCATAGTACTTATTAATTGGTCACCTACAGAAATATTATTACAGAATAATAATTGATTTTTCACCTTTTGGACATAACATGTTACACATTTCACCTAGTCGAGATCAGCTCTTATCTCACGCTTGTCTGTCGTGCGTGTGTACCGAGGCCGTTTTCTTCGCGCATGATAATTTGTTTGTTTGCCTAGCCATGGACCCTAGTTCGATTCCAGATATGGGGTGAAAATGAGGGTTTAACCTTTCATAGTGATACATTAACTGTCCTAGACTGTATTTGTAGCTGTCCTAGGGTTCAAGTTTATTTTTACACACACTTTGCGAGTGGTCCTGATTTCGATTCCCTGTATGCTTGAAAATCGTTCATAGTGATACGTTAACTGCCCTAGACTGTATTTGTAGATGTCCTAGGGTTCAAGTTTATTTTATTACACACACACACTTTGCGAGGGGTCCTGATTTCGATTCCCTGTATGCTTGAAAATCGTTCATAGTGATACGTTAACTGCCCTAGACTGTATTTGTAGATGTCCTAGGGTTCAAGTTTATTTTATTACACACACACTTTGCAAGGGGGTCCTGATTTCGATTCCCTGTATGCTTGAAAATCGTTCATAGTGATACATTAACTGCCCTGGACTGTATTTGTAGCTGTCCTAGGGTTCAAGTTTATTTTTACACACACTTTGCGAGTGGTCCTGATTTCGATTCCCTGTATGCTTGAAAATCGTTCATAGTGATACGTTAACTGCCCTAGACTGTATTTGTAGATGTCCTAGGGTTCAAGTTTATTTTATTACACACACACTTTGCGAGGGGTCCTGATTTCGATTCCCTGTATGCTTGAAAATCGTTCATAGTGATACGTTAACTGCCCTAGACTGTATTTGTAGATGTCCTAGAGTTCAAGTTTATTTTATTACACACACACTTTGCGAGGGGGTCCTGATTTCGATTCCCTGTATGCTTGAAAATCGTTCATAGTGATACATTAACTGCCCTGGACTGTATTTGTAGCTGTCCTAGGGTTCAAGTTTATTTTATTACACACACTTTGCGAAGGGGCCTGATTTCGATTCCCTGTATAGCTTGAATCGTATGTTTAACCCTTCATAGTGATACATTAACTGCCCTAGACTGTATTTGTAGCTGTCCTAGGGTTCAAGTTTATTTTATTACACACACTTTGCGAGGGGGTCCTGATTTCGATTCCCTGTATGCTTGAAAATGTAGGTTTAACCGTTCATAGTGATACATTAACTGCCCTGGACTGTATTTGTAGCTGTCCTAGGGTTCAAGTTTATTTTATTACACACACTTTGCGAAGGGTCCTGAGTTAAATTCCCTGCATGGTCGACAAACGCCACAAGTCCCGGGTTCGAACGCCATCGGTGATATCTAGCAGGAGAAAGCATAAATAATAACTTTGACTGTTTTCACATTTCAGCCCTGAAAAAAATTACGGAACATCAATAATTTTATTATTTTATCTCTCTCATACGGGCGGTGTTGGAGGGTTCGAATGTCAATGACACGCAAATGTGGGTACACACATCGCCCTGTGACGTCCCTTAGAGGGCAACAAACGCATGGCAAATGCTGTTACACATTTCACCTGGTCGACATCAGCTTTTATCTCACGCTTGTAGCCATTGTCAGGTGTCATGTGGGGTGTTTTTAACTCTCCCTCTATGCAAATGCGGGCTCAAACCTCCCAATTATCAATCCATTAGCGTGTGGTAGCCAGTGGACCAGGATTCGAATCCCTCTGCAGATTAGTATATTGTGAGAGTGCTGTCTTGACCTGGGGGGTAGTTTTTCACTCTCCCTCTATACAAATGCTGGCTCACTTCTGCGCTCTTTAATATTTTATTCCGGCAAAGCTGACACGTGTATATTGCCGGCGCCTTTCTGTCACAACGTATTTTAGGGTCAGAACGGTTGAAACACCTTATTCTTCTCTTGTGTTTGGTAACTAAAGAACATGAAGCAACCGGCAAAAGATATCGGGGTTCGAATCTGTGTTAGGGATTCGAATACCCGCTGAGGTGTACTGTTGGTAGTTCTCACTAAATGTTTTCCCGCTCTCTCTCCACGTAAACGCTGGAAAATTTCCTTACTCCCCCCAAAACACAGATGTGGATTCAACCTTCCCAATTCCGAATCCAGCTGGACTCGCGGTTCTGCTTCTTCTTTCGATTTTTTGTAATATTTGGGTTGGTTGAAGAGCCAGCCTCGTAAAGATTGTTAACTCTCTAAAAAGAGAGCATAGTGATATATACCCGCTTCGATGAGAGAGTTCGAGGTTCAAATCTTGGTCAGGTGAACTGAGGGTGGTTTTTCCCTAAATGGGTTACCACTTTCCTTCCACGCAAATAAGTTTTTTCACCCTCTCATAGTTACACTAATATTTTATAGACCGGTGGTCGCGGGGTACAAGACGTCAGGCTCGCACTAAGGGGGGGAAGACTATTTTAACCAAACAAAATCTCCGAAAGTATTGAACACAAATCATATATATTAGCTTTAATAAACTTGAAAAGAAATGCGAAAAAATATAGCCACGCACACACGGAAAAGGGATAAAATACACACATTTAATTAGGAAGATTCAATGATTAATTTGTAATAAATACTTACCTACTATGGTGGTCGCATGGTCTAAGACGTCACTCTCGTGCCTATGCCAATGACAGGGAGTTTGGTGTTCGAATCCTGGTCAGGCGTGCTGAGGATAGTTTATAAAAAAATTGATTTACATTCTCTATCCACGTAAATGCTAGTACACTTCCTCTAAATTCATCCGTCATCATCTTTCGCTCACTAGCGTAGTTAGTAAATATTTGTATAGCCTGAATAAGAAGTGGGACGTGGTGCTTTTCAAAAATACTGTGGGGGAAGGTGATAATGAGAAAATAAAACAATAGAATGATGGAAACAGTTGACTGTTAAATCTACCTATGGGTCTAAAACCCTGGTAGTATAGTCTGTAGCTAGTAGGTTCAGCTCGTATGGGGCGAATATAAGTACATTTATATATTTAAATAAACGTGCTGCATTGAAATATTAGAAGCTAGATTCTACTACTATTATGCCATAAAAATCAAAATTTAAAATGTTTTGAGTAGTTTAAAATAATTCTCAATATTTATTAGGTAGGTAACTTTAAAGAAAATATTGATTGTCTTGAGTAGAATAAAAAAATACAATCAATTTAAAAGCGGTCTTTTCTGAGAGTTAATAATAGTTTCTGATGATGGATTGTCTAGATGTGTGCCACATGAAAGGTGTCGCCTTCTCATTGGTCGAAAATAACATTTCAGCATCGGAGCCTACCCGGTCCGTGTAAGTACCGTTATACTGCATTTGCGTTAAAGCTTTCACAGAGGACGGAGGTCTTTCTTCAGCGCTGTCTAGGGGTGGATCCTCGGACAGTCAGGCGTGCAAATGTTGGTTCACATCTCGCTCCGTGACTGGAGGGGGTAAGGACGTTGACTCGACAAACGCCAAAAGTCCCTGGTTCGAATCCCGTCGATGATATTTGGGCAAAACTTTTTTTTTTCACTCTCGCAAATGTGGGGTGCATTTTTCAACTTGCCTGAAGCATTGGACGGATGCGCACCTACTTGATTAATTCTGGACAATAGCCTCAATAAGATATATATGTATATTGTTATATTATGAAGTTTAGCTATAGTAATAGAAATGCCGGCGTGTTTATTTTTTCCATCCGCACAAATGTCGGTACACATCACGCTCTGTGACGTAAGGAGTTAGGAGTGTTCAAGCCACTGCAAGGCCAACAAATGTCAAAAGTCTCTGGTTCGATCCCCCGTCGATGATATCTGAGCAAAAACATTTTTTTTCACTCTCGCAAATGTGGGGTGCATTTTTCAACTTGCCTGAAGCATTGGACGGACGCGCACCTACTTGATTAATTCTAGACAATAGCCTCAATAAGATATATATGTATGTTGTTATATTTTGAAGTTTAGCTATAGTAATGGAAATGCCTGCGTGTTTATTTTTTCCATCCGCACAAATGCTGGTACACATCACGCTCTGTGACGTAAGGAGTTAGGAGTGTTCAAGCCATTGCAAGCTCAACAAATGTCAAAAGTCTCTGATTCGATCCCCCGTCGATGATATCTGAGCAAAAACTTTTTTTTTCACTTTCGCAAATGTGGGGTGCATTTTTCAACTTGCCTGAAGCATTGGACGGACGCGCACCTACTTGATTAATTCTAGACAATAGCCTTAATAAGATATATATGTATGTTGTTATATTTTGAAGTTTAGCTATAGTAATAGAAATGCCGGCGTGTTTATTTTTTTCGGCAGCACAAATGTCGGTACACATCACGCTCTGTGACGTAAGGAGTTAGGAGTGTTCAAGCCATTGCAAGCTCAACAAATGTCAAAAGTCTCTGATTCGATCCCCGTCGATGATATCTAGCCGGAGTATACATTTCAACCATTTATAAGAAAACACTAGATGATAGAGCTGGACACATAACAACTAGTAGCGGGGTTCGAAACCTTGTACTAGTTCCGTTTTTTTCGAGAGGTCGGTGCTTATCAGTCACTGGGTCTGGTTCGAATCCCTTGGGTTGAATAATATTTTTAGACAGACATTTTTTTTTCAAAGATTTTGAGCTATTTTTTTTCTACATGAAAACACTCATATTTTTAATTCTAGTCAAACTGTCACCCATGAGGCCTTCTAGTTCGAGTTTCTACCAAAAGATGGCTGTAGCTTCTAGAAACAGAGTAGCCAAAATTAGCTTTGAGACCACGACCTCTGTGACAAGGGGTGGGGACTTGGGGTGGTGGGTTGACGGGAAAGACGAGTTCAAGAAACTTTAAACGTTTGCTTATTGCAACATAAAATTTTCCACTGGGAGGCAACTGACCCCCTCCTACCCCCCCTCCTACCCCCCCTAAACACTGTGGGTCGCTGACACAAGGGAAGA
This sequence comes from Timema podura, assembly GCA_033556935.1. Lineage (NCBI taxonomy): Eukaryota > Metazoa > Arthropoda > Insecta > Phasmatodea > Timematidae > Timema > Timema podura. The sequence continues at coordinate 15,371,365 of JAVRXN010000006.1, read as the reverse complement.
GGGAGGAAAAAAGAGAAAGGCTCAACCGTTCTGCGCAGTGGTCACTACTCGGTAAGCGGCCGACCAGCAAAGATACTCTCCATTCTACGCAGGACAGTCGTAGCGAGAGGTTCGTGCAGAGACGTATGCTCACCATCCAAATAAAATATACTCCAATGTCCTTCCCCCTAACCCTTATATGAATATTTAATTAACAATCATTAATAATTAAAAAAAAAAAGACCCACACAAGTACCAACATGTTCAATGTGTGGCGGGGTTGTAGGGGGATGGGGGGGGGGAAGGGGTTGTAGGGGAGGGGGGTTGTAGGGGAGGGGTTGTAGGGGAGGAAATTTCGTAATCAACTGGTGGAGATTTTGTAATCAGAGCGGAGGGAGGGGAGGGGGGGCGGGAGGGGGGGGAGGTCTAGCAGACAATCAGAGGCCAGAGTTATTTATATCGACCAATCAGAGAAAAGTAGGTCAGATTGGGCCAGGTCATCACCCCAGCTACTGTTGGCTCACTGGAATATTTTTCTTTTGCGACTTGCACAAAGAACCTATCCAATGACACTGCTCGGCAGACAATGCATAACCATAGTACTACTCGTATTGCAAGATATCGCTCGTTTATCAAGTGAAAATTTATTGGAAATTTTTGCTCGTCTTACAAAACACTCGCAGACCAAGTTACTCGCAATCCAAGGTTTTACTGTATTGTCCTTCAACACTATCCCTCAAAGTCTGACTTATCATCACGAAAGCACCCTGTATATAAGTAATATCGAAGGAGGCAAAGATGGCAGTATATAAAAGTATGTTGACGCCAACATTGTTTTATGGATGTGAAGTGTGGGTTTGTCAGGAGAAACACAAGAGCAAGGTGAATGCGGTTGAAATAAGATATTTAAGAAACATATGTGGAAAAACTCGTATGAACAGTCGGTAATGAATGGGTGCTGGAGTGTGGTTTGAAAGGAAATACAATAAGTCAATGTGAAAGAAGCGTCTTACGTTGGTTTGTGCATGTTGAGAGGATGAGTGTGGATAGAGGGACGAAGTAAATATATGAAGGTAGAGTGTGTGGATCTAAAGGAAGGGATAGGCCATGTAAGACGTGGCTAAATGTTGTAGACGAATGTGTGAAAAATAGAAACATTAAGAGTTTTAAGAATAAAAGAGCATACATGACTTGGTGTATGGATGTTGTTGAAGAGAAGGGAGTATGCAAGAATAGGGAGGATGGATTAAATACGCAGTTGTTGTTTTTTGAGCTATATGCACAGTTTCTTGCCTACCCCGTAAGGCAACAGAGTAATTAAATGATATATATTGTGTATATATAAACATGATATAGATAATATAGGCCTATAACAAAAAAAGGAACTATAAAATATGTACAAATACGAACGGAAAGTGATTTTTAACAGGTCTGATTAGAGTCTACGTTTCCCTAACCTGTTTTCCAACTTTTTTTTTTCTATAAGTAAATTTTTCAATAACGCTGGAGTTATAGAAAAACTTCCTATTTGACTAATTTCTAGTATCGCAGGAGAAATAGTTTCACTACTTTTAACGTTAGAAAAAAAAAATGTTACGGTTCACCTCACGAACTTTCTCTTTTATTTTAAAATAGACACCTACTAAAATATACTCGTAAAATTTGGGGGCGTTCAAGTATTACGTAAGCACAATTTTGGCTATTTTTGGCTATTTTGGGACCCCTTTGTTGCTTATGTAATATTTGTACATTTTTTTTAATGTTATCACAGGAATAGTATTTTTTTATGAAATTTTAAATTGCTGGTAATTTTATTAAAGTAGAGGTGTAACTTTTAATGGCGGGAAATAATTCCATATAAACACGGTGACAGAATGAATTTAAAATTGTTGCACTAAACAGGTAAAATTAAAAAAATAAAAAGTTATAAAATTATAAAAACATAAAATTTTAATCGAAACTTAATTGAAAAAATATAAAAATATTATTAGTGAATACATGAATTAATATATTTATAAAAAAACAACTGGTGGCCACCTTTGTCATTTCTTTACTGTTGGGTCTTTGCGTTTCGTCAAAACCAAATATCTATTTAAAAAAAACTAATTTCAACGGATCCGTAACATTATGTGCTGATAGTTACGATAAACATCTGCACGCGAACTAGCACAACGTTATTTTTAAAACCAGGATCGGAGGCCATGCACCCCTCCAACCTCTTTACCCCCCCGAACACCCCTACCTTTTAGTAGTTTGTTTTCCACTTGACCCCTGGACGGTTTCGATCCGGGGAACGCGTCATCGACGGAGAAGGGAGGGGGTGACCTTTTTCCTTTACCCAGATTCTCCTTGACCGTGACCTTTATAAGGACATCAGGGGGGATGATGACGGCGCAGTAGCCGACCAAGTAGGGGGGTAGGTCTTCTCTTGTTGCCAAACTTAACATTCGTGCACTAGATTAAAATAGGTTTTCTACGCCGTATTGTGCACGTCAGAAAATAAATACCCACTTCGCTGGATGTGTGGTCAGACACGCTACTCTTTCAGTAGACTATGACGGGGAGATCAAGGTTCGAATCTCGATCGGGTGTACTGGAGGTTTTTTCCATAAACAGTTTTACACTCTTCCTCTATGCAAATGTGGGTACAGTTCCTCTAAATATAACCTTCCCAATCCCTAAAGCCAATAGCGTAATTGGTACATAGGCGTATAACCCGAATGGTTAGTAAGACGCCGTGTTAAAAAAAACAACTTATATTCTATGTGAGAAAGCAGAAAAGTAAAAATAAAGGCAGACAAAGCCGTCTTGAAATATTTCAACAGAGTTTGTAAATAGACACTAGTTAATTAGTTACCTGTCTTTCTTGGGCGGTTTGCGCGCACGCTCTGCATGAACTGTACGAGATATTTCTGTATTCAAGGAGTATAATACAAAAATACCCCATAATACTTCCACTATTGGACGCAGGCCATCGCTATTAAAGTTTGTTTTTTAATTTATAATTTTAATTGGATTATTTAACGTGCACTTTCTAAACGTGGCACAATCTAAAAGATTATCTAAAAATAATACAATGCTACACACCGAGCCCTAGCTCTTAGATATTTACTGATTGTATAGCAGGACTTACAAACTAACTTAACCTAGGTCAGTACGTATAATACTACACAACCAGTCCTAGCTTCTAGATATTTACTGATTGGATGACAGGACTTACAAACTAACTTAACCTAGGACAATACGTCTAATACTACACACCCAGCACTAGCTACCAGATATTTACTGATTGGATAACAGGACTTACAAACTAACTTAACCTAGGACAGCACGTCTAATACTACACACCCAGCCCTAGCTTCTAGATATTTACTAATGGATAGCAGGACTTACAAACTAACTTAACCTAGGACAGTACGTCTAATACTATACACCCAGCCCTAGCTCTTAGATATTTACTGATTGGATAGCAGGACTTACAAACTAACTTAACCTAGGACAGCACGTCTAATACTACATACCCAGCCCTAGCTGTTAGTACCAAGTTGACACACATTATAAAGGATACTTGTTGGGTCCTGTAAAGGGAAAGGGGGGAGGTGCCAGCCGACAGGAGCAGGCTGTCGTGGGTCGATAAATGCCTGACCTTCACCTTGGACCCGTGCCCGGGGGGTATTAATACCCTTTCTGTGGGCGGCCCTTCCTACCGCCGTGTCGCGGAATAACCTTGTTACAACGATTTCTCTCTGAATCGTCGGCATGGTGTAACTATGACGTCATAGCTCAAAATATTGAAGGGACTCACTCAACATTCCCATTTATTGGATTTCACAATTTTATTTAACTATGTTATTTCACTATGTTATTTCACTCAAACCTCGATTATCCGGATTAAGGTGTGGTGTAGGGTGGGGAAAGAGTCTGGATTAACGGAAATATTAGATAAACTAATATTTGTTTTAAAAAAAATAACGAAAAAATTGTATTGTATTTATAAAGGGAAAAGGGGGAAAGCCCATTTTTAACTAGAATTGAGTTAGTGCTGGCATCTGTTGGACAATTATGAGACCTTTCTAATGGTTTTTTTTATCGTATGGCATTACTGACCGGGAGGGACATGGCATTCAGTACTTGCGCCTGAATGTAGACTATTTGTCGCTTTATTGGCACAGAGCATTGCCTAGGTCACACTTAAGGAGGATTAAAGATTTTGCAACAAATAGATTAAATTTAATTTATCACCGCGTCTTACTACCCGTTCGGTTTGTACGCGTAAGTACTATTTACGCTAATGTGTTAGGAATTGGGAAGGCTGAATATAGAGGAAGTGAACCCGCATTTGCGTGGAGGGAGAATGGAAAAACCACCTCCAGTTCACCCGACCGAGATTCGAACCTTGATCTCCCCGTCCTCGGCAGTCGAGCTCAAAACGACTAGCGCGTCAGCTAACTAAGCCACCGAGGCGGGTAATAGATTAAAGTTAATAAAAGATTGACTAGTGTTAAGTCTTTTTTTTTAAAAAAACAGGAGATATAGAAAGTTGAATAAAATTTTTTTTAGCATACAATAACAGTAGAAAATTGAATAAACAAAAGATTGAATGGGCACTAAAAAAATTGACTAGGGATAACATGTTGAGAATATAAAATTATTTTTAAATAAAAATCTTCAACCAACTTTGACAACAAGGAGTAAGGGATTACGTATTAAAATAAGACTTTGAAATAACGCATCGTTTCACATTAAATTAAGAAAATATATCTTAACTATAAAAACTTTATAGGTATCTTCATTATTAGCTATTATTTCTATTTTATTCCTTGATTTTTACATTAATAATATTGTATTATTATAACTTTTTATCATTACTGATTTTTTATAGAGTCTGACTTTTAAATTTACATGTAACATTCAATATGCCATGTAACTTCTGCTTTTGACATGCCTTAGTTATACACTTTAACTTGTGTAAAGTGTACAAATAAAGTAACTTCGATTTCCTAAATAATTCATCATTTTGTGTTTAGTTAAAATGTCTCTATAAATACGTCTCAATTTTTTATACTTATTATGTTGATAGTTTTCAGCTTTTTCTACCTGCCCGTTGCTAAATGCTCTACTGTTGTTAGATGCTCCTATCAGCTTGTTGCTAGCTGCTCCTATCAGCTTGTTGCTAGTTGCTCCTATCAGCTTGTTGCTAGCTGCTCCTATCAGCTTGTTGCTAGCTGCTCCTATCAGCTTGTTGCTAGCTGCTCCTATCTGCCTGTATCTAGCTGCTCCTATCTGCCTGTATCTAGCTGCTCCTATCAGCTTGTTGCTATCTGCCTGCTGCTAGATGCTCCTATCTGCCTGTTGCTGACTGCTCATATCTGCCTGTTGCTGACTGCTCCTATCTACCTCTTGTTAGATGCTTCTATCAGCCTGTTGCTAGATGCTTCTATCTGCCTGTTGCTAGATGCTCCTATCTGCTTGTAGCTAGATGCTCCTATCTGCTTGTAGCTAGATGCTCCTATCTGCATCTAGCTAGCTGCTCCTACCTGCATCTAGCTAGCTGCTCCTATTTACCTGCTGCTAGCTGCTCCTATCTGCCTGCTGCTAGCTGTTCCTATCTGCCTGCTGCTAACTGCTCTAATCTGCCTGCTGCTGTCTGCTCTAATCTGCCTGCTGCTGTCTGCTCCTATCAGCTTGTTGCCAGCTGCTCCTATCTGCCTGTAGCTAGATGCTCCTATCTGCCTGTAGCTAGATGCTCCTATCTGCCTGTTGCTAGATGCTCCTATCTGCCTGTTTCTAGATGCTCCTATCTGACTGTTGCTAGATGCTCCTATCTGACTGTTGCTAGATGCTCCTATCTGACTGTTGCTAGATGCTCCTATTGGCTTGTTGCTAGATGCCCCTATCTGCCTGTTGCTAGATGCTCCTATCTGCCTGTTGCTAGATGCTCCTATCTTCCTGTTGCTAGACGTTCCTACCTGCCTGTTGCTAGATGCTCATATCTGCCTGTTGCTAGATGCTCCTATCTGCCTGTTGCTAGATGCTCCTATCTGCTTGTTGCTAGATGCTCCTATCTGCCTGTTGCTAGATGCTCCTATCTGCCTGTTGCTAGATGCTCCTATCTGCCTGTTGCTAGATGCTCCTATCTGCCTGTTGCTAGATGCTCCTATCTGCCTGTTGCTAGATGCTCCTATCTGGCTGTTGCTAGATGCTCCTATCTGACTGTTGCTAGACGTTCCTATCTGACTGTTGCTAGACGTTCCTACCTGCCTGTTGCTAGATGCTCCTATCTGCTTGTTGCTAGATGCTCCTATCTGCCTGTTGCTAGATGCTCCTATCTGACTGTTGCTAGACGTTCCTACCTGCCTGTTGCTAGATGCTTCTATCTGCCTGTTACTAGACGATCCTATCTTCCTGTTGCTGGACGTTCCTACCGGCCTGTTGCTAGACGCTCCTATCGGCCTGTTGCTAGACGCTCCTATCTGCTTGTTGCTAGACGCTCCTATCTGCCTGTTGCTAGACGCTCCTATCTGCTTGTTGCTAGACGTTCCTACCTGCCTGTTGCTAGACGTTCCTACCTGCCTGTTGCTAGACGCTCCTATCTGCCTGTTGCTAGATGCTCCTATCTGCTTGTTGCTAGATGCTCCTATCTGCTTGTTGCTAGATGCTCCTATCTGCTTGTTGCTAGATGCTCCTATCTGCCTGTTGCTAGATGCTCCTATCTGCCTGTTGCTAGATGCTCCTATCTGCCTGTTGCTAGATGCTCCTATCTGCCTGTTGCTAGATGCTCCATCTAGAATACCTCCCTGGCCACTGGTGTATATATCTAGCGTCCCTGTCTATTCTCGTCGCGGCGCCCTTGTTCAGGTGAGGTGGAACGAGGCGCAGCCCCCCAGTGACCGTGAGGTGAGTAGCTTGAGGAGAGGGAGGGGGGTATATCCCCGGCAGACCTTGGTTCGCTAACTATTCTTAGTCAGACTTTTTAAAAAAAGGTAATAATAAAGCACCTTCTGAAAACCAAGGTCATTTACCAGAGCTAATATTCCGGCTTGAAGCTAGAGTAGGATCCCCATCGAGAGATCCTTTTTGAGCATGACGTCATAGCAGCTTGCTTTATCTCTCCACCTGGAGTAAACCATATGGGATTATTCATAAACCACATAACGATTTTTCTTAGCCTTTTTTTGCCTTTTGTAACCTCTTCCTCCTATCATGTAGAAAACAACCATGTAGACATTAGAGCTCCTCATGTAACACATGTAACATTAGAGCTCCATCACATGTAACATACTCATGTCAATTAGACATTAGAGCTCCCCCATGTAACACCATGTAGACATTAGAGCTCCACCGACACTGTAACACCATGTAGACATTAGAGCTCCACCATGTAACACCATGTAACATAGAGCTCCCCATGAACACCATGTAGACATTAGAGCTCCCATGTAACACCATGTAGACATTAGAGCTCCTCTATGTACTACATTCCACTATGAAAATACATTAGAGGAAGACATCTCCCCCCATGTAACCCATGTACATGTAGACATTAGAGCTCCACCTACATGTAGTAACAACCCATGTAGGACATTAGCTCCCCATGTTAACTAACCCATGTAGACATTAGAGCTCCCATGTAACACCATGTAGACATTAGAGCTCCCATACACCTATGAATACCATACCATGTAGACACTAGGAGCTCCTCCCATGAAACACCAATGTAGACATTAGAGCTCTCCCATGAAACACCATGTAACATTAGAGCTATCCCCTTCTCAAAGCCGTTACGTGGTTTAGGGATTACCCCTTTCCCAAATATTAACAAAAATAAGGGAACATAATTTAGCTCTTATACTTGGTTGTGGCAGACGATAGATATCCAGTGCGTTGCGTAATCGCCACCACGCGCCATCTTGTGTGATCAACTGACACCACATCGTGGTCATTCCTTTATCTGCTTTGTTTTAGAATCTTCTTTACAGTCCGGTTGGCCAGAACAAACGTGGAGACAGGGGTAGGGGCAAGTACTTCTTCATGCATCGCGTGTGAAACTGTATTAGGGCAACATAACCTTGTAGAACGTATCGGATCGCGTCCAAGCACCAGCGCGCCCTTCAGCTGACATTGTCACATTGTGTAAACAAACCGGGTAGCAGGAGTGGGCGCTGGAAGACAGAGGATAATCTTGATATCACTTCTGGTCATCTCGGACTCTAATAGGGTCCCTACACGACCATAAAGGATAGCAAGTAGAATACATTCACGACCTTCGTTTACTTGGATGATAGCTCAAAAAGTTACTAGAAATAATCCCTAATGTATCCCTACGCCAACAGCTGACATGTCACTTTGGATAACTGTAATGAAAACGTATGGTAATGTATGAATTTGATAGTTGACCACAGTAATTTAGCCAATATTGTTTATATATTTGTTTGAAGTTTGGCACAAAGCTTATTTTATCGTTTTATTCCACTTAACAAATTATTATTCACATCAATTTCACAAAAGGTCTAACTAACATAACTTCAAAATGGCGACCGACGAATTTAAACTATGTTATTGAACATGACGGAAACAAGTTTTTTTACAATGACGCACCCACGCAGAGGATAAAAATATTTTATTCAGTTAAATATTTCTAAATACTATAAAATAATCATAAAATAATTTATTATATATAAAAAAAATAAGATTATTTTCTCTTTTCCAAGTAAATACGATGCCCGTATTAAAGGGTATTAATGTATGCACTATATTACACATAATCAATAACGTTCCAAAACGAAGAGAAAGTACTTTTATTTTTGTTTAAAATATTATTTCGGATTGGATAAAAAGAAATTATTAAAAGTTATGAAACAGTATAATGAAACTTGAGTTTACGTTATTTTTAATGTAAAATATAACATGTAATTAAAAAACTTAACATTTATAACAAAACAGTGATATTTTACAAGTGTTGGCAACCCAAAACCTAAACATGTGATTTTTGAACTGTCATAATGGTAAAAGCCTTTCATGAACAAACTCTAGCAGTGTCTCAGCCCATTCAAGCAACACCGAACCATTGATCTCTCTAATATAACTGGATGGACATCTGTGGCTGAAATTTTTGAGCTGTCGTCTGCATACCATTGTGTAAGAGAGAAGGAAACTTTCGGGTATCTCTCAATTTCTATACATATACAAGGCAATGTGGCAGTTTGACATCGTTAACTAGTTTTATTAAATAAATAAGATACATCAACAATGATTATTTACTTACTTACTCTATGGCATTAGTAACTCGAAAATTCATTACTGTACTTACAAAAGTACGCCATCTGTCCTTATCTTGAGCTAATTTTATCCAGTCTATCTCATTACATCCTATCTCTTAAGGTCCATTCTAATGTAATCCTCCCATCTGCGTTTGGGTCTCCCCAATGGTCTCCTCCCATTGGGTTTGTCATTCAATACTTTCAACGCGGTTCTACATATTCCATTCGCGTCAACAATAATTAGTTAAATGAAATAAATGTGTTAATAAAAAGTTTGGCGTATAACCCGAACGGTATTAGACGTGTAGCTAAATTAATAAAAAATTAAAATAAAGAGTTTAAAGAGCATAAGAAAGTTCGAAACTCGTGACTTAATTCTTTTAGTAAATGTATGTAGACTAATATGGTAATACTTCCTACAAGCCTATAACCTAAATGATCGTTTGAACGTAAGACAACTACACAAAGTTCAAACAAATGTAATCAAGTTTTAACTTTTAAGACACCTTATTTCATTATAGCTATCGAACTTTCAATATAATATTGTTTGTGAAACCAATATACAAGCTAATAACCAACTTTGAATATATTGTAGTATTGGCAGAATGTAAACATCATGGTTGATAGAAAAATATTTAAATATATTGGCGATGTTTACAATATTACCTTTAAAACTGAATTGTATATCATTTAATGTAAATGTTTCTTCAACCAAGTGTGGTTTAATACTTGCCTATTTTCGAACAACACTTTTATTCGCCAAAGATCATGTTTTTGCACAATAACATTGAAAGAAACAGTTGAATCTGTCCCCTCACACTCAAGCAGATGATAAACTTGAGCGTCACGCTTTGGTCCTTTGCAAGGGGCGTGTTTATGTTCATCCATAGAGATAACTGCACCGACCAGGTAAGGAATCCGGCGTACGATTTACCTGGGTGTCATGAGTTGGGACTATCTGAACTTGTGTCTTGGCGCGTATTATGTTCGGCTAGTCTGTACTGTCTATACAATCGGTACAGTCAAAACAAAAAAGTCATCAAATACATATACATACCTAATCACGTAGGTCCCTTACGGGGTAGGTAATAAATTGTGTATGTAGCTAAAAAAATAACCAGTTCCGTACTTAATCCATCCTCACTAACTTTCTCCACGCTTCCCTATCCTTGTATACTCCCTTCTCTTCAACAACATCCATACAACGAGTCATACATGCTCTTTTATTCTTAAAACTATTAAATGTTTCTCTTTTTCACACATTCGTCACAACATTTTAACCACGTCTTACATGGTCTACCACACATTTCAATTTTATATTTACAATGCTCAATCCAGAGACAATAATAAAAGCAACGATCATATTTAGGTTAAAATAAAACAAATTAGTTCCTAATAACGACAAACTACAAGATGAGATTAAATTATCGGGGGGATATAAAAAGAACAAGATTTATGTCGTTAAAAATTATGTAATTTTATCACCCACTTTTAAACTACTATTACATTACAAATTATTATTAACATATTATAAATATTTCATTGTGTATACCTTAAATGAATGTATGGTTATGCTAAATTTAAGCCCCATACATTAATTACCTTACCTTAACAATGTTACGTGAAAAAACACAAAATAGCAAGTTTGATCCCTTTTAATCCGTGAACTGTAATGATTTGAAATCAATGGATCACCCACTATTTATAGCTTATTATAATACATTTGTTAAAAAAAAAAGTCATGTTCGAATTATCTTAAGGCCCTTGAATATTCGATTAAAAAAATTATTAAACGCTAAGAAACCAAGTGGGCTTATAAGGTTCCTGGGTGGAACTGTCCGGGGATAGGAGAACAAACAATTGAAAAGGAAAATACAAGTGACAATACAATTTGTGTTGTGACCACTCTTATTAAATGACGTCATCCTATTCACAAAGGTCCATTCCACGCTCCTATAATAGTTACCTTTCGTTTCCCGGACATTTAGCTCTTAATGATCAACATAAATATGTGGTCTTTTAGAGAGGAAAATGTCAACTTTTAAACTATGTTTACAAGTCTATACATCTATAGGGTCATAGAACATAGTTTTGTGTACATTACAATAAACAACAAATTCGTGTACTATTGAAGTTTCGTCGATATTTAACCTAAGAACATAATCTGATTGCACTATCTCAGTCGCTTAGGAATCCCCTTTAAGAAGGTTCATCATATGCCAATCAACTCTGTGACACAGTCGGCTAGAAATAGTAAATTTACACCAACACTATTGCACGTGGATCATTTCTAATTAAACAATAATGGAGATAAAGAGTTAATAGAAGTTCCTAATACTGAACATTGTTGAAATATTAAATAATATTTAGATAAAAACTGTATTGAAAAGACCGTTTTTTGACCATTTTAGAATGTCTTCACAGATAAGCACTGTGCACAAATCTTCATTCTGTCATAACAGGGATATACTGTAGTTATAACTAGAAACTTTGTCGCTTTGTCCCCCATCGTCACCGCGGAAAATGTCGAGTAATCATTCAAATACGAATGTACTGCACACCTTTCTGGTATTTTCCGTTCCCTTTTACTCCCAAACCTCGCGTGAGCCGGTGGCGTAGTTGGCTAACGCGCTAGTCGTGTTGAGCTCGACTGCAGAGGACGGGGAGATCGAGGTTCCAATCTCGGTCGGGTGGACTGTGGTGGTTTTCCCACTCTCCCTCCACGCAAATGTGGGTTCACGTCCTCTAAATTCAACCTTCCCAATTCCTAATCCATTAGCGTAATTAGTATTTAAGCGTATAAACCGAACGGGTAGTAAGACGCTGTGCTAAATAATAATAATCTTAAGTGAAGGTGTAAACCGAGTTAAACCACCAAAAAAATAATCAAACTGATGGATGTGGCCCCGGCCTGAGTTACCGCTTGGCTTTTGTTTCCAAGATTGTGTGACCTTGTGGTATTTTGTCAGTACTCCCTCTCTCCCCCCCCCCCCCCCCCCCCCCAAGGTCAGTCTATAAGGCCCCAACCAACACTGGAGACCTTGGAGGTCCGAACTTGATCGCCAGAAGGTCAAAGGTTGAGACCAGAATACACTGTTTACCCAATGACGTGCGTTCAAACGGTTTCTCTTCGCTACAGTCTGATTTTCACAAGAAATGCCTTTTAGAAGATAAAATATATTTTTTTTTTACGGTTAACATTGATTAAATTTTACTATTTCACTATTGTTATTATTTTATAAGTATAATATCTATCAAAAGTGATACACGCAGATTCAATGACTTGACGTATGAATGCATGATAGTAGTCTAGTAACTTTTCTAGCTGTCAGATAAGGTTCTTCCTATGAACATTGGACTGTAGTAACTTTTCTAGATGTCAGATAATGTTCTTCCTATGAACATTGAACTGTAGTAACTTTTCTAGCTGTCAGATAAGGCTCTTCCTATAAACATTGGACTGTAGTAACTTTTCTAGCTGTCAGATAAGGTTCTTCCTATGAACATTGTACTGTATTAACTGTTCTAGCTGTCAGATAAGGTTCTTCCTATGAACATTGGACTGTGGTAACTTTTCTAGCTGTCAGATAAAGGTTCTTCCTATGAACATTGGACTGTAGTAACTTTTCTAGCTGTCAGATAAGGTTCTTCCTATAAACATTGGATTGTAGTAACTTTCCTAGCTGTCAGATAAGGTTCTTCCTATAAACATTGGACTGTAGTAACTGTTCTAGCCGTAAGATAAGGTTCTTCCTATGAACATTGGACTGTAGCAACTGTTCTAGCCGTAAGATAAGGTTCTACCTATGAACATTGGACTGTAGTAGCTGTTCTAGCTGTCAGATAATGTTCTTCCTATGAACATTGGACTGTAGTAACTTTTCTAGCTGTCAGATAAGGTTCTTCCTATGAACATTGGACTGTAGTAACTTTTCTAGCTTTCAGATAAGGTTCTTCCTATGAACATTGGACTGTAGTAACTTTTCTAGCTGTCAGATAAGGTTCTTCCTATGAACATTGGACTGTAGTAACTTTTCTAGCTGTCAGATAAGGTTCTTCCTATGAACATTGGACTGTAGTAACTTTTCTAGCTGTCAGATAAGGTTCTTCCTATGAACATTGGACTGTAGTAACTTTTCTAGATGTCAGATAATGTTCTTCCTATGAACATTGAACTGTAGTAACTTTTCTAGCTGTCAGATAAGGCTCTTCCTATAAACATTGGACTGTAGTAACTTTTCTAGCTGTCAGATAAGGTTCTTCCTATGAACATTGTACTGTATTAACTGTTCTAGCTGTCAGATAAGGTTCTTCCTATGAACATTGGACTGTGGTAACTTTTCTAGCTGTCAGATAAAGGTTCTTCCTATGAACATTGGACTGTAGTAGCTGTTCTAGCTGTCAGATAATGTTCTTCCTATGAACATTGGACTGTAGTAACTTTTCTAGCTGACAGATAAGGTTCTTCCTATGAACATTGGACTGTAGTAACTTTTCTAGCTGTCATATAAGGTTTTTTATATGAACATTGGACTGTAGTAACTTTTCTAGCTGTCAGATAAGGTTCTTCTTATGAACATTGGACTGTAGTAACTTTTCTAGCTATCAGATAAGGTTCTTCCTATGAACATTGGACTGTAGTAACTGTTCCAGTTGTCAGATAAGGTTCTTCCTATGAACATTGGACTGTAGTAACTGTTCCAGTTGTCAGATAAGGCTCTTCCTATGAAGAATGGACTGTATCTCGGCAACCCTGACTCCCAACGACAGTCGAGCACGTAGCTGAGATTAGCAACACTCCCGTTTTGTTATGAAGACATTGGTACGTTTGCATATCCGGGTGCGAGCGACCATCTCAAGGCGAACCCACAGCCCTCGGCGAGGGCGTCACTCTAGGACGTTAGCGAGGTGAAGGGTGGAGAAAGCTGGACGACCCATCGTAGACAAAAGTTCTATATCAAATACGTTGAAGCTATATTTTTCAACCCAACATCGGTAAAGCTGAGGTTTCCTCGGGTAGCGGTGCGGTAATTTAGCGGCCGTAATATAGCATTAGCCGTCTTCTGTGTGGCGGCCGTTCCGTGACGGTGGCCAGTTTATGTAAACCTAGCCCTTGTATGTCGTCGTGATGGTGTGAAAAGTATGAATTTGTAATTTGAAAATGGATGATCTTGCTGTGGCATTACTAGTATTTTTGGAAGATGAAGAGTCATCAGAAGACGACAACAGAAACGTTCGGAGGAAAGTAAAATTTATAAAAGCCGTGCTACAGAAGGTGCATATGAAATTTTAATGCGTCGTCATCTGCACTGCAATCAAGAAAAATTCAGGGAATATTTTCGTTAAACACCAGTGTTGTTTGATTATTTACTGAATTACATAAGAGAAGACATAACTTCAAAGCCATACAACAGAAACAAGAAGCCAATATTCGCAGTTACTCCCATTTTGACTCATTTTTAGTGAAAAGTTCACCGCATGACTTCAAAAAACGGTACCAAATTGTTTGTGGCCGTAATGACGGCCGTGATACAAATGGCGGCACCGCTATTTGGCATGACGGTGGCAGTCAACGCTATCTAGGAAACCACGCTCGATTGTTTGTACGCACAACGTTTTTGTGATGTCATTCAACGTCATATTACGGCCGCTAGATTGCGGCACCGCTACCCGAGGAAACCCTAGCTTAACGTAGTTAGCTAACGTGCTAGTTTCGTGTTGAGCTAGATTACCGAGGATGGGGGAAGATTAAGGTTCTAATATAGGTCGGGTGAACTGGGGTGGGGGGGTGTTTATTGGTTCATAAATGGTTTTCCACTCTCCCTCCATGCAAATATGGGTGAACCTCCTCTAAATTCAACCTTCGTAATTCCTAATCCTTTAGAGTAATTAGTACGTAGGGGTATAACCCGAACGGCTTGTAAGACGTAGTGCTAAATAAAACATATATATATGTTTCACTTAACAACGTTTCGGCTCTTACACCTCATACAGCCTATCCACACGTATTTACACTCATGTGAGAAGATACATTCGAGAGGAAATGAATATGTCTTTGCAAGGAGAGCATGCGAATTTTTTTTTTTTTTAGTAATCCGGCTGGGCTTAGAACTGCGGTCTCCATGCCACCAGGTAATCCAGACTAAGTGAGACCAACGACTTTATCCACGTGCCCACTGGTGTCAGTACCGTCGCTCTAAAACTACTTTATTTTTAAATGGGTAAGGGGTGGCTTTGTGAAGAAAGTAGCTTTGATTAGAAAAAGTATACACACATTAAGCGCGTATGGAGCTTGAAAAACGCACAGTCATAAATCAAATTTAATAAAATATTCCATAGTGTGTCTGGGTTAGATTTGAACCTAATCCTCACAGCGTCACTGGAAATCCAATCTATTTGCTAGACTCATAAACTATAATGCTTGCCCACTGGTGCGGTAGTCCAAAGCTTGTTTGTAATAGGCTCACCTATTTGTCAAAGATAATAAATCAGTAGCGTTGACACACGGCTTGAAATACAATGGTCTGTGTCGTTTTCTGGAACTACTTCTATTTTAGGTTGATGCTTATACTCCCCGTCCGCCCTTTACCTACGACCACCAATTCGTATTGTCAATAGGAAAGAAGAGAAAGAAAGCTGCGAAACTTTTTATCGCAAGGTAAAGAGGAAAGCTCACTGCTAGTTCTCAAATATCAAACAATGACTGTATTTGTTAGAGGAAACTTCTTATCTCAAGGTAAAGAGTAAAGCTCGCTGCTAGTTCTCAAATATCAAACAATGACTGTATTTGTTAGAGGAAACTTCTTATCTCAAGGTAAAGAGGAAAGCTCGCTGCTAGTTCTCAAATATCAAACAATGACTGTATTTGTTAGAGGAAACTTCTTATCTCAAGGTAAAGAGTAAAGCTCGCTGCTAGTTCTCGAATATCAAACAATGACTGTATTTGTTAGAGGAAACTTCTTATCTCAAGGTAAAGAGGAAAGCTCGCTGTTAGTTCTCAAATATCAAACAATGACTGTATTTGTTAGAGGAAACTTCTTATATCAAGGTAAAGAGGAAAGCTCGCTGCTAGTTCTCAAATATCAAACAATGACTGTATTTGTTAGAGGACACTTCTTATCTCAAGGTAAAGAGGAAAGCTCGCTGCTAGTTCTCAAATATCAAACAATGACTGTATTTGTTAGAGGAAACTTCTTATCTCAAGGTAAAGAAGAAATCTCACTGCTAGTTCTCTAATATCAAACAATGACTGTATTTGTTAGAGGAAGGCTAAATCTAGAGCCTTTTTCATCAAGCCTAGTTTCATAGCTCCACTAATTAAAGGAAACTTCTTATCTCAAGGTAAAGAGGAAAGCTCGCTGCTAGTTCTCAAATATCAAACAATGACTGTATTTGTTAGAGGAAACTTCTTATCTCAAGGTAAAGAAGAAATCTCACTGCTAGTTCTCTAATATCAAACAATGACTGTATTTGTTAGAGGAAACTTCTTATCTCAAGGTAAAGAGGAAAGCTCGCTATTAGTTCTCAAATATCAAACAATGACTGTATTTGTTAGAGGAAGGTTAAATCTAGAGCACTTTTTCATAAAGCCTAGTCTCATAGCTCCGTGAATATTATTAGAAAGTCATTAGAAATGAGATAATGTCACATTTTCACATAATTTTTCTTTTAATAAAACTCAAAATTAGGATTGTTAAGGAAAAAGAGGCCTGTTGGAATATTTCGAGTTTATTTTTACTTAACAACCCCAATTTTGTGTTTTATTAATAGAAAACCAATGTGTGAAAATGTGACATTAGCTCATTTTAAACGACTTTCTAATAATATTCACGGAGCTATGAGACTAGGCTTGATGAAAAAGGGCTCTAGATTTAGCCTTCCTCTAACAAATACAGTCATTGTTTGATAATTGAGAACTAGCAGTGAGCTTTCCTCTTTACCTTGAGATAAGAAGTTTCCTCTAACAAATACAGTCATTGTTTGATAATTGAGAACTAGCAGTGAGCTTTCCTCTTTACCTTGAGATAAGAAGTTTCCTCTAACAAATACAGTCATTGTTTGATAATTGAGAACTAGCAGTGAGCTTTCCTCTTTACCTTGAGATAAGAAGTTTCCTCTAACAAATACAGTCATTGTTTGATATTTGAGAACTAGCAGCGAGCTTTCCTCTTTATCTTGAGATAAGAAGTTTCCTCTAACAAATACAATCATTGTTTTATATTTGAGAACTAGTAGCGAGCTTTCCTCTTTACCTTGAGATAAGAAGTTTCCTCTAACAAATACAGTCATTGTTTGATATTTGAGAACTAGCAGCGAGCTTTCCTCTTTACCTCGAGATAAGAAGTTTCCTCTAACAAATACAGTCATTGTTTGATATTTGAGAACTATCAGCGAGCTTTCCTCTTTACCTTGAGATAAGAAGTTTCCTCTAACAAATACAATCATTGTTTTATATTTGAGAACTAGTAGCGAGCTTTCCTCTTTACCTTGAGATAAGAAGTTTCGTATTTTTATTTCCACTCTTTCTTATTCACATGACAAAGGGTGGTTGTTGGTAAGGTTGAAAGGGAGTATAAGCTAGGACTGAATGTAGTATTAGTTCCAAAAAATGACACAGACCATTCTATTTAAAGCCGTGTGGCCTGACAACAATTGATACTTTCTCGCTGACCGAGGTGGCCGCCTTAAGATGTGGACATCTGATGGCATGAGTGACCTTACCCGAGGCCGCGAGAAGGCCATACATGAGGCACTTGTCAACAGTTGGGGTGGCCTTCAGGACCAACGCCTTCCTCTTCTTCTGGTTGACCTTCCAGCGACTCCGAGAGAGAGGGCCTCAACTCCACGGACCATCGCGGTTAAGTGAAAGGCGCTCGTTTTCTTCCGGCTCGAGCTGTTGAAACAGTTACAAAATACTTGGCAAGACAAAAAGTTCACACCCCTTTTGGTTGACGTCTATTTTCATTTGTTCTTGCTTTGTAGCTGATGTTTCATTTACAAAATAAAAGCGAATTGTGTGTTTAGGTATGTGTGTGTATGTGTGTGTGTGTGTGTATGTGTGTGTATGGTACAGTAGCTCATGGCTTCTTTGGTGCTGACTGAAGCTGACTGCTTTGAAAAGCTACAGACCAAATTATGTATCCTACGCCGAACCTATGATCTGCAAAAAATGTGTTTAGCAGTGTGTCATTCTGACAGTCAAAATTAGGTATTACTAAATGTGACTGTCAGAAGTCAGCCGTGTGAACTGTCAGTCAGCACCAAAGAAGCCATGGGGCTACTGTACATGCGTATATGTGTATGCGTATGTGTATGCGATATGTGTATGCGTACATGGTATGGTACATGCGTAGCGTACATGGTATGCGTACATGCGATGCGTACATGCGTATGGTACATGCGTAATGCGTACATGGTATGCGTACATGTCGTATGCGTCAAATGCGTATGCTACATGGCGTATGGTACATGCGTATGCGTAACATGGCTATTGTATGCGTATATGTGTATGCGTATATGTGTATGCGTATATGTGTATGCGTACATGCGTATATGTTGTATGGCGTACATGCGTATATGTGTATGCGTACATGCGTATATGTGTATGCGTACATGCGTATATGTGTTTTATGAAGATTACAGTCTTCCAGATTGAAAAAAAACCTTTACTGTTGCAACAGAAATCCGTGGTTGGACTCGTCTTACTGACGCACATGCGTGAAAGTAATATAGTAATAAATATATATGACTTATATACAATTGGATTCTGGTGATAAGTAAAGTCTGCAAAAAAACACACACTCTTTTAAGGTCAACTATGAAAACTTTCTACAAAAATATTAGTATTATAAGGAGAAGAAATTTGTGAGAAAACAAATTACCTAGGAAAATATTTGGTCCGAAAAGAGATTAAGATAATGGAAAGTTGAGACGGTTACATAGTGTTGTATTACAGCAAACTACTCATACAAAACAGTGTAAGGGTACTAAAATCTTGGCTATTACGATTGCAACCTAATAATGTGGAGTGACCCGTATGAAGACCTAGCCGCAGATGGGAGGATATTATTAGAATGGACCTGAAAATATAGGGTGTAGTGAGGTGATGGATATACTAGTCAAGATGGTAGCTGTAGTGAGGGAACTGATATAACTAGCTCAAGATAGGGATAGGTTGTGTGAGGTGAGGGATAACTAGCTAATGGATAGGCTGTAGTGAGGTGAATGGATATACTAGCTCAAGATAGGGATAGGGTGTAATGAGGTGTACTGGATATAACTAGCTCAAGATAGGGATAGGGTGTAGGAGATGGACTGGATATAACTAGCTCAATAGGGATAGGATGTAGTGAGTGGACTGGATATAACTACTCAAGATAGGGATATGGGTGTAATGATGTGGACTGGATATAACTATCTCAAGATAGGGATAGGCTGTAGTGAGGTGAACTGGATATAACTAGCTCGAGATAGGGATAGGGTGTAGTGAGATGGACTGGATATAACTAGCTCAATATAGGGATAGGATGTAGTGAGATGGACTGGATATAACTATCTCAAGATAGGGATATGGTGTAATGATGTGGACTGGATATAACTATCTCAAGATAGGGATAGGCTGTAGTGAGGTGAACTGGATATAACTAGCTCGAGATAGGGATAGGTGGCGTACGTTTGTAAGTGCGGAAATGAATTTAAACGTCCCTAATGCCCCAGGGTAAGTAAGCAAGCATGATCTATTAACTTTTCAGAAAGGGTCCCGCGAAAGGCTTGCGACTGTTATTGCTAGCTAACACTGGCCTTCTCATAAAAAGATCCTAGTTACATCTTTTAGAAGAAAGTCTCCTAACTATATCCGTGTTTCACTGGACGCTGACACGAGGCCTTTAAGTTTAATAAGCTGAGCCTTGGAGTGGTCTTAGCAGTTAGAATGGCAAGGCCGTGGATATAAGAAAGAAGGAACTTAAACAAAAAAAAAATTTATTCATCAGCCATTTATATTGACGTTTATATCGAACATGGATGTGTGGGTCATGCTGACATTTAAGTAGTAGTTATCTATAATTATTTTTTTACTGTTGTTGTCATTTTTTTTCCATACATTTTGCAACAGAAATGATTTAATTTAGATGATCGGATATAAAAAAACTTGCCCAACGTAAAGTCCTATCGAACTAATTTATCCTACACGTGTATTTAAAATGAATGTGGACGGTGTAGTTCATACGAATATCATGCCTGGTTTTTAATTCCCGTTAACAATAAATACGGGTAGATCAGGGTTCGAGTTTCGGCCAGGTCTACTGAAGGTGGGGTTTTCCTAAATTTGTTCCCACTATCCTTCCACGTAATGCCGGTATATTACCTCCAAAACGCTTCCTTTCCTCATTCCTACTCCATTAGAGTAATTATCATGTATGCGTATATGATAATAGAGAAGAGTTGGAGGAAATTATGGACCGGCTGGTGAAGACAGGGAGAAGATAGAGATCAACATTGAGAAGTGATTTAAAAAAAATGAAGATCCGCTGAAACTCAAAATTGAAAACCGAGAGTTGGAAAACAAGAGCAGTTCAAGTACCTGGGAAGTCTGCTGACAAAGGATGTCTACGCAAACCAATTAGGTCGAGGATCGCCCATGGATAAGGAAGCTTTCAACAAGAAGAGGTTACTGCTGACCAGCAAGTTGAGTTTGGAACTGGGGGAAGAAACTGATGAAATGCTACATTTGGAGCAGAAACTTTCACTCTCAGGAAGATGGAAAAGAAATACTTGGAGATCTTTGGAATGTGGTGCTGGAGAAGACTTGAGAAGATCAGGTGGACAGACAGGGGACAAATGAAGAGTGGGTGAAAAGAGAACCATTTTGGATGTAATTATTCGGTACAAAGCAAACTGGATTGGACACATCCTTAGGAGGAACTGTCTTCTGCATGACGTCATGGTAGGAAAGGTTGAGGGAAAGAGGAAATTAGGAAGGAGGAGGATTCAAATATTGGACGACATGAAGGAAAGAAGAAAAATTCTGGGAGCTGAAGGAGGAGGCAGAGGACAGGGCGCATTGGCGGTCTAAGTTCACTGACAAAAGGAATGGACTGTCGTAAGACAGAACACCTAATAATTAATAATTGCGTATAACCTGAACAATATTAAGACGAGGTGGTAAATAAAAAAAAAAACAGGCATATCCAGCCGTCAAACCCTGGTGGCATACAATAATAATATATATAAAACATTGACTAAGAAATGTATTTCTATTTTGCTCAATGAGCTGATTTAATAAAAGAACTAATAACATATAGACCTGCTTCGGTGGCTGAATAGTCTAAGGAGTCACTCTCTCAATAGACTGAAATGCCTATGACTTGGTAGATCGGCGCTCGAACCCCGGTCTGGTGTATTTAGGATGGTTGTTTCTGAATTGTTTCCCCCTTGGCCTCCGTGTAAATGCAGGTACACTTCCTCTAAATTCAACCTTCACATATCAGCGTAATTTAGTACATATACGTGTAACCCGAACGGTAGTATGACGCGATGTTAAAAAAAAAAATAAAACATTATTTTGGCAGTCTTTATAATCGTACCGGAACCAGTTTAAGGCAGACAGAAAAAAATCTTTTCATTTTATCGCTTTCGAACCAGATTTTTAATTAATCAAAATTGTCGAAATTTTGGCTTCAAGATGCACACGTTCTTGCACATGGGCTATTAATTTTTAAAATTCAGACCTTTGCGTGTGGTAGATATCAAGTATTGCTTATGACAGACAGACAGAAAACCTTCAGACCTAGAATAGCAAACCGCTCGTCTGCATCAAGATACACAAAGTGTTTCTATTTTTCTTAACCTACAAACCTACTTACCGTCATTCTTTAGATCGCAGCCTCGTCCCTACTCAAGGTCGTGATTTTTAACAACCATTTGGAATCTTTTCCGAGGACGTCTTTTCATTGACGAGTTATTATAACGTATCGTAACCTTTTTTTTTTTTTTAAATCTCATTCTTTAAGGGAATCGGTGGGATGGCCCGCTAAGTTGGTTTCGATAGGGTGCTTTTGTTGTTGTTGGTGCGTTTCGAATCAAAAGGCCGTTTCGACCTCTTTTAAAAAAGATAGATGTTTTTAATAAAATCTTTTATTTTGTATGGGAAGGTTTTATTTTTCTCCTTTAATGTAGAAGAAATTTATATAAGCTAAATACCCCTCCCCTCTTTAAAAAAATATATTGAATTCCAAAATCAAACTTGTCTTCTAATGGTGACAGCGTTACGATAAAAAAAAATAGTAGCAAAAAATAACCAACAGACAATATACAGTCCGATTTGTATAGGAAGAAACTTTATTGACTGTTAAAAAAATACTACTAGACCACTTATGTGGTCAGAGTTCTTGGCTACAGATCCAGAGGTCTCCGGGATCGATTCCAGGATTTTTCTGTGAACCGGTGTCGTCTGGAACGAGGACAAATGAGGAGCTATTTGAATGACGAAGTATTGGCTCCGGTCTAGAAAACTGGAATTAGCGGTCGGAGGGTTCGTTGTATTGACCACATAACATCCTCTGTCCTTTAGGAGATGGCAATATCTTCGCCAACAGACGGCAGCCGATCGGTCGTATGGCAGCACCTTCTTCGGCTCCAATGATTTAAAATGGCTCTCCCTGAAATTTACAAGAAAAAAAAAGGGTAACTTTGGGTTAATCTCAAACGTATAGTCAGTCTACGATGGCAAGGGTGTGAAAATATAATTATTTTACTATCTATTGAGGGTGTCCTGGAATTTAATGACAAACTTTTTCTCTTAATTTAAAAAGTTTGTCACAAAATGCCGCTATGCTCATAACAGATATTCAACAACTGTTGAGATTAGCATGTGCAGAAAACTAAATCTTATGTTTCTATAGAAGAAATATTTGATTAATTTTAGGCCAAAAAAAATTGCTATAATAACTGCAAAATTAATGCAATAAACTCACGCTCAAGGAACACCCCCCCCCCCCCCCTTTAAGGGTTGGAGAAGCTTCAACGAAGTTCACTCCGCGTCGGTTTGTCATAAAAGTAGGATTTGTGTCAGTGTGATATTAAACTTTTAATTATGAAAGTGTGATTTTGATTCAATAAATAGTGCATTCATGTGAATTCAACTAACTGGTTAAGTTATTTAACCAAATCCTAAAAACAACTAAGGTGTGAGATACAACATCATCGCAGTTAACATCAAATCGTGTTCTAACTGCGCAGTACCATAATTATCACCCCAAGATGGACGAATAGGGCGAGAACATTTTTTTAAGGATCGCCCTAGTTGGGCCCCTTAACTGTGGGGCATGTTAGCCGTATCGCCACAAGAATCACAAAATTATTATTTTATCTTGAAATAGTTTTTTTGTAAAGGTAATTTTTTTATATAAATCCTCTACAGCTTTGGCTATTTTTCTTGGTCACAAAATGTTCTGTAGGAGTCTTCCTGCCAGGAGGTAGATTAAAAAATAGTTCTAGGTAGCAAATGTTTATCTAGAACAAGGAAAAGATAAAAATTAAAAAGCAAGTCAATGTTTTCAAGGAGCAAATATTAAAGTGTCTGTGTAAAACTCGTCAGAGGAAGAGGGAAGGTGCTATCAGCAGATGAATAAGAAGCCTTGCTCTGTGTGAACTTGCTCATTTTCTTCCCTCTCTTTCTATTTCGTACATTGACGTCTAAGTATGATAGTGCTTAGACTGATTAGATGCGTCAGGTTAAGATAATATAACCCAACCTAAGTAGGCAATACCCTTCAGTTAACCTTTCATTCTCTACCCCTTGGCTTAAATCGTCATTTCTTTAAGGCTCTCCGCATTTTGCTGACAGTTCGTGCTATCCTCAAATAGGATGTACGATTATTATTATTATTATTATTATTATTATTATTAGCACCGCGTCTTACTACCCGTTCGGGTTATACACACTTACGCTAATGTGCAATGGTAGGGTGATTGACAGATGAAATGGAGGACCTACAGTTTAACTTGGGATCCGAACCACGGTGGAAGCCTGGCATTCCACACATTCACAAGTTGTGATTAATAAACGTCTTGTCAGAAGTGAAGGAAGGGGTTTGACAATCAGATAAATCTGTGCCGGGACCGAGGATTGAACCCCGAACCCCCAACACAGAAGTCTGACACCTTACTCCTAGACCACCAGGTCACCTGTTACGATTAGTACATTCGGCCAACCTCTGTATAACGGTACATAAGTACCGGCTAGTACTTCCACTGCTGGGCTAACAATGATGTAGCCCATACGCGTAACATTATTTTTATTATTATACTAGAAGTGTGCAAAGTTTCATATTTCCTTAGCATCTAGGGCAGCGGCTCTCAATTACTTCTCAGTGCGGGCAGCGGCTCTCAATTACTTCTCAGTGAGGGCCGCAGTTATATCTTTATTTTCACGGTCCGGGCCAGAGAGTGTGAAAACTTAATTTGAAAAACTTAGACAATGCACTCATAACGATAACTAAGTACCTCATAATATTATGAACACTATTTTATTTTAGGATTTATAAAATATAAATTATAAAACAAACTTTACTTTAGTTATCAAGAAACTGAGAAAAATGAGGGCGATTTCCTTACACAATTTGTTTAAAATCTGAAGTATAGGATGCGGTTGCTAATCTGGGCGTTTTCAACATGAAAATCTGTTAATTTGTTCCGGTAACATTTTTTTTTATATTCATGTCAGAGAAGCTTGATTCACATTTGTGGGTAGACCCAAACATAGCTAGAATTTGATTGGCAAATTTCTTACAGTTTGGATAACTAGTCATATATATTTTTTTCAGTTTAATTATTTACCGTAGGCCTGACTGACATCCTTCGCGGGCCGCATCTCGCCCGCGGGCCGCCTATTGAGAACCACTGATATAGGGCTTTCTGTAGGATGTAGAAAGACACTCTCACACTCTCTCATTCTCTCTCTCTCACTGTCAGTCACTCTCACTGTCAGTCACTCTCACTGTCAGTCACTCTCACTCTCACTGTCAGTCACTCTCACTGTCAGTCACTCTCACACTCAGTCACTCTCACACTCAGTCACTCACTCTCACACTCAGTCACTCACTCTCACACTCAGTCATTCACTCTCACACTAACTGAAACACTCACTCTCACACTCACTGAAACACTCACTCTCACACTCACTGAAACACTCACTCTCACACTCACTGAAACACTCACTCTCACACTCACTGAAACACTCACTCTCACACTCACTGAAACACTTACTGAAACTCATTAACACTCTCACATTCACTCTCACATTCACATTTACTCTCACTCTCACTCTCTCGCACTCCCACTCACATTCTCACACACACTCACTCACTCACTCACTTACTCACAAT
Organism: Timema podura; assembly: GCA_033556935.1. Lineage (NCBI taxonomy): Eukaryota > Metazoa > Arthropoda > Insecta > Phasmatodea > Timematidae > Timema > Timema podura. The sequence goes on along the minus strand of JAVRXN010000006.1, from coordinate 15,345,741 downwards.
AGGAAATTATTGCTATGTAGATATTCCCTCCCTTCTAAAAGGGGTAGTCAAATTTTGGGAGGGGGGCCCGACCCCCCTTTGACTTCGTTTCCCTTTTCTACACCTAGTTAAGATGAGGGGGTGGATCGCTAAGAGACGGTGGACTAGAGCGCCTTTCACTTTCACGTCTGTCGGTCACTGCCTTCCCTCTCCCCTCCCCCCCCTCCTACAAACCAATAGGTGCAGGAAGTAGGTAAGTGGGTCTTCAGGTCAAGGTCAAAGCGCCACACTTTCTCCGCTTCGCCTGCTTGGCCCCCTGCTCTTCATTGTCTTCGTCACCCGCCCAGACTTGGAGGGGGGGACCAACCTCTTGACAGTGTCTTCCCCCCTGCTACAGTCCAATTTTCATATGAATAGTCTTTAAGGAAACACAAACATTCTTTTTTTCTACCCAAATGGTTAGCATTTTACATATTATTATTATTGTCACTTTATATGTATTTATACATCTACCTCGCTATGTAGTGGTCAGTGCACCTGGTTACGAGCCTAGGGGTTCCAAGTTCAATTCCCGGCTGGTACCTTGGGTTTTTACCCCAAAAGTCATCAGGGTTTGGTTAGTAAGGCCTAAGTTAGGTCGTAAAGGTTTCCACTGGTTCCACACCCTCATACTCGCTATCACCATAATCTCATACCATCAGTACATGTAAAGAGCCTCCACGTAAAGGATGTACTATTAGTACATTAGTACGTCCCCTGTACAACGGTACATTAGTAATGGATATTTTTTCTGTAAACTGGTCTACGAGTGGTTTAGCCCAAACGCGCAATATTATATTATCTATCATCCATCTAATGTGACAAATGTATAACACATGACTTGACGTACGAACACTTTAAAGTAGATCTATTATATTTTTATAGCTATCATATATAAGATCCTTCCTATGAAAATTGGACTTTACGTACGCCTTAAAATCCACAATCCACAATCCAACTATAACAAGGTTTCTTAAACTTTTTGCCTTTAAGTTTCAATTGACAGACAACCCATAAGATATGAATTTAATGGTTTCGCATTTGATGACATGGATATTATTTTCGACTAGCTGAATCCCCGTTCTCCACACGGGATATTGTGTTATTATTTATTTTTGGATCAAAATGAGGAATTTTTGTTTGAAGCTTAATGTCATGGTTCTCAGCGCTACCCGAGAAACACCGCGAGGAGGTGACCATGTATCGTTTCTCATGTGGAGTTTTATTTTCGGCACAGGCCCCCTTTCCTACTGCCTGGGGCGCTATCAGCTGAGCTCAGCTGGACAGGTCTCCCTCACTTCCACCACTCCCAACCACCACACACCGCCCCGGGCCGGGCCCTCTCAATCACATAGACACTACAAACACCACAAGATTCAGCAAAATATCAACTACAGACTTCTACCGTCTCTTGGAGTTGCATATTAAAACGTAATTACATATTTTAATTAATTGCCTGTATTCATTTTTTTTCCACCCCCCTTAGAAGCATTTAAGGGGTTAAAAATAATTGCTATATTTTCTTCGAAGGCATTGATAGAACAAACTTATCGGATTATTAGCCTCAAACGCTTAAAGAGTTTATAAAGCAATATTGTTGATGAAGCATCTTTACTTTCCTAATTAGCTTGTAAGGAACACCTGTGCCTAATTTCAGCCCTCTAGCATAGTGGGAAGTGTGAGAATTAGTGATAAGTCCGGTCAGAGGCACAGTCGATCGGTCGGTCAGAGGCACAGTCGATCGGTCGGTCAGAGGCACAGTCGATCGGTCTGTCAGAGACACAGTCGATCGATCGGTCGGTCGGTCAGTCGAGAGGCACAGTCGATCGGTCGGTCAGAGACACAGTCGATCGATCGGTCGGTCGGTCAGTCGAGAGACACGGTCGATCGGTCGGTCAGAGACACGGTCGATCGGTCTGTCAGAGACACGGTCGATCGGTCGGTCAGAGACACGGTCGATCGGTCGGTCAGAGACACGGTCGATCGGTCGGTCAGAGACACGGTCGATCGGTCGGTCAGAGACACGGTCGATCGGTTGGTCGGTCAGTCAAGAGACACGGTCGATCGGTCGGTTGGTCGGTTGGTCGGTTGGTCAGTCAAGAGACACGGTCGATCGGTCGGTCAGAGACACGGTCGATCGGTCGGTCAGAGACACGGTCGATCGGTCGGTCAGAGACACGGTCGATCGGTCGGTCAGAGGCACGGTCGATCGGTCGGTCAGAGGCACGGTCGATCGGTCGGTCAGAGGCACGGTCGATCGGTCGGTCAGAGACACGGTCGATCGGTCGGTCAGAGGCACGGTCGATCGGTCGGTCAGAGACACGGTCAGTCATAGTCAGTGCTTTCGCTTTTTTTATCTATATAAAAATTGTATTAGGCTTTTTACCTCGCAGAGCAATGTATTGAAGTGGGAGTGTGGTGGACGCGAGAAAGGGACAGTGCTTTTGCAGTTTTTATGGCAAAACTTTTTTTTTTGTCAAAATAAATAAAAAATGTATCCAGTAGAAAAATAAGAGTTTAATTAATTAATTTTTTTCCTGTTGTGATATCAACAGTTCTGTCATGAACATAGCGGCATTAGATGGTCAACTTTTTAAATGACGATAAAAAGTTGTCATTAAATTCCAGGACACCCTTGAAATATATTCAACAATTGTTGATATCACCACGTGAAGAAAATTAAACTCTACTGGAAGAATATTGATTTTCTCGCAGTAGACTAAACTGACGATGACGGGAAGATCGAGGCTCGAGTCTCGGTCGGGTGAACTGAAGGGGGGGGGGGTTGTTCCAAAATGGTTTTCCATTCTCACTCCACACAAATGCAGGTACACCTCCTTTAAATATAACTACTAGCGTAATTTAAAAAACTAGTTGGGCCCAAAAAAAATTACGAAATAACAACTACAAAAACGCTTATCTTTTCTGGTGTCTCCTACATCCCCACCCGCTTCGGTGACAGCATGGTCTAAGGCGCTAAACTCGCAATAGCCTAGACTCTAGATGACCGAGATCCGGTTTCGACCCCGGTTTGATGTACCACGGGTGGTTTTTCTTGGGTGGTTTCACCACTCTCTCTCTACGCAAATACAGGTAAAATTCTTCTAAATTCAACCTTCTTCATCCCTGACCCGTTATTGTAGTTCTTACGTAAGTGTATAACCCGAACGGGTAGTAAGACGCGGAGGGTGACCTGGTGTTCTAGGGGTAAGGCGTCAATACTTCTGTGCTGTGGGTCCGGGGTTAAATCCTCGGTCCCGGCACAGAGTTATCTGATTACCAAACCCTTCCTTTACCTCTGACAAGACATGTATTAATCACAACTTGTGAATGTGTGGAATGCCAGGCCTACCACCGTGGTTCGGATCCCACGTTAAACTGTAGGTCCTCCATTTCATCTCACAATCACCCTACCATTACACTTTAGCGTAAGTGCGTATAACCCGAACGGGTAGTAAGACGCGGTGCTAATAATAAAAAAGGCCGTAACCGTGTAAGAAAGAGATATTGTTATATTTCATTGAAAAGGTCGAGACATTCACGAGAGAACCCGTTCACTTCCGCGGTGTCTGCTTTCTCGCCGACATTGAAGCAGTGGTAGACCTTCACCATTTTGACCCGCCGTTAATTCCCGACACAGATGGAGAGTGTGAGATAGTGGACCCTTAAAAAAAAAAAAACTGTCTCTTTACCGTTAGTATCTGCACCTGTGTCTGATCATGTGCAAAAAAAAACAACAACGTAAAGCTCGAGTCATACGTTCAGTGAAAATTGAGAGCAGAATCTGTTTAGGTGGCTCAGAAATTCACACGAATGCATTGATGTATGTTTGTCTCATAATGCTTTGTAACACAAACTTTATAATGGCTCCGTCTACAACCGACATACCATCTTGTCGGACTCGCAACCACGCAATCGCAAACGCACTTGTAATTACGCTTCTATTAAATACAAAATAGACTGTCTACAATGAAAAGTCGCAAGACTTAATTTCAACCAATAGGAAAAAACAGATAAGATGACTATAAAAGTCAAATTCATATCAATGTTTTCAAATAAGAAATAAATATTTAAATAGTTAAATATATATTATTTTAATTGTAGATCCTGTATTATTTACTATATATTTCCAAGAGCTGTTGTCATAGACCAAATAACTTAATATCATTTAATTTTAGTAAAATAATGTGTGAAAAAATACAATACAATATCGGTAACTTTTAAGTTGTTACGTTCAAAACAACGCTGGAATTACATTAGTTTACATCCACTTTCAAAGAAAACTCACCGGGGGTTTAGGGGCGGAGCCCCCCAACGAGTAAAGCTAGTTACATATATGAACACTGGCTTTTAACCAGTCAATCTCGGCGGGTAAAATTGTTCGGGGGGAGAACATACAATTCCAAACTCGATGTGGTCATCAAAATCCACATACAGAGCTTTTTTACACTGACGCATGCGTACTGCGTCCAGTGATCGATGGTGGAAATTTTAAATGGAAAAAATATATTTTTATAAGAGTTATTTTGATTGTTTTGAGTTGTCTCTGGCAATTTTTTAGTATTGAAGTGTTAAATATTTCATTTTTTTTATCTGATCGGGTCATTTGAACTATTTTTCTGTAAATAAGTCCGAGCCCTTACTTTTACTATAAATGTTGACTAGATAAGAAATAGTGACAGCTAAAGTTTTTATCCGATCGTAACATGTAATATCTCTCTAAGTAGGTAATTAATTCCCTTCCTATTACTTAGGAAATTTTTGTATAAAAAATCGATATTTTTTGTTATTTTGAATGTTTGTGAGAAGTCTAGCAATTTTGTCATATTGAAGTGCACGAGACATCATTTAAATAATTTTTTTTTATCTGATCGTGTTATGTGAACTTTTTTTTTTTATATAAGTAGGTCAGAGCCATTCCTTTTACCGTATATATTGACTATAGAGTATATTTTTTTATCGGACCGTGTCATGTAAATTCTCTTTAACAGACGTACAACGCAAAAAAAAACAATTTTTTTTTCTGTTCTGGTGAATCTTGGCTATTTCCAAGGACAACACTAATCGGTTACTTATGCGTCCCTCTTCACAAATGGAAGGACAAAAGGTCGTTTAAGTTGTCATATAACGTACGTGTCTATTTATTGTGGTGTAGACCTTCGCGGCTTTTAAATTGTTTCATAAGACTTAACTTATATTGTCACATTTCATTATAACCTGTAGTAATACATTTAAAAAAACACATCTGATTAATATCATACGTCTGATTACCAAACCCTTCCTTCACCTCTGACAAGACGTGTATTAATCACGACTTGTGAATGTGAGGAATGCCAGGCCTCCACCGTGGTTCGGATTCCACGTTAAACTGTAGGTCCTCCATTTCATCTCGCAATCACCCTACCATTGCACATTAGCGTAAGTGCGTATAACCCGAACGGGTAGTAAGACGCGGTGCTAATAATAATAATAATAATAATAATAATATCGTACGATCGGTATGGTAAGTCCTGCGCCAGAGTGATTGACTGGCGTGATTAACTTTGACCCGGGATTGGGATATAATAACAATGTGGGTGCATTTACAGTAGCCCCGTGGCTTCTTTGGTGCTGACTGACAGTTCACAGCTGACTTCTGACAGTCAACAGTTAGGTATATACCTAAATTTTGACTGTCAGAAGTGACAGCTGCTAAACACATTTTTTTGCAGATCATATGGCTCGGCGTAGGGATATATAATTTGGTCTGGTAACTTTTCAAAGCCGTCAGCTGTCAGTCAGCACCAAAGAAGCCATGGGGCTACTGTAGATGTGGTTATCCACATTGAGAATTTCACTGTTTTTTTACACTGGCGCACTACTTAATACATTATTTTATCCACACAAATATTTTTATTAAGTGTTAGGACTGTTATAGGCTTAGACTATAATACTACACATCAATCCCTAGCTCCTTGATATTTACTAATTGGGTAGCAGGACTTACAAACTAACTTAACCTAGGACAGTACACACCCAGCCCTAGCTCCTAGATACTAGATTATTAATTGGACAACATGTCCTATTCGTATACTGTAAGGATGTGTTTTCTTTGTCTGGTTGTTATGAGTTGTCGTCGAACTGTGGATTCACTTGTAAGGATCTTCTTTGAGAGGCCGGCGTGATGATAGGTGTCAGAATCTAATTTTATTTATATATGAATGCAGTTATTCTGAAGAAATTTATTTTTATTTAATTGAAATAAAATTTGAGCCAGAATTATTATTAGAAAAAGAAATCATTTCTGGAATATTTGTTTTCTTTTTCGCTGTACCATGTTTCCATCAGGTTCCAGAAGGGAGAGGTAGAAAGAAAGAGTTTTCAAAATTGTTATGTGTCACAAGTATTCGCAATAAGGGTGTGTGAAGGTGAACAAAGGAGCATATTTGTAAACATCATAAAAAAAATAGATAATTGACCACTCATGTGTTTGAGAAGTTTTTCTAACACATGAGGATGTATTGAGTTTTGGATTCTGAAATTATTCATTAATTTGAAATATATTATGGTGGGAACTTTTGACTTGAATCATTGCGAAATGAAAAATCTATTTAATTACAATACCTGTAGTGAATATGTTCGTGAACGCCCCTCGGTAATCCATGGAGGATGTATCACAGTACCTGTTGGCCATGGAGGATATATCACGGTACCTATTGGCCATGGAGGATATATCACGGTACCTGTTGGCTATGGAGGATATTTCACGGTACCTGTTGGCTATGGAGGATATATCACGGTACCTGTTGGCTATGGAGGATATATCACGGTACCTGTTGGCCATGGAGGATATTTCACGGTACCTGTGGCTATGGAGGATATTTCACGGTACCTGTTGGCCATGGAGGATATTTCACGGTACCTGTTGGCCATGGAGGATATTTCACGGTACCTGTTGGCCATGGAGGATATATCACGGTACCTGTTGGCCATGGAGGATATATCACGGTACCTGTTGGCCATGGAGGATATATCACGGTACCTGTTGGCCATGGAGGATATATCACGGTACCTGTTGGCCGTGGAGGATATCACAGTACAGCCTCTATCACCCCGTCAGATTCGGCCTCGCTACCGGGAAGGTTGGTGGGGGGTGACGGATGTACCAATTCTCATCCTTTCACTTCCTTCCCCCACCCCTCTCCCTCCGCCGCTCCTCCGTCGGGCGCTCATTGCACCCGGTAACGGTACGAGATACCAAGGACGCTGATAAAATAGTTCAATCATCGACCTTTTCACTCTGCTTTCCCCCTCCCGTCTCCTTCAATCTTGTTTGATTGGGCGGGGGGGGAGAAGGGAGGAGGGGTGCGGCTTCCATACTTATTCCCGTCTTGATAGCCTGATGTAATCAGCAAATATCAAACAATGACTGTATTTCCTGAAAATTGAAAAATGACACCTGGACACGGGAATCGAACCCGGGACCTCTGACCTGGATAGCTCAGTGGTTAGAGCATTGGCGTATGCCAGAGGTCCCGGGTTCGATTCCCGTGTCCAGGTGTCATTTTTCAATTTTCAGAATATGATATTAGTGGAGTAACTCCCTACTAACTAGCATAAATAATAGCTCCGGCTATTAATTCTTAATGACTGTATTTGTTAGAGGAAGGCTAAATCTAGAGCCTTTTTCCACCGAGACTAGTCTCATAGCTCCGTGAATATGATTAAAAAGTCGTTGAAAATTAGCTAACGTCACATTTTCACATATTTGTTTCTATTAATAAAACTATGGGGGTTGTTAAATAAAAATATCCCTGTTGGAATCTTTCTCCTTTATTTTGTTGTGATCCATATATTGAAATAACGCAACCTTAAAATTAAATATTGCGTTAAAGCTGAACGTCGGTCCGGTAACTCCTCGCTTACCAGGGGTGCCCACCTTAATTGCTCAGCTAATTAGTCCTACTTTAGATACAGTCCCTAATTGGCTTGATGTGACTGGATCAATTATAATAATACATGCACTATATTTTAAGGTCATCCGCTATCCGGTTGTAAGTGCACTATTGAATGTCTATAAGTGGCCGTTTAGAGATAATAGCTTCGGTTTTGTAAGTTCCTGTAAAATATCTCTCTTTCTCTCTCTTTCTCTCGTGTTCTCTCTCTTTCTCTCGTGTTTCTCTCTTTCTCTCGTGTTCTCTCTCTCTATCCCATAAACTCGAAAAAGTTATGTTCGTGATGCCGTCTTTCTGTCCATCCATCCGTTTCTTGACCTAGTACCGATACAATTTTAACAATCAAACTAAAATTTGGTATCAAGGTTTTCGTAGTGTTCTTCAGAGGAGTTTTTTTGGAAATTATCTAACTAACCCTAAAATGAAGGGTAGTTTGATTAAGGGTGAAAGAGAAATTAAAAATGATTTTTTTTAATAAAAAATCGACTTTTAACTATTTTGATAAAAATTTGTATCCAGGCACTTTTTTAACAATACAAATGAAATAATCTCGTTTTCCCATGAAAATGACGATGGTGGCTACTTAAGGCGATTTGCCCTTTTTATTTGGTGGGGAAATGCAGAGCCATGGGAACAAACGGTTATTTTCAAGAAATTTTATTGCTTTGAAATTTCCTTTCCGGAAAGGGTTTGTTCAAGAATAGAAGCATGTTGATTAAGTTATACTTGTTATATACACACCTATATAATTTTAACAGTGATCAAATATCGACAAAATTAACATTTTTAAATAGAAAACTGCCAGCTTTATAACGAAAAATAAGAAATGTAACAATTAATAAACATCGCTACATTATCTTAGAAGGGGTGTTGAAATATCAACATAAAAATTTCACTTGTTCTCGAGAAAACTGATATTTCTAAACGTGTGATTTTTTTTTTGCAAGACTTGTCCGGTAGCTAGTGCCATCTACGTTTTCCATGATCCATCTGTTTCTCTTTGTGCGGAAGGATACTTTGGTCGGTTGTGAAGCCACGCCACGCCTTTCACCCTCCCTACCACCATCCCACGAAATAGGTTTTTAGACTTTCACTCGACAGAGGCAAGGGCCTTTACATAAGCCGAAATTTGCAATTGTGAACATATCTACGTATATATTTGAGATACGGAATATCTTTTCATTGCAACGTTTTAGATCAATATTTTCCGAGTTATAGGCCAATATATATTTTTAATAGAGCTTTGGGAAATGGGAGTTTGAAAAAGTACAGAACAAATATTACGTTTTTGTAACAATGTATATTATTTCATACGTGCCCTGTTCTTTTTTTTTTTCACGTTATGTTTCTGGAAAAATTTATATTATTTTGTTTCATATATCGTACAAGTAATAAATATAATTTAGATACAGGAGGAAAAAGTATAAATGGTTCATCGTAACATAAATTTTAAATAAATGGTGCGGTGCACTCTTCAGACTCTATCCCACTTTTATCTTAAAATAGACATTCTACTAAAAAAACTCCTAAGGTTTGTAAAACGAAATAATAGTTCTAAACATTGTCGTAGAAACACTACATTAAAGATTATGAATGAAATAATATACACTGTTACTTACTTTATGGCATTAGGAAATAGGAATACTGTTACAGAAAAATTTGGAAAAGAGAAACATCTCTGTCCACCAAAGAGCATAACGATCGATCTAAATTTACAAAGACTTTTATCAAAAGTATATTTGCTTATAACTCAGAAACTATTGGTGCTATACATATTTTATTTGAAATATATTTTTATATCTTTAATAGTAAACCGTGGGTTTGTCAGTAGAAACACAAGAGCAAGGTGAATGCGGATGGAATGAGATATCTAAGGAACGTATGTGGAAAAACTCGTATGGACTGTCAGTAATGAATGGGAGCTGAAGGAGTGCGGATTGAAAGGAAATACAATAGGTCAACGTGAAAGAAGCGTCTTACGTTGATTTTGGCATGTTGAGAGGATGAGTGTGGATTGAGTGACGAGGTAAATATATGAAGGTAGAGTGTGTGTGGATCAAAAGGAAGTGGTAGACCATGTAAGACGTGGCTAAATGTTGTAGTTGAATGTGTGAAAAAGAGAAACATTAAGAGTTTTAAGAATAAAAGAGCATACATGACTCGGTGTATGGATGTTGTTGAAGAGAAGGGAGTATGCAAGTATAGGGAAGTGTGGAGAAAGTTAGTGAGGATGGATTAAGTACGGAGTTGTTTTATGAGCTATATACACAGTTTATTGCCTACCCTGTAAGGTAATGACGTGATTATGTATGTATAACAATTTTACAATTATAAGTTATTTTTTATCTTACATTGTTGCCAGGATATGATTAAAATTGGTTATCTCTTCTCATGTTGTAAAGTACCCTCAAAGTAATGTACCTGGGAAAATGAGAATTGCCGTTATGTAATAAAAATATTTAGAGCGGGTTTAAAGACAATTAATTTTGCCCTTTATTAAACTGGTACCCTAAATTTTAAGATTAGATATTACATTTCAAAAACTCCTCGTAAGAACCTTAGATACCAATTTCTAGCCCGATCAGTAAAATGGTTTCGTCTCCTGACTGAGGTAGAGACAGACAGACAGACAGACGACATCCAAGAAACAACTTTTTCTGTTTCAGGACGTATCAAAATTATTTATCTTGTATCATAATCTCAAAAGCCCAATTATTTTTACGATAAAAATATAAATAACTTTGAGGATGTAGTTAATTAAATACCCCTCTATAAAAATATTTTAAAATAGTTTTCAATTTTTTATTTTTTTTATTTTTTTTTAGTATTCAACTGACGTTTTACACCTTGAAATAAGTAATTAATATCCTTTTACTTTACTTCCATTACTGTTTCCAGCCTGTGGTCAGTTTTTTATTCAAGCCATATATTTTCCACTACCGGCTTGCTAGGCCTGTCGTAGCTTTATATGCTTTATAATCTAACTTAAGACTAGAACAGGCACAACATCCAGTCCCCGGCCCTTAATTTATCACCATGAAAGGATATTTCACCAATGATAAATTCTCGGCCTTGCCGGGAATCGAACCCGTAGCCCTTAGCTGAGTAGACAGACACGCTACCGACTGAGCTAAGGTGTCGGAATCCGTGATACTAAACATAAACCCCCCCCCCCAAACCTTCTCATTTGATAGCTTTGGCGTCGGTTCAAGGACAAATTACTGTGCTTTTCATTTCCCTATTCGTGCGATTTGATGTAAACTTTCAGTGACTTTGTACTCGAACAAAAGACCAGATCAGCCCTTTCACAGATGACCTAGCTTGGCGTTTCTGTCAAGGTGGATATCTTGCGTCGGGCGACACAATCAACCCCCTGTAGTGTTCTACAGGCTCATTTCATCTGTTTCACATCATCTGGTATTAGTTTCATTCACGAGGTTAAGAGTCACGACAGTGACTCGGTACTCAAACAACAAATCAGCCCTTTCTAAGATGACCTATATTGACGTTTTTGTCAATTTGGATATTCTTAGTCGGGCAACAGCCTCACGGCGGATGTAAACTTTCAATCTCAGGGTTGTTTGATCCACGCCTCATAGCCACGGGCTCCTCCGGACAAGTAACTACTCTTTTACAACGGCACGTTTTACTAACAGTCCGGGTTGTACGCACTTAAATTAGGTAGACTATACAGCTCTAACCAGACGTCTTAAGAGCCCGTCTCACCCCCCAGATAACACCTAACTTAGGTAGGTAATACAGCTAGAACCAGAAGTCTTATGAGCCCGTCTCACCCCCCAGATAACACCTAACTTAGGTAGGTAATACAGCTAGAACCAGAAGTCTTATGAGCCCGTCTCACCCCCAGATAACACCTAACTTAGGTAGGTAATACAGCTAGAACCAGACGTCTTAAGAGCCCGTCTCACCCCCCAGATAACCCCTAACTTTGGTAGGTAATACAGCTAGAACCAGACGTCTTAAGAGCCCGTCTCACCCCCCAGATAACACCTAACTTAGGTAGGTAATACAGCTAGAACCAGACGTCTTAAGAGCCCGTCTCACCCCCAGATAACACCTAATTTAGGTAGGTAATACAGCTAGAACCAGACGTCTTAAGAGCTCGTCTCACCCCAGATAACACCTAACTTAGGTAGGTAATACAGCTAGAACCAGACGTCTTAAGAGCCCGTCTCACCCCACGGGTAACACCTAACTTAGGTAGGTAATACAGCTAGAACCAGAAGTCTTATGAGCCCGTCTAACCCCCAGATAACACCTAACTTAGGTAGGTAATACAGCTAGAACCAGACGTCTTAAGGTGGGGGTGTAGCAGACGCTATGAAAGGGAAGCAGTTTTCCAAATTTTTTTTCAAAACTTTTTTTGACAAAGTCAATCAAATATTGCTTTAGTAAAAACAGTTTAATTTTCTTCACACAGGAATATCACCAGTTGTTCAATAACTGTCAAGGGTGTACTGGCATTTAATAACAACATTTACGCCAAAATGAAGTTGAAAGATTCCAACAGGGCTATCTTTCCTTAACAATCCTGTATTTGGAGTTTCATTAATAGAAACAAATGTGTGAGAATGTGACATCTTATTTTTCACGACTCTTTGATCATATTCGCGGAGCTATGAGACCAGGCTCGATGAAAAAGGGCTTTAGATTTAGCCTTCCTCTAACAAATACAGTCATTGTTTGATATTTGAGAACTAGCAGCGAGCTTTCCTCTTTACCTTCAGATAAGAAGTTTCCTCTAACAAATACAGTCATTGTTTGATATTTGAGAACTAGCAGCGAGCTTTCCTCTTTACCTTCAGATAAGAAGTTTCCTCTAACAAATACAGTCATTGTTTGATATTTGAGAACTAGCAGCGAGCTTTCCTCTTTACCTTGAGATAAGAAGTTTCCTCTAACAAATACAGTCATTGTTTGATATTTGAGAACTAGCAGCGAGCTTTCCTCTTTACCTTGAGATAAGAAGTTTCCTCTAACAAATACAGTCATTGTTTGATATTTGAGAACTATCAGCGAGCTTTCCTCTTTACTTTGAGATAAGAAGTTTCCTCTAACAAATAGTCATTGTTTGATATTTGAGAACTAGCAGCGAGCTCTACTCTTTACCTTGAGATAAGAAGTTTCCTCTAACAAATACAGTCATTGTTTGATATTTGAGAACTAGCAGCGAGCTCTACTCTTTACCTTGAGATAAGAAGTTTCCTCTAACAAATACAGTCATTGTTTGATATTTGAGAACTAGTAGCGAGCTTTCCTCTTTACCTTGAGATAAGAAGTTTCCTCTAACAAATACAGTCATTGTTTGATATTTGAGAACTAGCAGCGAGCTCTACTCTTTACCTCGAGATAAGAAGATTCCTCTAACAAATACAGTCATTGTTTGATATTTGAGAAATAGCAACGAGCTTTCCTCTCTACCTTGAGATAAGAAGTTTCATAGTTTTCTTTCTTCCTCTTTCTTATTTACATGACAAAGGGTGGTTGTAGATTAAGGGTGAAAAGGGATTATGAGCTTAGACAGAAGAGAGAAGTATTTCCAGAAATCGATCACAGACCAATGTATTTCAAGCCGTGTGGGGTCTGACAGCGATTGATAATTTTTCGCTGACCACATGCCACCCTCTATCTTCGCCAACATGCGGCGGTCCGTATATCTTGCTCGAGGGCTGACGCCACGTAGGTTTATGTCTTGTGACCTATATTTTCAAGGGAACAGCTCTTGAGAAGCTTGGGACTGTGTCAATAGGTTTGTTTAAAGAAGATCGGTATGTCGCTTGTTTATTACCCACGAGTAGAGGTTTGTTTGACCTTGGCTGTTTTTCCACAAGGTAATGGCAAACAAATGCAGACATAAAGATATCGTTGGAGGTCAAGTCGACTAAATAATTCTACTCTTCCGCGGCAGTTGTTCACCAGTTGACATTAATCGTTTTTTGAAAAACGAATCCCAACGGTTTTATACTTTTAATTTCCTTACTAGTAGTTTTGTTTTGGGGGGGAAGGATGCCAATGTTTATTGAAAGTCACTAAGGGACCACTGTAGAAATATTTTGTTTGTTTGCTTAGTGAAAATAAATAGTTAATCAAAAGAGCTATAAAAAAATGTTGGTATTGAGATTTAAGAACAGTATTTTTGCAGAATTTATATCTTTTTTTTTTGGTCAAAATAAATCAACTATTTCTCCAGTAGAAACAAATAGTTTAATTTTCTTCACGTGGTGATATCAACAGTGGTTGAATATCTGTCAAGGCTGTCCTGGAATTTAATGACAACTTTTTCTCTTCATTTAAAAAGTTTCTCATTTAATATCGTTATGCTCATGACAGATATTCAACAACTGTTGATATCAGCATGTGAATAGAATTAAACTTTGTTTCTACTGAAGCAATATTTGATTATTTTTTTGAAAAAAAATGTTTGCTACAAAAAGTGAGAAAAAAAAAAGCCTGACTCACTTCCCCTTCACTTCCATCTAAAGGATATCTTTTTCACGTCGTCTTACTACCCAATAAGGTTATACGTATATGTAGGCCACTGATTACGTTGATGTGTTAAGGATAAGAACAATTGAATTCAGAGGAAGTGTACCCGCATTTGTGTTATCAATTTAAAATTTTATCAAACGATTCTAATAATACTTCCAGCCAGGGGCGAATATACGACTCAGCCGCCCACAGGTACTAGATAATTTGCCGCCCACTTTACCTACCTTAATATCTACCCTTCTAAATCCCCATTTCTCCCCCTTCCTCCCCTCATACACCGATACATGTATAACATACACACACATGTGTTAGCTGTGGAATGACAGATAAAAAGAGCTTGCATTATTTTATTATTTATTCTAGTGAGGTTTTTAAAGTAGTAAGAATCCAAGCAAAGACTTAAAACAATTGAGATAAATACTCTTACACTATCAAAACACAAAAATTAAAATATTATATAATTTAAACATATAAAGTCTGCATTGATAGACCGTAGAACGTGTTACTACAGATAAAATATAAGTAGGTACACAATAAGAAAATAGTCTATAGTATCTTTCGCCTTGATTTCTTCTGAGCGAACTGGTAGATGATGACAGATAAATCCCTTTTATCCAATAAGCGACCTTCAATTAAGACGATTGTCAATGAATTAAGGCGATCTTCTGTCATGTTGTTACGCAGAGACGTCAAACCACAACAATCACACACAAACACGATGAAGTCATAACATTATTTTAACTGGCGGAAACAGACATATATGTATTTCTTTTTGTCATTCAAAATTTGCCGCCCCTAAGATCTGCCGCCTTAGGCACGTACCTACTAAGCTCATGCGTAAATCCGCCCCTGCTTCCAGCTCTGCTGTCACGACAAGCTACACTCTTACCGTAGATGAGCTATAGAACATCATTATTTTCGGTCTATATCCTCGAGAGTACTCTACGTGCTTGCAGAGGAAAACAAAACTCACTAGTGTTGCCAACTGGGGCTCATAAACCCCAACCATGGCTTCACCCGCTCGAAATAATCACGCGAAAAGCATGGAATGACCTTCTCGCTTTGTCCAAATGAAGGGCTTCGCGCAATACGGAAACTTGATACCGTTTCTTTATTTATTTTTTTAACTCCACGTGTCTTACTAGCCAGTCGGGTGATAGGCTTGAGGAAGGTTGTATTTTAAGATGAGGTGTGGCCGCATTTGCGTATTCCGTTATAGCGAGTCGGTTGAGTAATGAGGGCGTCAGATTTATCTACTCCGATTTTCTGGTGTGAGGAGAAATAGAGATTTAGGTGCATAGGATTACATTCACCCTTATTTGGCTGGCGGGAATGATTGGGAACTATTTAGGAAGAAAACACCTTGAAGCACCCAACGGGGATCAGAACTCCTTTCTTTCTTCCCCATCACCGGCAGACCAAAACAAGACAAAACCGATGCCTTAAGGTGTGGTTGTAGGGGACGCGAGTAAAGTGAATTTACAGTTTTTTTATAGAAAAACTTTTTTTTTGCCAAAATAAATACAATTCTCCAGTAGAAACGAAAGAGTTTAATTTTCTTCACTAGGTGATATCAACAATTGTTGAATATCTGTCATGAGCATAGCAGCATTAAATGAGAAAGTTTTTAAATGAAGAGAAAAAGTCGGGTGACCTGGTGGTCTGGGGTTCAATCCTCGATCCCGGCACAGATTTATCTGATTGACAAACCCTTCCTTCACCTCTGACAAGACGTGTATTAATCACAACTTATGAATGTGTGGAATACCAGGCCTCCACCGTGGTTCGGATCCCACGTTAAGCTGTAGGTCCTCCATTCCATCTCAAGATCACCCTACCATTACACATTAGCGTAAGAGCGTATAACCCGAACGGGTAGTAAGACGCGATGCTAATAATAACAATAATAACAATAATAATAATAATAATAATAATAGAAAACTTCATTAAATTCCAGGACACCCTTGACAGATATTCAACAACTGTTGATATCACCTTGTGAAGAAAATTAATCTCTTATATTTCTACTGGATAACTGTTTGATTTATTTTGGATGAAAAAATGTTTTGCTATTTAAAAAACTGGGAATATATTGCCCTTTTATCACGTCCCCCTAAAGCTCCATTTTAATTCCACCACGCCCATCGGTGTTAGGCTGAATAATCACTGAATTCTCCTTTTTTTTTTATGAATAGCTCACCATCTCAATACAAAGAAACTTTTTATAAAACAACTAAATGTGAAATACTTATTTGTTCACTATACGTTCGCTGGAAGACCGGTTTTCTCAACAGCCGGTGCAGTAATGACAGATTATTCATCAACCGGTGACAAAAGGTCGATTGTGATAACGATTACGTGGAAGTAGCCACCTTACCTCAAGACGAGGGTTAACAGGCGCCCTTTCCAAATCAACGATTACGTGTTAGTGGCCACCCTGTGGTGGCTAGGAAAAAAATGTGTACTATTTACATGTTTTGATGTCTTCTCTTTTATTCAAATTTCGCTATATAGGCTAGCAGGTGGCTAACCTAACCTAACTTAACTTAACCTAACTTAACCTAACCTAACTTAACTTAACCTAACCTAACTTAACCTAACCTAACTTAACCTAACTTAACTTAACTTAACCTAACCTAACTTAACCTAACCTAACTTAACCTAACCTAACTTAACCTAACCTAACATAACCTAACCAAACTTAACCAAACTTAACCAAACTTAACCAAACTTAACCAAACTTAACCAAACTTAACCAAACTTAACCAAACTTAACCTAACTTAACCTAACTTAACCTAACTTAACTAACTTAACCTAACTTAACCTAACTTAACCTAACTTAACCTAACTTAACCTAACTTAACCTAACTTAACCTAACTTAACCTAACTTAACCTAACTTAACCTAACCTAACCTAACTTAACCTAACTTAACCTAACTTAACCTAACTTCACCTAACTTAACCTAACTTAACCTAACTTAACCTAACTTCACCTAACTTCACCTAACTTCACCTAACTTAACCTAACTTAACCTAACTCAACCTAACTCAACCTAACTCAACCTAACTCAACCTAACTCAACCTAACTCAACCTAACTCAACCTAACTCAACCTAACTCAACCTAACTCAACCTAACTCAACCAACTGGGAGGTACACCAGAGCTGTACACCATCTACATACGTTGTAAATAGTACACATTCTCTTCCTAGCCACCACAGGGTGGCTGATAACACGGCACGGTGATAACACTTGTGGATTTATTTTGTTTCCTGTTGACTCTTGGCTATTAATTTTTTTACTGCATCTTACAGCCCACTTGAGTTATCTACAAAGGGGTAAAGATCAGGAATGTAGAACGTAGAGGAAACGTACCCACATTTGTATGAAGATAGAGTGGAAACCCATAAAAAAAATATGTATTTCAATAAACATAACCAAAACAAACGAGATCCACGCCTAGGTCCCCATGCCCACCATTGCGGGTACAGTAGCCCCGTGGCTTCTTTGGTGCTGACTGATAGTTCACAGCTGTCACTTCTGACAGTCAACATTTAGGTATATACATAAATTTTGACTGTCAGAAGTGACAGCTGCTAAACACATGTTTTTTGCAGATAATATGGTTCGGCGTAGGGATACATAATTTGGTCTGGTAGCTTTTCAAAGCCGTCAGCTGTCAGTCAGCACCAAAGAAGCCATGGATATACTATAGCTATCGACTGAACTAAGATGTTGAACATAATTTGTCGTGTGTGGTTGTCCGTATTCTACCTTTCTTTTTTTTTTTAAACACAGGAACCGAAACCAGTGAAACAGTTTTACTTTATTAAAAGAAAACTACAGTATTACAATATTGCGTTAGAGCTGAACGTCTGCGCAGTAATTTCTCGCTTTCCGGGGCGGCCCCCTTAATGTGTTACTTGTGAAAATGAGTAAAATATTGCTTCAGTATATACGTTAAGTTTAATTTTCTACACATGGCAAACTACACAGGTTCTTGAATATCTGTCGCAAGCTTTGCAGAATTTAAACAGGCCTTTTAATTTTGATTTATTTCTGTTCAAATTCCACCAGAAATTACCAAGTGTAAAAAGATATACTCAACTAATCTATTTGAAGCAATACTTGATTTATTTTAATAGTAAACTTTTTTTTTCTATGAAAACTGAGTCATAAAAAGCACCTCAATTAAATTTCCCAACAAAACAAGATAATGTAACAATTTTGATTTTGACATATTTAACTTCCAAACCTCCCGTCAAGTTTCCAAAAATTTCCCAACAGCTTCTAAAGTACTTTTTTTTCTTTCTTTAGCATCAGGATGGCACGCCATAAAACCCGACATGATCACACACATTTCGACATTTAGGCGTTAAGTAATCATTAACCTTGAACGTGACATTGAATCAAGTGCCAATTATTCCGTCAGTGGAAATGGCAAGGTTGGGGGGGGGGGGGGCAGGGAGTAAGTACGGAGGACAAATAAACGAGTATAGCTACGTACTTACTCTCCCCTCATCCCCCCCCTCACGCCCAACATCTCCAACAACTATCATTGCGAGTGGAAAAACAGATTTGATTCCTTTGCTAATAGGTATTAATAGTGGACATCTACACCCCGCCCCCCCCCCCGCCCCCCTTGTTCACTGGCTGATGAGAACAACAGCGAACAAGGTCGGGTCCCCTTGTCATTATTTCTATACCACGCCGTGACCTTGTCCTTGAGTTTTAATTCTTGCACCAACAATAAAATAAAGTCGACTAATATTTGCACGTGACGCCATGGGGTGTGACGTCATCGCGTAGGAGGGAAATATTATCCTCTCTTCTTCCTTGCTTCCCCCCCTGGCCCTACGAGTGAGTGGGTGGCTGAAGTTTTTTTTTTTGTTTTTTTTTTAGGACGTGCCAAAGGAACAGTTTCGTGTATGAGTTTGAAGTGATGTCAGCCTCCAATAGGTTTACCGCCTTTTCCAAAATTAAATATACATACAGCAGTGTGAGGGTCACAACAAAACATTCTAAGATAATTGAGGATCATTTTAGACGATCCTCAATTATCTTAGAATGTTCTGTTGTGACCCTCACACTGCTGTATTTCTTATAGTAATGTCAGTTCTGAAGCTTCAAAACCACTAAAACAGTCCTCAATTATCTTAGAATGTTCTGTTGTGACCCTCACACTGCTGTATTTCTTATGGTAATGTCAGTTCTGAAGCTTCAAAACCACTAAAACAATCCTCAATTATCTTAGAATGTTCTGTTGTGACCCTCACACTGCTGTATTTCTTATAGTAATGTCAGTTCTGAAGCTTCAAAACCACTAAAACAATCCTCAATTATCTTAGAATGTTCTGTTGTGACCCTCACACTGCTGTATTTCTTATAGTAATGTCAGTTCTGAAGCTTCAAAACCACTAAAACAATCCTCAATTATCTTAGAATGTTCTGTTGTGACCCTCACACTGTTGTATTTCTTATAGTAATGTCAGTTCTGAAGCTTCAAACCCACTAAAACAATCCTCAACTATCTTAGAATGTTCTGTTGTGACCCTCACACTGCTGTATTTCTTATGGTAATGTCAGTTCTGAACCTTCAAAACCACTAAAACAATCCTCAATTATCCTAGAACGGTCTGTTTTGACGCTGCCGGATCTGTATATCCAACCATTTACTTTGATCTTAGAACAGAGACTTTGTGCGTGAAACGACCTTGAAAATGAGCTAGCTTAGCCTTTCCATTATTATTATTTTTTAAATCATAAAACTTAAAATATAAGGTGGTTAATCTTATAGGGAAGAACATGTTGATTCGGTGGCGTAGTTGGCTAACGCGCCAGTCGTGTTGAGTCAGACCACCGAGGACGGGGAGATCAAGGTTCGAATCTCGGTCGGGTGAACTGGGGGTGGTTTTTCCTAAATGGTTTCCCACTCTCCCTCCACGCAAATGCGGGTTCACTTCCTCTAAATTCAACCTTCCCAATTCCTAATCCATTAGTGTAATTAGTACTTAAGCGTATAACCCGAACGGGTAGTAAGACGCGGTGCTAAAAAATTAATTAACATGTTGATAATTTTCACCTCAATTTTATGTTGAATCTTATTTTGAAATAACAAACCACCAAACGCTGGGTAGCTAGACGTTTGCCGTACGTATTAGTTATTTAGTAGACGGTCTCCTTAATCCCTTTTATTTCCTATTTATATTTTATAGCCTTAGAAGAAGCTTTAGCTCGAATTTTTTAAAAGTTATCTGATTCAATATAATTTATTCATACGCCAAGACCACGTGTTCTGCAGCTTTCACTGTCGACAGATGGCGTTTTAAATTATGGCGCCTATAACATAAATAAATTGTTTGTCAAAATGGAATAAACCCTCTTCGGTGGCCACACGGTATAGCGTTATTCTAGCTGTAGACTAGACTGCTGATGACGGGGAGGTCAAGGTTCGAGTCTCGGTCGGGTGTACTGAGGGTGGTTTTGCCAAAATGGTTTCCCTGTGAATGCTGGTACACTTCATATAAATATAACTTTACTCATTCTTAAAATCATTATCGTAATTAGTACATAAGTGTATAACCCGAATGTGCAGTAAGATGCGGTGCTAAATTAGTTAATTAATTAAATTACATTTTAAATGAGAGCATCAACATTCGCCTGGAAAACGTAAGAGAAACTTCTTTTTGGGACACCGGGTTGGACTGAAAATCACTTTTAACCATTTCTATCAATGTTTGTATGTCTTTGTTCAAGGTCAAAGTTACATTTCATATATGTAACTAGTGCACTTCCTGTTTTCAACCAAGTCCGATGATTTGTCCTTGATGTAAGCTTTTTATACAGACTTTACTCATTTCTAGTGTAGGAAGAAAATTATGGATACTTTACTGCTCATTTCTAGTGTAGGAAGAAAATTATGGATACTTTACTGCTCATTTCTAGTGTAGGAAGAAAAGAATGTATACTTTACTGCTCATTTCTAGTGTAGGAAGAAAAGAATGTATACTTTACTGCTCATTTCTAGTGTAGGAAGAAAAGAATGAATACTTTACTGTTCATTTCTAGTGTAGGAAGAAAATTATGGATACTTTACTGCTCATTTCTAGTATAGGAAGAAAAGAATGAATACTTTACTGCTTATTTCTAGTGTAGGAAGAAAAGAATGTATACTTTACTGCTCATTTCTAGTATAGGAAGAAAAGAATGAATACTTTACTGCTCATTTCTAGTGTAGGAAGAAAAGAATGAATACTTTACTGCTCATTTCTAGTGTAGGAAGAAAAGAATGTATACTTTACTGCTCATTTCTAGTGTAGGAAGAAAAGAATGAATACTTTACTGCTCATTTCCAGTGTAGGAAGAAAAGAATGAATACTTTACTGCTCATTTCTAGTGTAGGAAGAAAAGAATGAATACTTTACTGCTCATTTCTAGTGTAGGAAGAAAAGAATGAATACTTTACTGCTCATTTCTAGTGTAGGAAGAAAAGAATGAATACTTTACTGCTCATTTCTAGTGTAGGAAGAAAAGTGAATACTTTACTGCTCATTTCTAGTGTAGGAAGAAAAGAATGAATACTTTACTGCTCATTTCTAGTGTAGGAAGAAAAGAATGAATACTTTACTGCTCATTTCTAGTGTAGGAAGAAAGGTATAGATACTTAACACTTCTAGTGGGTATAGGAAGAATTTAGATACTTGAGCAAAATGTCCCCAACCGTTTTTCCGACGATTATGTTTTTATATGAGTTTTTTTAAATGCAAGTTAATTTTCTTTTTGTATTTTCCATACAACTCTGGCATTTTAATTATTTTTTTCCTGTTTAGTATATAATAACATATTACAATATTAGGATGATATTTTTATAAGATCTAGTTAAATATCTACTATACCTTTTAATGTCGTATCTCCTAGATGATTATTAATCGGCTAGCAGGACTTACGAGCTAACTTAACCTAGGACAGTACGTCTGTCATTGCCCGTTTCACCTTGGTGACGTTTGCCCACCCAAACACTAATATTACCCGCCTCGGTGGCGTAGTTAGCTAACGCGCCATTCGTGTTTAGCTCGACTGCCGAGGACGGGGAGATCGAGGTTCGAATCTCGGTCGGGTGAACTGAGGTTTTTTTCCCTAAATGGCTTTCCACTCTCCCTCCACGCAAATGCGGGTTCACTTTTTCTAAATTCAACCTTCCCAATTCCTAACCCATTAACGTAATTAGTACTTAAGCGTATAACCCAAACGGGTAGTAAGACGCGGTGCTAAATATTATTATTAATCTTCATCCCTCAGTTAGGTTTGCACCTGTCAGTGAGACCAGCATCCTCCTCCGGTTCGGTCCGTCAGTCATTGCTCCCTCCTCTTTCAACTGCTGAATGTTTGGTATCCCCTGTCTCTTGAAGAATTGTATTTATTTATTTGAGGTGTTTAATATCGTTCATGATAGCAGGCCCAACTCAGCTCCCGGCTCGCGCGAGGTTGGGGAGTAAAAGGTAAAGGAAAATACAAGAAATGTGTGCAGTACATTCGTATTTGAATGATTACTCGACATTTTCCGCGGTGACGATGGGGGACAAAGCGACAAAGTTTCTTGATAATAACTACAGTATGTCCCTGTTATGACAGAATGAAGATTTGTGCACAGTGCTTATCTGTGAAGACATTCTAAAATGGTCAAAAAACTGCCATTTCACTATAGTTTCTATCCAAATATAATTTAATATTTCAGCAATGTTCAGTATTAGGAACTTCTATTAACTCTTTATCTCCATTAATGTTTAATCAGAAATGATCCACGTGCAATAGTGTTGATGTAAATTTACTGTTTCTAGCCGACTGTATCACAGAGTTGATTGACATGTGATGCACGCTCTTATCGTGCACTTTCTGAACCGACTAATTATATCAGCCCACGATTAAGTAAATTGGCACTAATCAAACTCCGCGACAAAAGCTAAACATTCTGAAACAATAGCAAGATCATTGCCAACTTAAAAAATACTATTTCACTAAAACATAACTACTATAGCTAATCATAATAATTAGATAAAAATAATATTTTATGCATTCATAGTACAAAATTAATTAACTAAGCTCAACCTAACCTTCAAAGACTAATAAAATTAAATTACAATACAATTTTGGATCGATTATTAATTTATAAACTAGTTATTTCCACGCTAAGTTGTCATGTGGGTATTCTGATTAACAATTAATTTATAGCCAATTAAAATATTTTAATGGCTGACTTTTTTTTTGCTTCTTATACAATTAATAATGCTGGAAGGAAAGATTTAAAAAAACATATTCTCTCACAAGGCAGCAATAGGGTTTCCATATTAAAATTTTGGTCTGATGCCAAACAATTCCAGAAAAATGCTAAAAAAAAAGCCAAGCCTATAAATATGATTATGAATCACAATACAAACACTTTGGAAAATGGAGATTTTAGTCAACAGTTAATCAAAATTTATACTTTATACTGCATGTATTATCATTTCTCGCAATAATTTATAACAAACCGAAAAATACAGTACAAACAAACTTCAATTTCCAACAAACAAACACTCTACATAGAAGTACAGTGAGGCCTCCATAACCGCAGGTAATACATTACATAACCGCAGGTAATACATTACATAACCGCAGGTAATACATTACATAACCGCAGGTAATACATTACATAGCCGCAGGTAATACATTACATAACCGCAGGTAATACATTACATAGCCGCAGGTAATACATTACATAACCGCGGATAATACATTACATCACCGCGGATAATACATGACATAGCCGCGGATAATACATTACATCACCGTGGATAATACATTACATCACCGTGGATAATACATTACATCACCGTGGATAATACATTACATCACCGTGGATAATACATTACATCACCGCGGATAATACATTACATCACCGCGGATAATACATTACATCACCGCGGATAATACATTACATAACCGCGGATAATAAATTACATAACCGCGGATAATACATTACAAAACCGCGGATAATACATTACAAAACCGCGGATAATATATTAAATAACGTGATATTAATGTAACATACATAAATACAGTAAGGTTGTCCAGCCAAACTATATTTTAAAATTCCCTAACTTTTCCAGGTTTTCCAGAGCCAATTTCCAACTTTTCCAGTCACTTTATTACAAACATTATTGTATTACGATCTTAACTTAGTTTAATAATATTCTTAGACACACACACACATTATGAAATTGTAACACATTACGAAGGGGTTAAACGATGTCTGCTTAAAGCAATGGGCTATTGGGTAGTGCGATCTAAGTTAGATTTAAGTTAGATTATATTTATACATTAAAAGATCGTCTTACACGGACCAATGAACTAATGACTCAACTTTGGCTAAAGACACGATAGAGGGGTGGAAAGTTGAGATGAAAATTCCAATGTTGACTTTGAGGATTGAGATTAGTATATTCAAGATGGACAACTGTACTAAAATAAATTCGCAGTGAAGAAAAATGGTTTTTGACAGTTATTTTATTGTAAATGAAAGTAGTGTAGGCCTATTATTTAATGTGATCAAATTCCCTGACTTTTCCCTGTTTTCCAGGTCACTGGACACCCTGACAGTAAATTTTAACTGATTTAAATTATTCACAGTACGACATTATCGAAATTAAATAAAGTACATAATAATAACGTGTATTATACACTACAGCAGTGGTCCCCAAACTTACTAAGCAGAGGGCCACATTAGAATATTCAAAGTTCTAGGTGGGCTGGATTGAACACGATGCTGTACATACTATACACACATTATATATATATATATATATATATATATATATTACTCGCTTTGCTCGTTAGAGGCTCCACCCCCAAACTCCCAGTGATTTTTCTTTGCAATTGGATGTAAACTAATGTAATACCAGAACCGTTTTTTGATAGGTCTTACCGTTTAGTCACAAGAAATCTCAAAAGAAAGCTCCACACCAACTTTAAAGTTGCTCCACCGCACCATTTTGAATTTTTTTTCGGGGGTTAAAAAAATAATATTTTTTTTTACTTTGTGGAATTTTCCCGTCGTTTACAGGCTACAGGTTACAAGTTAGAAGCTATAAGTTTGCCAAATTTCAAGTTTCTAGCTAATGTGGAAGTGGGTAAACATTAATGTCAGTGAGTGAGTGAGTCAGCCATGTGGCTTTATAGTAGTATAATATACTGTATATATGAGATCTAGAACGAAATGATACATTATATATATAATATACATTATATATATATAATGTACATTATATATATAATGTACATTATATATATAATATACATTATATATATAATATACATTATATATATAATATACATTATATATATAATATACATTATATATATAATATACAGTATATATATAATATACAGTATATATATAATATACAGTATATATATAATATACAGTATATATATAATATACAGTATATATATAATATACAGTATATATATAATATACAGTATATATAATATACATTATATATATAATATACATATAATATACATTATATATAATATACATTATGTATATAATATACATTATGTATATAATATACATTATATATAATGTATCATTTTGATCTATATCTCATTTCGATACACATATCTTATAACCATAGTAAATCATGACTAAAATGTAAGCCGTGCGGCCAACATAACTACACCCTCCCTCCTCAAATCGGAAACTTAGCTCGGACCGGATCCTCCGCTCATAAGACACTTTATGGAACGCGGATAGCGCGGATTTTATATATCGCGTTCAGGAGAACCATTGATTTTTGTTTTTTTATGTTTTTCAAAGCGTCCGCGGGTTGGATTTGGCCCGTGTGCCGTAGTTTGGGGACCCCTGCACTACTTATTCTTGTTGCGACGATCACTGATGATGATGATATTGATGATGCCATGATAGCACAATGCCCGTAGAAACAATTTTTTTCTCTTTGATTAAAGTTAAATAAAATTAGGCAGCGGTAAACCGCGGAAACGGAATCATCGGTTACGGGTGGTCCATCTGTGTTTCAAAAATGAAATGTGCATTATTACGTAATGTTAATTCAAATTAAATCATTGATGATAGTTATATAAACTTATGTGTGGGCTAATCTTTTACTGTAATATTTACAATTACAGCATTAAAATATATTTCTCAAATAGGTAAAAATATTAGACAGTTGGCTAACTCTTAAATAATATTTACTAGTAGTGTAATCCAGTGTCCGGGTTTTCAATTATATTAAAAAAAATTACACTGGTTTTAAAAGGATAGAAACGTTGCCGTGTTGCAAATTTGGAGCAATTTTTTTTTATGGGAACAACTATTTTAAAAGAGGATGGTATACTCCATTCACGGTAGGGATTACTCTCTGAAAGGTCTTTTTTACTACCAATATCCTGCTATATAATAGCTTTCTGGTAGGGAAAAAGGCCTTTCAGAAAACAATTCCTATGCTGAACAGACTTTATGTAATTTTCTTGCAGCTATTATAAAAAAAAAAAGCCAGGAAAAGACCAAACAAACCAAACCAAATCAAATCTCTGACGTCAACTTAACTGAAAAAAAAATGTAATATTTCAAGAATTTGGCATAAAAAATGCCAATCCGACAAACCTGGGGTATGTAAACGCTCTGTACCCAAGGGGATGGTTTTTATCTATTACCACAATGGAACATGGCTCCTCTGGTGATTGAGAAATTTCTTGACCCAGTAAATGTCTGTCTGTCTGTCTGTCTATCTCTAACGGCTAGGAGGAGAGGGTGGAAGGATTGGCGGGTACCTGTATGGGGACCTTGACCTAGTTTCATCGAAAGGGGGGGAGGGGTGTGACCTCAATATACCAACCCCCCTGTTGTTGTCTGTCTCTATGGCGAGCAAGGGGAAGAGGGGGGGGAGGGAGTACATCTAGGTGTCGACAAATTTATACCTAAAGCTTGATTCACACGTTCGCTGAGAAACAGAGAACAGAATCTGCTTGAGTGGCACAGCAACTTACTAGCCGTGTGTTGATCCAGGATGCATTGCAATGCAAACTTAAAACAGCTGATTATAAACATATTTTATTTTCTAGTAGATAGACTTATATTTTAGATAATTCTCCCGATGGATGTTTACAAATTATAACACTGTGTTGTGGCACAATCCAATACATCGATACACACGCTTTACATTAACGGGTTATTTCAAATCTCCTCACAACGGCCAACGAAGCTGTCTGCTCGCTTCTAGCTCTACCGCGCATGCGTACTGATTTGAGATGGTTGGCTCTGAGATTCGATTGGCTCCCCCGTGCCGAACATCTCAGGCAGAGCGGACGGAAGAGACGAGTAGAACTTTAGCAGAACAGCTCACGCCGAAGAGGCGGACATTTTGTGATTGGCTTAGAGCTCGTCACGTGACTACGTTTCTGTTCTGCGCTAGTTTTACTGCGAATGTGTGAATCCACAATAATGGTGACTTTGCGAAACCTTGTCTTCAAAGATGAGCAGAGTGTGGATTTAAGGATAAGGAGGGTCTACTACAGTAGCCCCATGGCTTCTTTGGTGCTGACTGATAGTTCACAGCTGACTTCTGACAGTCAATATTTAGGTATATACCTAAATTTTGACTGTCAGAAGTGACAGCTGCTAAACACATGTTTTTTGCAGATCATATGGTTCGGCGCAGGGATACATAATTTGGTCTAGTAACTTTTAAAAGCCGTCAGCTGTTAAATTTTGACTGTCAGAAGTGACAGCTGCTAAACACATGTTTTTTGCAGATCATATGGTTCAGCGTAGGGATATATAATTTGGTCTGGTAGCTTTTCAGAGCTGTCAGTCAGCACCAAAGAAGCCATGGGGCTACTTTATATGTGTTGCTTCTCCGGTTCAATTTTCATAAGAGCCTTTTTTTTAGAAAAGAAAAATATGTTATTTTTCCTGTCAACATAGATAACACCGGCTTCGATGGCCCCATGGTCATGGACTGCCGATGACAGGTAAATTCGGGTTCGAATCCCAGCTGGGTGTGCCGACAATGGTTTTTCACACTTCCTCCGCGCAAATACCGGTACATATCCTCTAAACTCAACCTTCCTCATCTCCAGCCCATTAGCGTAATTAGTATATATGCGTGCAACCTGAACATATAAAAAGACGCGGGGATGAAAAAAATAAAATAAAAAAGTTGATAACATTTTACCATATTTTTAGAACCACGTCTTACTACCCATTCGCTTTTTGTACTAATTACGCTGATGGTATAAGGATGAGGAAGATTGAATTTAGAGGAAGTGTACCGGCATTTGCGTAGAGAGAGTGGGTAACCATTTAGGATAAGCCACCTTCAGTACACGCGACCGAGATTCGAACATCGATCTCCCAGTCTTAAGCAGTCTAGTCAATTGCGAGAGGAGCGCCTCAGACCATGTGGCCACCGAAGTGGGTTTTACCATCTTATTAATATTATTTTATAGGTATAAATACAGTATCTGTAAAAAATTACAGTTACAGATCACATAACTTGACGTATGAATAAGTTAAAGTAGATCTAGTAAAATTTTTTTAAGCAGTCAGTTAAGTCCATTCATAAGTAAATTGTGGTATAACTGTCTTTCTATGTCAGTCATAGTATAAAGAACAATTATTTTGTCACGTTTGTGATGTATATTTTTTTTATCAACAAAGACAAGTTCAGTCTGAGAAAAAGGGGTTGAAAATAGGAGTGGGAGCTCTTAAAGGGAGGAGGGGGTGACCTTATAATCCTTTACAGGCCAAGGTTAAACAATGTTCCAGACAGGGCGCTAGATAACTCACCTTTTTAGACGATACTTTACAATCAATAACCTCAATAACCTACTTCGGTGGTGGAATGCTCGATGTGGCAACAATTTTCAGCCAATCGAGCTACAGAACTACATCTTCATTAAGCTGGGATGGAAGGGGATGTAAGAAAAGGCGAATATGATATAAAAAAAAGTGGTTAAAATGAGCTAATGTAACATTTCCCCACATTTGTTTCTATTAATAAAACTCAAAATATAAGGAGGGTTGTTAAGGGGAAAAAAAGTCCTGTTGGAATATTTCGATTTTATTTTGGTGTGAACCATATTTTGAAATAAAGTGCCGTAGAATTAAATACTGCGTCATAGCTGAAGGTGTTCTTGATAATTTCTAGCTTACATAACAGTAAATAAATGTTTTTATTTGTAAGAGTTCCCGCCCCCCCCCTCCCCCCTCTTTGAGTATCTATTCGGAAGGGTCCAATGTCGGTTTACCTCGGGGTGTACACGGTGACAATATTGACCCGACGCCGACCCCAAACAGACGCGCAATAAGTGTCAAGGTCACCGGCGATCCATCAGTGAGCGCATGCGTGACCCAATGACCTTGCGAATCAAAAGTCCCCCACCTCCCCTTTAAATACCACGGTGTGTGTGGGGGGGATAGGGGAGAATTTTTTTTTTTTTTAGAGCGATTGGATTTCTTGCTCTCATTTTGAAAAGAACCCGCACCACTGTTTGCGTGGTCTATGGCGTTGGGTTCACAATAGATTGTACCGTAAAAGGTGGGGGGATGAAGACTCGAAGCTCGTTCAGGTTAACTTATGGAGGTTTTTTTACCATGTAGTTTTTAGATCCTGTTTTTTATATTCTCTTTCGAGTTTTTTTTTTTTGCGCCGCGTCTTACTACCCGTTTGAGTTATAGACTTATGTACTAATTACGCTAATCGTTTTAGGGATTGGGGATGGCTTGTATTTACATAAATTGTACCCGCATATGCGTGGAGCGAGTGTGTAAAACAATTTTTTTTTAAAAACCTCAGTACACCCAACCGAGATTTGAACCTCGATCTTCCCGTCATTGGCAGTTTAGTCTGCTACGAGAGTAAAGACTGTTCACCGTAGGAATTGTTTTCTGAAAGGCCTTTTTCCCTACCAGAAAGCTATTATATAGTAGGATATTGGTAGGAAAAAAGACCTTTCAGAGAGTAATTCCTACCGTGAATGGAGTATAGAGCCTTAGACCATGTGGCCGACGAAGAAGGTTTCATTGGTGTTTTTTTTATAATATACATCGAAAGTGACATCTGCGGATCACGTGCCTTGACGTGAAAGTAGGTTAAGTAACTTTTTTTAGCTGGTAGATTAAGTTCTTCAAATGAAAATCAGACTGTACCGTCAACTATTCATCTCCGTTCGAAGAGAAAATATTTGAGAGTAAAATATAGTTCGTTGACCTGTTCCTTTGGTGGAATAGTTTAAGGCGTCACATAGCAATCGACTGGACTGAAATCGAATCCTGGTCAGGCCGTTTTTTTTAATAAACTGTTTTTAACTATCTCTGTCTCCACGCAAATGTAGGTGCGCTTATTCTAAATTAAACCTTCCTCCTCCCTATCACATTATCGTAAATAGTGGTCAGTACAACCCATTTATCTCAGTTTTCTCATGGGTCTGAGTTTGACACCGTCCCATATCCACTGCTTCTTAGAAAAATCTAGAAGTGCTGAGGATCGAACCCGGGACCTCTGGATCTGTAGCCAGGAACTACCCCTAAGCCACAAAGGAATAAGGTGCGGCGCTTACTAAATTTATAAACACCTAAAGTTGTAATCAAAGAAACTTGAACTTTTTTTTGCTACTCAGTCTAGTAGGAATAATTAGCTCGTTCTAGTTGGACTTATCTAATCAATTTCTGAAAGATGTGTACGTAAAACAAATAACTTACATTCGTATCTGGTTTTTTTTTATCGAGCCGAACGTTTTCGTGAGCTTGTTTTGTTGAAATACGATTGTGGTTTGGATGCAAGCAACGATTGATTACCGTTAACAGCGGTCTCAACTTTGGTTTGTGATTTTTCTTCCAGTTTATACGTGAGTATACTTTTAACTTTCACGAAATAATTTAATGTGGGGTGGAAGGGTAGCAAAATTATGGTGGTAGTGTATGGGGTTGAGAGTTAAAAAGTGGTATTTTTGAAGTTTTTATAGCAGAACATTTCTTTTAGGTCAAAATAGATCAAATAATTATGAAGTAGAAACATAACAGCTTATTTTTCTTCACACGGTGATATCAACAGTTTTTGAATATCTCTCAAGGGGTGTCCTGAAATTTAATGACAACTTTTTCTCTTCATTTAAACAGTTTCTCATCTAATTCCACTATGCCCATGACAGATATTAAAAAAAATGTTGATATCACCGTGTGAAGAAAATATAACTCTTCTCCTACTGGGGCATTATTTAATTTCTTTTGGCCAAAAAAGTTTTACTATGAAAATTGCAAAAAAAAAAAAAACTCAAATTTTCTCGCATATCCTACATCCCCACCTTAAGGCCAGTATTTTTACAGCAAATAAACAAAAACTTAAACCAAAATAAATAAAATGTTGCTTCAGTAGACACGTTAAGTTTAGTTTTCTACATAAACAGCAATAGTAAGTATCACAATCAATATTTCTTGAATATTTGTAACGAGCACCACTGAATTTTAATAGAATATTTTTGCATCAAGATAATAAATAATCCTGTTCAAATTCTGCCATGCCCAATAGCAATATTCAAAAATTGTTGATACCACCTGTAGAAAATTAAACTTGCTTCTCTGCAGTAATACTTTAATTATTTAGGCCCTAAATGTGTTTTGTTATCAAATTAAGATAAATATACTGGCTGCAGAGCTAACTTGGATTTTAGCAACACGTATTAAAATTATTTTAATAAGAATAAACATAGCTGACAGTAAAGCCATTAGATCAAATTTTAAGTATTCATACGTCAATTCATGTGATCCTCATCTGTTAGTTTCGATACTATCAATAAATATAAAATAACACTAATAATAAAGTAAAAGATTATTAATTTTGACCGATAAAATGTGTTTTTAATTTTTTGAAGTTCCAAAATATAAATTTGGATTATTTTTTGTTGAGAATTAAATCAGGGTGTCTACCGTCCGGGAAAATCAGGGAAAGCGGGAATTAGCCGGGAATTTGAAGTGATCGGGAAAAAACGGGAATAAGTCGGGAATTTGGTAAATTACAATAAAAATCCGGGAAAATGTTGTTTTACTCAAAATATGAAATATAATCATAATTAAATCAGTAAATTATGTGATTCAAACTGTCATTATTTTTTTTGTAGATGTGTAATATATTTTTAATTCCTAGTAAACAATGTTAATACAAATTTAAAAAACATGTTTTTTAAATTTTAAAACTTATTATTATTCATAAAAAAAAGATCAATAGAAAAACAAGAGGGAGGAAGGATGTGACATACTTTTTGGTCGGGGATTTTAGGAAATGATCAGGGGAAATCAGGGAAAAGGTCGGGGATTTCATTGGTCAAGTTGAGTATACACCATGTAAATCTATTTTTAAAATGGGGGACCTGGCGGTTTAGGGGTAAGGTGTCAAGACTTCTGTGTTAGGGGCCCGGGGCTCAAATCCCGGTCCCGGAACAGATTTATCTGATTACTAAACCCTTCCTTGACCTCTGGCGAAGTGTATACTTTGGCGATTTGTCAATGTGTGGAACGCCAGGTCCCCCCCCACCGTGGTTCGGATCCCACGTTAAACTGTGGGTCCCCTCTGCTTTGTCCCCACCTCGGAAATGAAATCTTCCATACGCCAGCAGAGCAGAGGTAAAATAAGGTCGAATGGCCAAGATCTAGAGCATTAGCCCCCCCCCCACCTCCCATAATTTGTAGCAGTTTGAAATTGTGGGAAAAGGGGGGCTACTTCCCCCTATCCCCTCCCCGCATTTGTTTTTTAAATTTTATTCACATGTCAACTTTGGTTCATTTGTGGGTCAAACAAGTCCATATTCTTTGGAGAGCTGCACCATATTTAAACACCTGGCTACGGTGGCTGCATAGTCTAAGGTGTCACTCTCAATAGATTGGCCCACCGATGACGGGGAGATCGGGGTTAGATTCCCGGTAGGTTGTACTGAAGGTGGATTCTCCCTCCATGCAAATGTGGGTACACTTCCTCTTAATTCAACCTTCGTCATTTCAGCTCATTTATTCAAGGTATTTATCGCGGGAATTCTGAATCGACTGATTATATCGGCACAAGATTTATAAACTAAACTCAAATTCTAGAACAGACACTACATCCAGTCCCCCGGCCGTTAACCTGTCACTCCGAAAGGGTAGACCCAACATTTAACCAATGGTTCCGACCATGGGTAGAATCTAACCAGGAACCCTTAACTCTGTAGACAAACACCCTACCGACCGAGCACATTAGAACACATTAGAACTATTAGTACCTATGTCTATACCTTGAATGGTAGTAATACGCGGTGCTGAACAAAGAGGAATAGATTAGAATCTAGATTTGATCCAAATTAGACTTTTCATAGAGAGATCTGGGTTTGTACCCCAGTCCCTTTACCTGGCCTGTCAGTTATTTAGAAAGGTTGTAGACCAATGACGTAAACAATCTCGATCATGGCTGACGCTGTCTCAGAGGAACTAACCTTTCAGCTCCTCGTTGTTGTAGAAAGCTCTCTCCACGATGTGCTCGAAGGACCTGTCACGAGAGGTGCAACTCCTCTCCCTTCTGGAGTGCCCGGTGTGTCTGGAGACGAGGAGCCCCAACGGCCACGGCATCTGCAGGAGCTGCAAGGAAAAGACCCGCGCCGGCCCCCAGTTTCAGGCGACGTACCTCCCCGCCAGGAACCTGACGGCCGAGCGGTTGTCGGACAAGGTGTTCCCGTGCCGCGCCGGGAAGGGGATACTCGGCGTCCCAAAGTGCGGGTGGTCCGGCGATTACTGGGACCTCGCGGATCACGTGAGGTCGAAGCACCCGCGGTTCGTCCTGAACGGCCACGACAAGTCGATCGTCCATTCGGCCTTACCACCCTCGTCTCACCATCGGGAATGTCTTCTCGTCGAGGCCCGCGGGGGGAAGTTCTGGTTCAACAGCGCGAGGGACGCCCAGGACAACTTTAAGGTCACCGTACAATGCGTCGGTCCCTCCGTCGGTGATGCCAGGAGGTACAAGTACGAGGTGAGGCTCACTTCTGACGGCGGCTGGACCGCGAGTTACGGCGACTTCACCCGCGGCGATGGTGAGGACGTCAACGTCATCTTCCACTCGAGGCTGTGTTTCTCCGTCGAGGGCGAGAAGGTGAGGGACGCCATGGTTGACAACAGCTTCAATTATAGGTTGCTGATCAACAAGTCCTCGTACTATTAAGACTGGACGTTGAACTGATATCAAGATGAATTGTGAAAACACGTCGTGGATCAACAAACTAACACCCGCTTCTGTTGTCGTATGCTCTACCGCAGAGGCCGGAAACAGGTTGATCACGATCGACCGACCGATCGATCGATCTCTTGTCAATTATGTCGATCGCGTTAAGAAAACTACATCATTATTATAAGTCGATCTTTTGAGTCTTCTGAACTCACAAATATGTCAAGTAGTTTCAAATAATATTAGTGTGATATGAAAATTAAATAGTTTAAGTTTAAAATTAACATTTTTATTTATTCGATCTTTATTCTAGAAATGAAGGGGATATAAATATTTGAGGAAAGTTGATTTTAAGGTGGGGATGTAGAGAACGTGAGAAAAGGTAAATGTTTTTGCAGTTTTTATAGCAAAACATATTTTTGAACGAAACAAATCAAAATTTCTCCAGTAGAAACATAGAATTTAATTCTCTTCGCACTGTGATATCAACGGTTGTTGAATATCTGTCATGAATATGGTGGCATTAGATGAGAAACTTTTTAGATGAAGAGAAAAAGTTGTCATTAAAATTTCAGGACACCCTCGACAGAAATTCAACAACTGTTGATATCACCATCTGAAGAAAATTAAACTCTACGTCTGCATGGAAATTTCTCGCTCACCTAGACGGCCCCCTTAACATCTCAACCCACGCGTCCATTGGTGCGATTATAACGATAACTTTGTGCCTATTAAATTATATAGACCTAATCAAACATGTTTTAAAGACTTGTCATGTTTCTTTTATGAAACGGTTTTCAGTGTAAAGTTGTGTTTTTTTTAACTCTAGTTAACAACGCGTGTGGTATTATTACTTATGATGTTAGGAGTTCTACAAAAAAATTAATGCCACGTCCTTCAGATTCGGTGACACGATATTGCACTGCTAGCTCGCTCCATTAATTTGCACCGGGTTTATTACCGGCCAACATAAGCGCAGGGCCCCTACCCCTCTCCCCTGGAAATGTTCGTCCCCCTATAAGTGTTGGTCCACACATACTTATACATACTTATTATATGACATTATGACTCAACAGTACTAGAGTATGCCAGTTCACCTTATTACACCCTATCTCTTTTTGAGCTAGTTCTATCCAGTCACTCATTACACCTATCCCTCTTGAGCTAGTTCTATCCAGTCACCTTTTAACCCTATCTCTTTCTTGAGCTAGTTCTATCCAGTCCACCTCATTACACCCTATCCCTCTTGAGCTAGTTCTATCCATTCTACCTTATTACACCCTATCTCTTTCTTGAGTTCTATCCAGTCCACCTCATTACACCTTATCCTTATCTTGAGCTAGCTATATCGAAAACAACTTCAGCCAGTTACACACAAACACATACACCCAATATAGTTGATTAAAAATTACAAATAAGGTTGATTTTATACTGTGACCTCGTTATAAAAGTTGTCATCCCACACCCTTACGGGAACTAAATCCGAGTAAGGGAGTGTTTGTCTGGGGCTGGATTTAAACTTGGGGTCGCATATCTTGGCTCCCGCGTAATTAAGTTTCTCGCAACTAGTGCAGTGTGACGTCACAGGAGCTTATCGCGCTCGGAGTTAATGAAGCGTTCACTTGGTGGAATTACCGCTCTTCCGAGGAGGATACAGACAGGAGAGGAAACTGTCAACACTTGACAAGGTGCCGACTTGTAGCAGAGTCTAGGAGGATATAGAATGGAGGTGAAACCTTCTGTATTTTACATTATGGGAATATTAAAGGTTAACAAAAAGTAAAAAAAAAAACTCATTTGTCCTGTTTCAGGAGTAAATAATAATGCTACGATTATGTTTGCGTTGGAAAATAATCAACAATTCAAAGGTATCTATACAGACACTTTGTATAGCACAATATTATCTTCGTACGAAAATAAAACAAGAAACTAAACACGTTGTTATTTAAACACAACATGACCTTTTCCACTTCATGTTTATCTTTCGTTCCGCTCTGCCTGTTTGAGAGCGTGCATCACACGTCAACCAACTCTGTGATACAGTCGGCTGGAAATAGTAAATTTACACCAACACTATTGCACGTGGATCATTTCTGATTAAACATTAATGGAGATAAAGAGTTAATAGAAGTTCCTAATACTGAACATTGCTGAAATATTAAATGATATTTGGATAAAAACTGCGTTGAAAATACAGTTTTATGACCATTTTAGAATGTCTTCACAGATAAGCACTGTGCACAAATCTTCATTCTGTCATAACAGGGACATACTGTAGTTATTAACAAGAAACTTTGTCGCTTTGTCCCCCATCGTCACCGCGGAAAATGTCGAGTAATCATTCAAATACGAATGTACTGCACACATTTCTTGTATTTTCCTTTCCCTTTTACTCCCAAACCTCACGCGAGCCGGGAGCTGAGTTGGGCCTGCCTCCTATGATTCACGCTCTTAATGTCCTTTGTAAAGATTACTCTCCAGTGTTCAATAGTTTTTTTATAAGTTCTTTTTTCTAGTCTTACTACCTGTTTAGGTTATATGCATATACAGGGGCGGATCCAGATCATTTTCAATGGGGGGAGGGGGGTCAAGCGGGTCATAATTATAAATAACATAGTTACTTACAATGTATATTTCTGTTTAAAGACGTTTAATAGTTTCTCATTCATATTTTATATTATGTATGTTTTAAACTATTTTTAAAATAAGATAGTTTCTATAAACTATTTGGAGTGACCCTCCTTCAACAATTAAAAAAAAAAATTGTTCACTCTAGAAGCTATGGGTAGTCTTCGCCTTGAATTAAAAAAAAAAAATTAGATCCTTGTATAAGTGTTCCTCACCTAGAATTTTTTAAATTTGGATGCCCCTTTAAGCTATTTATAGTAATCCCCTCACCTTAATTTTTTATGATAGCTAGATACCTCTGTAAAATAATCTTTGACGTGGTCTTCCACCGACAACATTTTGAAAATGGAATTATTTCAGAAACTAGTCTATTTGGGGTGGTCCTCGACTGAAAATTCTTCAAAATTACATGCATCTAGAAGCTATTTGGAGTTTTTGAAATTTCGATGACCTTGGTAGCTATTTAGAGCTTTCCTCCTCTGACTCTTTCTGCCAGTTAAATGCCTCTAGTCTAGTAGTTCTTTGGAGCGGTCTTCTCTGGCAAATTTTTGACAATATAATGAATCTAGGAGTAATTTGGAGTTTGATTTAAGGACATTTTTCAGCATCATATTCGATAATATCGAAGGATTTGAAATATATCTGGAGGGGTTTATTCCAGTGGGGTGGAGTCTCCCACAGTTCCGCGGCTCTTCTGTCCACACATACGCTATATTCGGTATTCGTTGACGAACTGCTCTCAAGTCTTCTTTGATGTGTGGTAGTCTACAGTCTCTATGCGGAACAAGGTTCGTTACTCGCTATGTACGACAAATATTCTTATATGAAAACAAATATTTTTTCCACACTTGCCTGAGTCATATCGTACATTGATTAAACGTGGACGAATAACAAACGCGTGGACTGTGATTAAGAGGTGTCTGCTCCAAAAAAGATAAAAAATATTATAATTTATCTCTGTTGTATTTTCTTTCTAAAATTAGAAATTTCATTTTTTTTTTATTAATTTTCTAACTTTCATAGGGGAGTCAACTGACCCTTTGACCCCTCCCCACCCCTGAATCCACGTCTGTGCATATATGATAATTACTCTAATGGGGTAGAGATGAGGAAGGAAGCATTTTAGAGGTAATCTACCCGCATTTGCACGTAAGGAGAGTGGGAAACCATTTAGGAATAACCACCCTGAGTCTACACAACTGGAATTCGAATCCCGATCGCCCTGTCATCAGCAGGACAGTTTAACATGAGGGTAGTTGGATGTACTGAAGGTGGTTTTTTTTTCCCTAGACTTTCTCAGCACGCAAATACGGATAGGCTTCATTCAACCTTCCTCACCCCTCACGTTTAGCTCTAACAGGTAATGAGACACAGTCATCAAAATATAGGCCTATAAAACATTACAATATACAACACACAACACACAATGTACAATATTACTATATTACGATAGATTTATTTATATGGATTAAGATTTTAAATAATTTTTGTGAAGGTGGATTTAATAGTCAATTTTACCCGCCTCGGTGGCGTGGTTAGCTAACGCGCTAGTTTAGTGTTGAGCTAGACTGCCGAGGGTGGGGAGATCGATGTTCGAATCTCGTTCGGGTGAACTGGGGGTAGTTTTTCCTAAATAGTTTTCCACTCTCCCTCCACGCAAATGCGGGTTCACTTCCTCTATTTAACCTTCCCAATTCCTAATCCATTAGCGTAATTAGTTCTTAAGCGTATAACCCGAATGGGTAGTAAGACGCGATGCTAAATATTATTATTATTATTATTATTGTTAAAGTTGAGATAAGTCGTAAGAAAGTAGATGTACTGGAAAGTGTATCTAGAAAGTTAGACTCAGAATTATATTTTGATTATTAAATCGTACCATTTATACTGGTGAGATAATTGTGCAATTAAATTTGTTTTGAATATAGAAATTTAATTCACGAATCTACGTGCAGGGAAAGTGGAAAACCATTTTGTAAGGTTACCAACTACAGTAAACCAAACCGGGAATCGAATCACCAATGCAATAATTCTAAGATAGGAAAAAATTTAAAATGTGGTTCTATAAGCATGGATGAATCATCTCTATGATGACGTCAATCGGCCGGAGGATGTGGGAAGGAGGTAGATGAGGGAAGGGGGAGGGGGTAAAGTTCTTGTAATATCTCAATGTCAACCTTTTCCTTATCAGCTGCCTTTCAGGGTCAGATATCCGATACCACCGATTACGGCTTGGAGAGTATAAAAACTCTTGTCATTAAACCTCGGTGCTACGTGTTTGAATGTTAATTAAACTCTCTTGAAAACGGAGAGGAAATATGAGTAAGGTGACCTATTGGAGGACAACATTGACTGAGCAGAGTGTCATTGCTGAGGGAACTACAGGTCTTATGGAGAAAAGAGAAGTAACTCAAGTTGGTCCGCCACATCGCCGAAAACTCCTCTTTTTTTTTTTTTGTTATATGGTTTGTGCTCTATTTGTGCTCATGTGTGCCCGAAAGTTAACATTTGGCCTCTAAAAATAGGCAGTCTAGATAATATTTAATGTGGTGGGCCAGGTGAGCTCAAGTTTTCTACAGTTTACGATGTATACCTCAGTTTTAGCTTATGTGGTGCTGACTGACAGCTCACAGCTGACTTCTGACAGTTTTGAAAAGCTACCAGACCAAATTATGTATCCCTACGCCGAACCATATGATCTGCAAAAAACATGTCTTTAGCAGTTGTCACTTCTGACAGTCAAAATTTAGGTATATAACCTAAATGTTGACTGTCAGAAGTCAGCTGTGAACTGTCAGTCAGCACCACATAAGCTAAAACTGAGGTATACAAAAAGAAGCTCAAGTTGTCCCGTTACATTTTGATATTCTCTCAAATGCATGATTCTAGAACAGAAGTGTTTGTTTTCAGGCACATATGAGCACAAATAGAGAAGAAACGATTGAATACACACAAAAAAGATTCTAGAAATGTGGCCAGCCAACTTTAATTAAGTAGAAAAGCTTTATCTCCAGTTTCTCCCAGTCAACTGTTGCCAAATCTACCCGTTCTCAGTTATGTCTGAAGGGGGTGTGCTGGGGTAAGAAAAATATACTGGCAACCTCGACAAACCAGCGTTGCCAAACTTCTCTTATATTTGAGAGGAGATTGACCACATGAAAACAAGAGAAGGGCAAGCTGTTTCCCAATAGTAACCATACAGTTCCCTCAGAGATGATATTTGAAGATTGACCACATGAAAACAAGAGAATGACAAGCTGTTTCCCAATAGTAACCATACAGTTCTCTCAGAGATGATATTTGAAGATTGACCACATGAAAACAAGAGAATGACAAGCTGTTTCCCAATAGTAACCATACAGTTCCCTCAGAGATGATATTTGAAGATTGACCACATGAAAACAAGAGAATGACAAGCTGTTTCCCAATAGTAACCATACAGTTCCCTCAGAGATGATATTTGAAGATTGACCACATGAAAACAAGAGAATGACAAGCTGTTTCCCAATAGTAACCATACAGTTCTCTCAGAGATGATATTTGAAGAATGACCACATGAAAACAAGAGAATGACAAGCTGTTTCCCAATAGTAACCATACAGTTCTCTCAGAGATGATATTTGAAGATTGACCACATGAAAACAAGAGAATGACAAGCTGTTTCCCAATAGTAACCATACAGTTCTCTCAGAGATGATATTTGAAGATTGACCACATGAAAACAAGATAATGACAAGCTGTTTCCCAATAGTGACCATACAGTTCTCTCAGAGATGATATTTGAAGATTGACCAGATGAAAACAAGAGAATGACAAGCTGTTTCCCAATAGTGACCATACAGTTCCCTCAGAGATGATATTTGAAGATTGACCAGATGAAAACAAGAGAATGACAGGCTGTTTCCTAATAGTAACCATACAGTTCCCTCAGAGATGATATTTGAAGATTGACAACATGAAAACAAGAGAATGACAAGCTGTTTCCCAATAGTAACCATACAGTTCTCTCAGAGATGATATTTGAAGATTGACCACATGAAAACAAGAGAATGACAAGCTGTTTCCCAATAGTAACCATACAGTTCTCTCAGAGATGATATTTGAAGATTGACCACATTGAAACAAGAGAATGACAAGCGGTTTCCCAATAGTAACCATACAGTTCTCTCAGAGATGATATTTGAAGATTGACCACATGAAAACAAGAGAATGGCAAGCTGTTTCCTAATAAAGGCTATGCAGAGATGATATCCAGTTTAACACTTGTACAATATATCGTATTAGTAACATGGGGAAATAATAGCCGGGGATAGGAGTCGTTTGAAGGTCAGGTGAAGTAAAAATTGAATCCCAGGGGAAAGAGGGGGGTATGCACGGGATGCGGAGTCTGATGGTTGAAAGGAGGGGGGGGAGCGGAGAGAGAAAATGAAGATGGGATGCGCGCGCGCGTGTGTGGGCGCGAACCGAACCCGATAAAGCGCGTGTAGCAAAGGTAGAGGAAGTTTCAAGGTCAAGGGGGACGGGGGGAGTTAGGATTGAGAGCCGATGTGGGTGTGTAAGGTGCTGTGGGGGGGAATGGGGAGTTGCAGTGTATGCGCTCATCTCTAGCAAGAGGTCCAAAAGTTGATGTGACCACATAGAGGATCCAGCACGCTCGGATAGAAATATCAATAAGTCGCTTACCTTATCTGACAACTATAAAAGTTACTACAGTCCAATGTTCATAAGAAGAACCTTATCTGACAGCTAGAAAAGTTACTACAGTCCAATGTTCATAGGAAGAACCTTATCTGACAACTAGAACAGTTACTACAGTCCAATGTTCATAAGAAGAACCTTATCTGACAGCTAGAACAGTTACTAAAGTCCAATGTTCATAGGAAGAA
Source organism: Timema podura (assembly GCA_033556935.1). Lineage (NCBI taxonomy): Eukaryota > Metazoa > Arthropoda > Insecta > Phasmatodea > Timematidae > Timema > Timema podura. The sequence goes on along the minus strand of JAVRXN010000006.1, from coordinate 15,303,520 downwards.
CCTTATCTGACAGCTAGAAAAGTTACTAAAGTCCAATGTTCATAGGAAGAACCTTATCTGACAGCTAGAAAAGTTACTACAGTCCAATGTTCATAGGAAGAACCTTATCTGACAGCTAGAAAAGTTACTACAGTCCAATGTTCGTAGGAAGAACCTTATCTGACAGCTAGAAAAGTTACTACAGTACAATGTTCATATGAAGAACCTTATATAACAGCTAGAACAGTTACTACAGTTCAATGTTCATAGGAAGAACCTTATCTGACAGCTAGAAAAGTTACTACAGTACAATGTTATTAGGAAGAACCTTATCTGACAACTAGAAAAGTTACTACAGTCCAATGTTCGTAGGAAGAACCTTATCTGACAGCTAGAAAAGTTACTACAGTACAATATTATTAGGAAGAACCTTATCTGACAACTAGAAAAGTTACTACAGTCCAATGTTCATAAGAAGAACCTTATCTGACAGCTAGAACAGTTACCAGATCTATTCTCACATATTCATACGTCAAGTAATGTGATCTTTAGCTGTCACTTTTGGGCGATATTACCAACACCTTTAAATTAACAAAAAAAATATTGGTATATCCTTAAAAATGACCCGGTAATCGAACCCGTATTAAAAATCATGTTGATCTCCTAAGACCCGTTTCGGTGACCGCGTGGTCTAAGGCGCTACTCTCACAGTTGACTAAACTGCCGATGACTGGGAGATCGAGGTTCGAATCTCGGTCAGGTGTACTGAGAATAGGTTTTCCCTAGAATAGTTTCCCCCTCGCCCTTCACTCAAATTCGGCTACAATTCTTCTAAAATGTTACCTTTTTCAACACCATACCGTTAACTTAATAAAATGCATGCGTACCCCGAAAGGTAATGAAAAGCAGTGCCAATTTTTTTCAACTACTTTTTTGGGGGGCGGGGGGGGAGTAGGAGGAGGAAATATTTATTAGCTCCTTCTTACCCACTATTGGGACCACCACTCTTTTGAGAAGAAATGTACCTCCATTAGTGTGGAGAAAGGTGGGAAGATATATAACACTAGGTAAGTCATCCACAACAAACCTCTACTTATAGATGTGAAGCGGAAAATCTTCCCTATATTTTTTCCGAAGAAATTTCCAAAACGGAAAACTTTTAATTATTGATTCTGTAAAGTATTTTAAACGGATTAAATATATAATAACAATAATAATAATTAATGGTAGGGATAGTAGTCGTAGTAGTAGTAGTAGTAAAGAAACAAACAAACAAATGCGAGCCTTTGTAAACTCGTTATGTTCATAAATCATACTTAAATTTTTTATCATCAATAAGTTAACCAAAATGTTATGGTTGGCCCGGCATTTGCCATTTCCCCCTGCCGCCCCCTTCTTATAACCCAATTGCCTCCACAATTTAACCCCTCCACAGGAAGCCGTCATTGCAGAAATTTTTCTTCTCTACCTCCACCTTTATTTTCCGGTCACAGACAAGCCAACCTTAAACTGCGTGATCACCAGTACGGGTGGGGGAAAAAAAAGGGTGGGGGGACTGAGCAAGTAAATTTGATCAAATATAACTGTCCTATTTTGAAAGTAAATATTTGTTGATTGTCCCCCCCCCCCCATCCCAAGTATAATAAGAGTTCAAATAATGTAATCCTAACGCTGACAGTCTTATCTCCTGAAATGTATTGTAGGTAAAGCTTTCGTACAGCCAGATTATTTTTTTTTGTGGAAAGGGGGTGTTTTGGAAGTGGGGGGAGGGGTAATATTAGTCTAAGATAACGTGGGAGTCTCGTAAAAAGGTGTATTATCATTGTTATTATATTTATTTGAAGCACTTGACACGTAGGCCTACACGAGACGTTATCTAGTCTACTGCACGCAGGCCTCTTTTTTTTATTAATTATGTGTATTTAGGAGATTGTCGTATATTATATACTTACTCGCTTCTTTCCAAGGTGATATAGAAAGTGACGTAATCGGGCTCTAAAATTTTAGTGTCATAGCTTGGAGCCTTAGGTAATTTAGAGCATGCAAGAATGTCGTAAGCCTAAGAACTCCTACTGGTAACCCTCATGAATCAGCAGCCGCGTATTCGTATCTGGTCATGTTTTCAAAAACCAAGATTGTTTTGCCAATTAGCATAACATTGAGTTTTGTTAAAACTAGTATCTTAGGGGGAACACCCCTTATTTTTTGGTTTAGCAGCGAGTTTTTAGACCTTTTGAGGAAATGGAAAGGGGGGGAGGGCAGAGAGACGTACGCCAGTCGCTATTGGGGCTAGTCTAAAGTGTTTTAAAAACTCGGCTACTTGCGGGGGGAACATCCTACAGCTTGATTCACTATTTTGTACGGCGGAGGACGCCCCGACCCATCTTGGAGGTCAGAGTTAGATTATAACATCACAGCACCGGATGGTCAGGTGTTCGACACCAGCTAGGATTATAATACAAAAAACAGGTCAGGGTACAGACTGCTGAGTAGGGACATTGATAGAACGAGTATCTTTTCCTAAACTCTTTCAATTAGTTCTAAATCCTACATCACATTGGTGACCTGGTGGTTTAGGGGGTAAGGTGTCAGACTTCTGCTGGGGGTCCGGGGTTCAATCCTCGGTCCCGGCATAGATTTATCTGATTGCCAAACCCTTCCTTCACCTCCGACAAGACGTGTATTAATCACATGTGAATGTGTGGAATGCCAGGCCTCCACCGTGGTTCGGATTCCACGTTAAACTGTAGGTCCTCCATTTCATTTCACAATCACCCTACCATTTCACATTAGCTTAAGTGCGTATAGCCCGAACGGGTAGTAAGACGCGGTGCTAATAGTAATAATAATCTTAGCGCTACCCGAGTAACACCGCGAGGAGGTGACCCTGTATCGTTTCTCATGTGGAGTTTAATTTTCGGCACAAGCCCCTTTGCCTACTGCCTGAGACGCTATCAGCTGAGCGTGGCTGGACAGGTCCTACCCCCCTCCCAACCACTGTTCATTACCACACACCGCCCCAGTCCGGGCCCTCTCACACACTCACACACACAGACACTACAAATACCACAAGATTCAGCAAAATATCAACTACAGACTTCTACCGTATCTGTGAGTTGAATATTAAAACGTAATTACATATTTTAATTAATTGTCTGTATATATTTTTTTCACCCCTTAGAAGCATCTAAGGAGTTAAAAATAATAGTTATATTTTTTCCGAATGCATTGTTAGAACAAGCTTATCGGATTATTACCCTCTAAACGCTTAAAGAGTTTATAAAGCAATATTGTTGATGAAGCATCTTTACTTTTCCTAATTAGCTTATAAGGAACACCTGTGCCTAATTTCAGCCCTCTAGCATAGTGGGAAGTGTGAGAATTAGTGATAAGTGAGTGAGTCAGCCAGTTAGGGCTTTCACTTTATTATATATATATATATATATATATATATATATATATATATATATATATATATATATATATATATAATTATATTTATATATATATATATATATATATATATATATAATATTTATATATATATATATTTATATATATATATATTTATATATATATATATTTATATATATATATATTTATATATATTGATTTGGACCGATCTCATATATTTAAAAAGTCATGGATGAAGGTATTTTTCTTTAAAGTATCGTATGTAGATTATCCTTTTAAGACTTCATCCATGGAGAATCACGCGCTTTTGAAGAATAGTCTAGAAGGATTGCACCATTAAAACTTATTTTTTATTGTCAAAATTTAACTCCGTAATATTTACTAAACAAGCAGGAGAAGCCAGCTCCCTATATCCAATAGGAAGCTAGCCTTCAAAACACCTGTCGCAGGGACACCCTTGATTGGTTGGTCTTGACACTCGTCACGAGAGGTCCAAGGGGCAAGGGGCACGTCGCATATAAGCTGTGTGTGCATATGAATATATAGAGAGAGTGCCGGTGAAGTAGATAGAGTAGACATACAGAGAGAGAACGTGCTGGCAAGAGAGTGTGTGTCGACGACAGAAAGAGAGAAGTCACATAAACAGACAGTACATAGTTTGTATCTTAAATAAAAGTGTATAAGAAGATATAATCATTCCAATAAATTGTGTGCAACATCAACATTTGTATTTATTACATAATAATAATAATAATAATAATACCGTAATATCATAATTGGCGCTCGACCACGGAGCTACAAATACCAGTTATATCACAAACATTCCGAATCATAATAATTGACGCCCAATCGCGGGGTGAATAATTCCATAACAACATAATTGGCTCCCAATCGCAGGGCAATTATAAGTCCAAACATTCCATATCGTATTAATTGGCGCCCAACGTGGGGCGAATAATTCCATATCATAATTGGCGCCCAACGCGCGACTGTAATACCATAATTGGCGCTCGATCACGGATCTATAAAAATCAATTATATCTCAATAATTCCATATCATCATTTTCTTTCGATACCATATTCTTTTTTTTAACACTCCTGATTCAGTGGGGAAACGTAAGTACATTTTATTTGGAAAAAATGCTTTTTATGTTTGTTACGTTGGTCACTTATCACGGGACACAACATAACAGTTGTGAAATGGGTGGTGGTTGACCTTGACCTATATCCCGACGGGCAATCTACTACCCCCCTTTGCTCCACACAACCCATTTCTCTCATTCCACAACCCTCTGTCACCAAGTAGACAGACAAGTTACATCGTTAACATCTGGACCTCCTGTAGCATCACTGATTCACCTGAATGCAGTCTGCCTGTTTAACCAATCACTAGAGCTCATATAGACATCACTCTTTTTATCTCTTCATTATTATCATCTTTTCTTTTTCGCATTTCTCTCTTTTTTGTTTATCTCTATCTCATTTTTATCTATTTTCTTTATATTTCTCTTTTTATTTGGTCCTTATCTTATTTTTTTTTACTATAACTTTCCTTAATTATTTTCCTTTTCCTTCTCTTTTCCATTTCGCCCTTTCTTTTACTCTCTCTCTCTTTTCTTTCTCTTTTGATCCTTCCTTTTCTCTCTTCCTTTACATTTAATGTATAGTTGGACTAATGTTCTTGATACCTTTTCCTTCACACCTATATGTGTTCATACATTCTCCAGTAAATCCTTGAGAAATGAGGTATTTCGATAAACAAGAATTGTTTAGGCTGCATTATTTGTATGTGTGTGTGTGTGTTTTGTGTGTGTGTGTGTTTGTGTGTGTGTGTGTTTGTGTGTTTGTGTGTGTGTGTTTGTGTGTGTGTGTGTTTGTGTGTGTGTGTTTGTGTGTGTGTGTGTGTGTGTGTACAACGTCTTACAAATCAATTTTTATATTCGCTACATTCTTTTTTCTTTTTTTTTTTTTTTAGCACCGCTTCTCACTTACCTATTAGGTTTATACACACATGTACTAATTACGCAAAGGATTTTAGGGAAGGTTAAACTTAGAGGTGGTGTACGCGTGTACGTGTATTTGCGTGGAGGGAGAGTGGAATTTTTTTAAACACCCTTAGTACAACCAACCGAGATTCGAACTTTGATCTCCCCGTCATTGGCAGTCTAATCTACTCGGAGAGTAGCGCCTTATACTATGCGGCCACCGAAGTGGGTTCCATCCAATCTCAAGGACTATCTGGATCCCCATCCCTTTCTTCGACCTTTAATGGGAAGGTAATTAAAAACTAAAAATTATTGCAAACAATTATCACATGTATCAGTTCCAAAATTTTGAGGGAATTATGTTTCTACTTCTCAACTTTTTTTTTTAAAAGAGGGTGGATTCTTATCTTATATAGGGTGGGTCTATAAATGTGCGCTGATGACGTCTATTTCATCCTGTGACCTTGACCTTCAAGTGACACGCACCGACACCAGCAAACTATAGTAGTACGGCCATAGAAAGAATCTTACATTCTTTTAATGTCTTTATATCCCAAGCAGATTGTGTTAATCTCACGGCTAATAGACAAGAGAAATTAGATGCGAGATTACACTTGAACCAGACAATATTTCAAGTGTGTGTTCCTGCATTCTTCAGTTGGCAACGGGGAAATTGATGTGACGTCTGATTCTAGCTGTATTACCTACCTAAGTTAGGTGTTATCTGGGTAATGAGACGGGCTCTTAAGACGTCTGGTTCTAGCTGTATTACCTACATAAGTTAGGTGTTATCTGGGGGGTGAGACGGGCTCTTAAGACGTCTGGTTCTAGCTGTATTACCTACATAAGCTAGGTGTTATCTGGGGAGTGAGACGGGCTCTTAAGACGTCTGGTTCTAGCTGTATTACCTACATAAGTTAGGTGTTATCTGGGGGGTGAGACGGGCTCTTAATACGTCTGGTTCTAGCTGTATTACCTACCTAAGTTAGGTGTTATCTGGGGGGTGAGACGGGCTCTTAAGACGTCTGGTTCTAGCTGTATTACCTACATAAGTTAGGTGTTATCTGGGGAGTGAGACGGGCTCTTAAGACGTCTGGTTCTAGCTGTATTACCTACCTAAGTTAGGTGTTATCTGGGGAGTGAGACGGGCTCTTAATACGTCTGGTTCTAGCTGTATTACCTACTTAAGTTAGGTGTTATCTGGGGGGTGAGACGGGCTCTTAAGACGTCTGGTTCTAGCTGTATTACCTACCTAAGTTAGGTGTTATCTGAGGGGTGAGACGGGCTCTTAAGACGTCTGGTTCTAGCTGTATTACCTACCTAAGTTAGGTGTTATCTGGGGGTGAGAAGGCCACGTCGAACTTGCGATCAGTGAGATTTGCGGCCGCCAAAAATAACGTCACGGGATTTGCGTCTAGCAAATTCAAATGTAAAACTATTCACGTTTCAATACGGATTATATTTTGGAACGTTATTTCGATCTGTGATCTTAAATTGGATCGTAGCAATGCACCAACATTCAAAGTGTCTAATTTTGATGCTTTCTTTTCCTTTAATATGCCTTGTCCTTGCTGGGAAGATTGGGGTTTGAATCAAGGTTAGGGTGTAATGAAGGTTTTCTTAACTAAATGGTTTCTCACTCTTCCTCCACGCAAATATGGAGTATATTTCTTCTAAATTCAACCTTATTCATACCAAATCGATTAGCGTAGTTAATATATATATAAAATAATCTGCGTCACTGTTGTGTTAGGTTGGCCTGCTGATTACTTGGAGATCGGGGTCCAAATCCTGGTCAGGTCTACTCCAGGTGATTTTTCCTTAAGGTTTGCCAACTTACGTTTCATCAAATGCGGATACACTTGTTATAAAAATAAACCTTCCTAATCATTAAAATCACTATCGTAATCAGTACATCAGCATATAATGCGGACGGGTAGTAAGACGCGGTGATATGAAAAATATTATTTCATCTTATAAATTATGTAACGTTGTGATGTACCCCTCTGCCTAGTGTAACAACATGTAGATACTAGAGTTCCCCGTCAAGTGGTTTCTGGATTACCCCAGAAGTCAGATAATGCCATATTCTAAGGCGTCACTCTGATTACCCTGGCAACACTACATGTCACGACGATGGCTAAGTCCCCTCCTTTAGCCAGTACTGACGATGGAGCGTTTGATATATAAATAAAACACACTTGGAGTTATATTTATTTAATAAGGGTCTCGTTTCTTCTTCCTAGCCTGTTGTCGTCAATCGATTCGACTAGGCACAGGATAAAGTGGCGTGTTGTTGACCTTGAAAAAAAAAAGGGGGGGTTACCGAGGCAACGCCCTTTGTTTAGTTTTTACATTCCCCCCACCCCCCTTTCCACCAATAATTTTCTGGAATTATAACCCCTCCCCCCCCCCCTTCTTTTTGTCCCATATCGTGCGTCATGATGACGCACCTTCCTCCCCCTTCCCCCTTTGCAATCTTTTTCTCTGCCCTCTTTTCTCTACCCTCCCCAACCCCCCACAACACAATCCGCTCCTCTCCATCAGAGCACGTGCGTGTTGCGATCAATTGCGCATGACTCTCTCGTTGTCAGTTCGCAATGGTTTCTAGTTTACCAACACAAACGTCACCAGGATAGTGAGTTTTCCATCTTAATCTTCCCTAACCTTATTTTTGTGATAGCCTGTATGAGTGGTGGGTTGCAGGGGTGCCGGAACTTCTGTTTTTTTTTTTTTTGGGGGGGGCAAAATTATGTTGTCTTGTTTATGGTAGATTAAGTAAAAAACATGGGGGGCCAAAATGACGTTATGTCCGGGTTAATTTAGGTTGAGTAAAAAACAAAAAGGGAAAGGGGCAATGAATGGAAGAGCAACATGCGTTAAAAAATAATAATTAAATACAGTTATGCTGTTTGATTTATTAGTTCGAATCAAATACTCTTGACGGTTTGACGAGATTTTCCAATTAAGGTCTGATTAAGATTAAAATAGAATCATGCTATTTTTAAATTTGTTCATCGCTGAATACACTAAATAAATAGTCCGTATGGTGAGTACAGGTATGAAAGTCAAACCACTTTTCCAAATATTTGGCATCTAAAAGTACTAGTGCTAGTAAATCAATTCATTATTTTCACTATGTCTACATTATAAGAAAATTCCGGTTAAGCAAACACATGGTTTAGCATTTTTGTGTTATGGTCGTTCGTAGGTACGTTTTTGCTCCTCGTAGCATTGAAAATGATCTTTAAGCTCTTGCATTTGTAGCAGGGATCACCACTAATAATCTCACGAGGATACACAATTCAGAAAATAGTTTCTCCGTTTCAAGTTGCTTTTCTTTTAATTTATTTACAAAGTCTTCAACATTGTTTGGAGTTTGAAGCACTGGTTCGGTAAATGCCTTTGCCTCATCAATTCCTAAATGCAGATGAATTCATCCCATGATGAGCTATCGGCAAACTCTTTTCCAAATGAAGGTACTTTTCAAATTCAGGCTGTTCTAACCTTTATTCTGTTTCATTCATATTGTTGTATACAAACTCAGATTAATTTTTTCCGTAGTTTGCTTGAGCTAATTCAAAATCTTTACTAGAAGCAGGGCTTTGGTTCTGTTCTAAACTTTTTGGAGATTTTCTATTTCTTGGTACAGTTGTTTCTGAAAGGTCCATTTTTTGTTTCCAACCTCATCCCTAACACTATCAAATACAGTATCTGTTCTCTTGCTTTTTCTACATTGTAGTACCGCATTCACAGCCTTTTTTTGGCACCAAATATTGTCTGAGTATTACTTCTTAGAATCGTACTTAAATATTCAGTCGATGAAAACACCATAGACATAGATGTTTTCCAAAAAATATACTCCCTTTGGAAATCTGATTTTGAAGTCCAGTTGCCTTAGAGCTAACATCACAATTCTCACAAGACAAAGTATCTATAAAATCTAGTACAGCTGAACACAGGCTTAGAACATCAGCTAATCAAGCTTCTCGTGCAGTCTTACGAGTTTGACACAAAGGACGTGGACCAGCACTAGTCAAATTGTGTTCTTTAGCAATTTGGGCAAACATTATGGACCACTTGGGGGAATCTTTGACAACTACTCCTATATCATTGACCCATTGCAAACAGCCCTGAATAAACTGAATTGATTTGGATGAGTCTTGTAATGCTAAACTAAGATCATGAGCTGCGTAATGAATATACATTGCTAATGGGTGCTCTGCTAGTTATTTGTTTTCACTCCAATTTTTTCACCCAGACATGTTGGAGCCACCATCGTAGAATCTTCCTCGTGGATAGTCTAAGCTAAAACTGAGATGGATCTTTGATTAAATTAAACAATGCTTCCCCAGTCATTGATGTTTCATTTGATCTAATGAACACATCATTATTGAATGTGTCTGATCTATAGTTCGGATATTTTATTGAATCTCCTTGCTACTAATGTCACTTGTTTCATTCACTATTAGAGCAAATTCTCTTTTCTATTATTTCAACCACGTTGCAAAGAATATCACGACAAATTATTTTTACGATTTCATTTTAGATATCAGATGAAATGAACGATTTTTTTCCTGCGATGAAAATTTCAAGTTTTGTGATGTCATTTTACCTTAAAAGGAGGAACTGAATGAAATTTCTTTAATCGTTTTCCTGAGCCCTAAATAATAATCCCTGACGTGCTTAAAACAAAGATGGAGTCATGATCGCTTTGAAAGAAGCATGGTTCATAGCCTGGCCATAGATTGCTTTTTGTGAAACCAGACCTATGAACATTGGACTGTAGTAACTATTCTAGCTGTCAGATAAGGTTCTTCCTTTGAACATTGGACTGTAGTAACTTTTCTAACTGTATATAAGGTTCTTCCTATGATCATTGGACTGTAGTAACTTTCTAGCTGTCAGATAAGGTTCTTCCTTTGAACATTGGACTGTAGTAACTTTTCTAGCTGTCAGATAAGGTTCTTCCTATGAACATTGGACTGTAGTAACTTTTCTAACTGTTATATAAGGTTCTTCCTATGATCATTGGACTGTAGTAACTTTTCTAGCTGTCAGATAAGGTTCTTCCTTTGAACATTGGACTGTAGTAACTTTTCTAGCTGTCAGATAAGGTTCTTCCTATGAAAATTGGACAGTAGTAACTTTCTAGCTGTCAGATAAGGTTCTTCCTTTGAACATTGGGGCTGTAGTAACTTTTCTAGCTGTCAGATAAGGTTCTTCCTATGAACATTGGACAGTAGTAACTTTTCTAGCTGTCAGATAAGGTTCTTCCTATGAACATTGGACTGTAGTAACTTTTTAGCTGTCAGATAAGGTTCTTCCTATGAACATTGGACTGTAGTAACTATTCATAGCTGTCAATAAGGTTCTTCCTATGAACATTGGACTGTAGTAACTTTTCTAGCTGTCAGATAAGGTTCTTCCTTTGAACATTGGACTGTAGTAACTTTTCTAGCTGTCAGATAAGGTTCTTCCTATGAACATTGGACTGTAGTAACTTTTCTAGTTGTCAGATAAGGTTCTTCCTTTGAACATTGGACTGTAGTAACTTTTCTAGCTGTCAGATAAGGTTCTTCCTATGAACATTGGACAGTAGTAACTTTTCTAGCTGTCAGATAAGGTTCTTCCTTTGAACATTGGACTGTAGTAACTTTTATAGCTGTCAGATAAGGTTCTTCCTATGAACATTGGACTGTAGTAACTTTTATAGCTGTCAAATAAGGTTCTTCCTATGAACATTGGACTGTAGTAACTTTTCTAGCTGTCAGATAAGGTTCTTCCTATGAACATTGGACAGTAGTAACTTTTCTAGCTGTCAGATAAGGTTCTTCCTATGAACATTGGACTGTAGTAACTTTTCTAGCTGTCAGATAAGGTTCTTCCTATGAACATTGGACAGTAGTAACTTTTATAGCTGTCAAATAAGGTTCTTCCTATGAACATTGGACTGTAGTAACTTTTATAGCTGTCAGATAAGGTTCTTCCTATGAACATTGGACAGTAGTAACTTTTCTAGCTGTCAGATAAGGTTCTTCCTATGAACATTGGACTGTAGTAACTGTTCTAGCTGTCAGATAAGGTTCTTCCTATTTAAATTGAAGCAATAATTCGCTAACAACCAGTTCACAGATTAGTGTGTGAGGATAGGCGGGAAGATCTTTTGGAAAGGGTTGGTGGGGGGAAAAGGCGGGAAGGGGGTAGAGTGTTTTCAATTCTCCAAGTAGAGCCGGTTCACCTTGGCTAGAGAACGCAAGTGATTATGTTGGTCACCCATAACTGGTCTGGAGGTCTGCCCTTCCACCTGGAGTTTTTTAGGGTGTTCTCTGTCTGCGGCCTTGGTAGCTAGAGTCCAGTCAAGGTCAGGATGGCTCGGGGTCGTCGCTCGCCCGCGTAATTTTGTCTTACCTGCGTTACGTCGAGAGCCGGCCTTTTCATGAGAATAACCTTATCTGACAACTAGAAAAGCTACTACAATCCAATGTTCACAGGAAGAACCTTATCTGACAGCTAGAAAAGTTACTTCAGTACAATGTTCATAGGAAGAACCTTATCTGACAGCTAGAAAAGTTACTACAGTCCAATGTTCATAGGAAGAACCTTATCTGACAGCTAGAAAAGTTACTACAGTCCAATGTTCATAGGAAGAACCTTATCTGACAGCTAGAAAAGTTACTACAGTCCAATGTTCATAGGAAGAACCTTATCTGACATCTAGAAAAGTTACTACAGACCAATGTTCACAGGAAGAACCTTATCTGACAGCTAGAAAAGTTACTACAGTCCAATGTTCATAGGAAGAACCTTATCTGACAGCTATAACAGTTACTATAATCCAATGTTCATAGGAAGAACCTTATCTGACAACTAGAAAAGTTACTACAATCCAATGTTCATAGGAAGAACCTTATCTGACAACTAGAAAAGTTACTACAATCCAATGTTCATAGGAAGAACCTTATCTGACAACTAGAAAAGTTACTACAATCCAATGTTCATAGGAAGAACCTTATCTGACAACTAGAAAAGTTACTACAGTCCAATGTTCATAGGAAGAACCTTATCTGACAGCTAGAATAGTTACTACAGTCCAATGTTCATAGGAAGAACCTTATCTGACAGCTAGAACAGTTACTACAGTCCAATGTTCATAGGAAGAACCTTATCTGACAACTAGAAAAGTTACTACAATCCAATGTTCATAGGAAGAACCTTATCTGACAGCTATAACAGTTATAATCCAATGTTCATAGGAAGAACCTTATCTGACAACTAGAAAAGTTACTACAATCCAATGTTCATAGGAAGAACCTTATCTGACAGCTATAAAAGTTACTACAGTCCAATGTTCATAGGAAGAACCTTATCTGAAAGCTAGGAAAGCTACTAGATCTATTTTTACGTACTCATGCCTCAAGCTATATGATCTGCAACTTTCACCTTTCATTTATATCATCAATACATATAAAATAGCCCTAATAATACGATCAATATTAATGAAAAAAAATTGTTTTTTTAAACTGTTCTTCCTGCCAGAATCCTGCTATATCACAGATTGAACCAGATGTAGCCCGGTACATGTCCGGTTTTTGCTGTATTCTACTCTTCTCTCTAGCCCTGTCTTACTACCCGTTCGGGATATAGTCTATACTCTAATGTAATTATTACGTTACTGTGTTAGGGATGGGGAAGGTTAGGTTTATAGGAAGTTCGCCTGCATTTGCGTGCCGAAAGAGTGAAAACCTATTAGAAAAAAACCCGCCCCCATTACACTCGACCGAGATTCGAACCTATATCTCCCCGTTATTGAAGGTCTAGTCTACTGCGATAGTAGCGCGTTAGACCACGTGGCCACCGAAGCCGGTTTCCACTCTTGTTGAACAAAGCATACAGATAACCGATTTTGGATAAGTTTTCTGATTAGATCGTTACCTTGTATCTTAATTCCCGGTTGATCGGGTTGGGAGATAGGTTCTAAATTTCGAGCGTCTCAATAATATTGCAAAGAAATGGGCTCGTTCTATAATATCATTCCAGTGGAGTTTTATAACTCCAACGTAGTTTTAACTTTTCCTTGACCCCTCGGAAAGAAAAATAAAACCCGAAATTTTGATAAATGTCTACGTTTAACGACCACCTGAGACAGAAACAGTGCTTTTCCGCGATGCCGTCTGTCTGTCTGTCTGTCTATCCGTGTGTTTGAATCTCGGCCTAGAGCCGAATTTTTTTTTTACCAACTGGGCTAAATCTTGTCATCTAACCTTTTAATAAGGTTCCCGTCGAGTAGTTTTTGAAATTATATCTTAACCTAAATTTAAGGATAGTTTACTGAAGGGCAAATAGAGAGAAAAAAATCGTGTTTCTGAAAATTGGATTTAAGATTTTGATTAAAGTTTTGTATCTAGACGGTGTTTATAATATTACAAACAAAATGGAAATTCTCGTTTAGCCATTTAAATGACTTAGGATGTTCTTTACACGAGCAGAAATTTCTAGTTTTGTTCATATCTCCGTAACTATTTTAGATACGAAATAACTTATCATTGTAAAGTTGTATTATTTCAAGTAAATCATCTTTTATTTGGAATATATTTTTATAAAACTATTATTATCATCACCGCGTCTTACTACCCGTTCGGGTTATACGTACTTACGCTAATTTGTAACGGTAGGGTTATTGTGAGATGAAATGGAGGACCTACAGTTTAACGTGGAATCCGAACCACGGTGGAGGCTTGGCATTCCTCACATTCACAAGTTGTGATTAATACACGTCTCGTCAGAGGTGAGGGAAGAGGTTCGGCAATCAGATAAATCCGTGCCGGGACCGAGGACTGAACCCCGGACCCCAGAACAGAAGTCAGACACCTTACCCCTAGACCGCCAGGTACACACAATATAAAACAAATAGTTTTGGAACTAAGTGTGTGTGTGTGTGCGTGCGTGTGTGTGTGTGTGGTGTGTGTGTGTATATATATATATATATATATATATATATATTATATATATGAAATGCTTTTAAATTTGAAATTGACCCTTTTCGGTGGTCGTGTTGTCTAATGCGCTAATATCGTGTTGGACTAGACTGCCAATGATGGGGAGATCATGGTTCGATCCCAGTTGGTTGTATTGAGGGCTTTTTTCCTAAATGGTTTTCCACTATTGCTCCACGCCAATGCGGGCGCACTACCTCTTAAATTAAGCCTTCCTAAATACTAATCCATTAGTGTTATTAGTACTTAGGCGTATAACCTGAACAGGTCGGAAGACGTGGTGCTAAAAAACCTAATTGAAATAGTTTGTTATGCTCTGTGGTGGAAAGAGAAGTTCCTCTTTCTCAATGTTTCTGTAACCGTGTCTATTACTTTCTTTGGAGGAACGCGCCTCGGCGTAGTTGGCTAACGCGCTAGTCGTGTTGAGCTCGACCGCCGAGGACGGGGAGATCGAGGTTCGAATCTCGGTCGGGTGAACTGGGGGTGGTTTTTCCTAAGTGGTTTTCCACTCTCCCTCCACGCAATTGCGGGTTCACTTCCTCTAAATTCAACCCCCAATTCCTAATCCATTAGCATAATTAGTACTTAAGCGTATAACCCGAACAGATAGTAAGACACGGTGCTTAATATTATTATATATTATTCTTTGGAGGAGTGTTTCCACAAAATTGTATATTATTTCGTTTAACAAATCTTAAAAAGAGTTTTTAGTTGGCCTAAATGTCTATTTCAAGATAAAAAGAGACAGCTTGTGAGGTTCACGGCACCATTTATTTTTCTCTATAACAAGCTCTGAATAATTCTCTTGTCAAAATATGATCGAAACTATTATATAAACTGTGACACTTTTGTCTGAATAAATCAATCTTATCTCACCGTCTTAAACCATGGTTTATTCATACGATCCACCACAAAATAATACGTGCACAATTTGAAAGTAAAAAAAAAAAAAATAGGAAACGACCATATCAATTCCTGTTTACCATTTCTTGGAGCCTTCTTCCAAAAAAATTTTTTTTTCCAAGGTCACCGTTCCTCGCGGTCGTCAATACTTGTTTGACCTTGATATTACCACGTCCCTTCCGTTCGGTTTATTTTAATTTTATTTTTTTTGCTACACGCAGCTTATCAGGGAAAGACAAACAAGCCTTAGTTGATAGTTTTATAATGAATTTCCAGTATAGTGGGCGCGATCCAGCTAAGAAGTTCTTTGACGTCACGCGCAAAAGATTGAGGGTAACTAAGTTGTCTACATTTAATATGGGAGTCTAAGGGACGCTATAAAAGGTCAGTGTTTCAGTTTTTATATCAAAACTTTTTTTTGATCAAAATAAATCAAATATATTTCCAGTAGAAAAATAGTTTAATTTTCTCCACAAGGTGATATCAACAGTTGTTGAATATCAGTCATGAGTATCCTGGAATTTATTATTATTATTATTAGCACGCTTCTTACTACCCGTTCGGTTATACGCACTTACGCTAATATGTAATGTCAGGGTGATTGTGAGATTAAATGGAGGACCTACAGTTTAACGTGGGATCCGAACCACGGTGGAGGCCTGGCATTTCTCACATTCAAAAGTTGTGATTAATACACGTCTTGTCAGAGGTGAAGGAAGGGTTTTGGCAATCGGATAAATCTGTGCCGGGACCGAGAATTGAACCCCGGACCCTCAGCACAGAAATCCAACACCTTACCCTTAGACCACCAGGTCACCTATCCTGGAATTTAATGACAACTTTTTCTCTTAGTTTAAAAAGTTTGTCATCTAATGCTGCTATGATCATTATAGATATTCAACAACTGTTGATAATTAACATGTGGAGAAAATTAATCTAAACGTTGCTACTAGAACAATATTTAATTTATTTTAGAAAAAATTTTTTACTAAAAGCTGCAATAATCCTGCCCTTAACTCGCATTCCTTACACCCCACCTTAAGGGGGCTGCTCTCAGGAGTGTATGTAATGGTCAATGTGTCCATTTTGATCGGACGAGTTTGCTATGCCTTAGACGGTCAGACCAAGCTGCCACCAATATTATTTTCATTTCATTTATTTGGGATACGAGTATTTAAAGTCCACTTTCTGAACGGACTGATTATATCAGTACACGACTTAAAAACAAACTTAAATCTATAATAGACACAACATCCAGCCCTGCGGCCGTTAATTCATCGCTGTGAAGGGGAAAAGCAATTTCCCACCGATGCTGGGAATCGAACCCAGGACCCTTAACGCAGTGGACAGTCACGCAACCGACTGAGCTTAGGTATTGGACCACTTTTTTTTTTTTTAGAATATATTTACACCGTGTCTTACTACTAGTTCTGGTTATACGTTTAAGTACTAATTACACTAATGGGTTAGGAACTGGGAAGGTTGAATATAGAATAAGTGATCCCACATTTTCGTGGAGGGAGAATGGAAAACACTATAGGAACCCCCCCCCCCCCAGTTCATCCGAGTGTGATTCGAACCTTGATCTTCCCGTCCTCGGCAGTCTAGCTCAACACGAAACTAGCGCATTAGCTACCTACCACGCCACCGAGGTGGTTGGCGGAACACTGATATTAGAAATGAATAAAGTATTGATACTTATGTTCCGATAGCACAATTCCTCGGGACTGGCAAAGTCCGATGTCCTCGAGAGAGAGAGAGAGAGAGAGAGAGAGAGAGGAGAGAGAGGGAGAGAGAGTGTTGACCTCTATCACATTAGCTGACGGGGGTTCACCTCGCTGTGATCTTGCCACTAGTGTCAACAAACAAGTTGAAGGTCTCGGCGAGCATCCATCCCTACATCGACAATAATACGCACACACGTGGATGACTGACAGGTGGTCTGGATGAAACGTGTTTTGTTGTTTTTTTGGTACTCGCGCCGCCGGTGGGCACACCGAAAAAAGCGTCGGTATTGTCTGCCGTGGTTCTCTGGGAAAAAAAAAAGCTTAAATCGTGAAAATTTTCCACCTCCAGATTATGATGGTTCTTAGAGTTTTAAGCGCTCTCGAACTAAAAAAAAATATTAGGTTTTGCTAATTATTCTGTATACATCCATGTCTTGTCTGGCTTTCCATCTGTCTCTATGTTTATTTGCCCCCCCCCTCCCCCCGTTCCCCAATCCTCAAATTTAAATTTAAATATACCACCATTTTGCACTTGAGTATAACGTTTTGCACCCTAACCCCAAAGAGTGTACGATTGTTTTTGTTTTTTCGGGGGGGGAGGCCAATTTAAGTGTAGCCCCCAATATTAAAATGTTTTTAGTGCCAATTTAAAAGTTCAAGTAAAAAAAAAAATTTTCAATATAAAAATAATATTTTTTGTGACTACTGTAGGACTATTTTTTAGAATTATTTAAGAATTTATGTTTTTTGTTTCAACGTTATATCTTTAAAACTCGCCGAGTAAAACGTAAATTCATCAACATGGGAAATGTTATCTTGACCGGCCGTGACGTCATAGGTAGGCAACATGGTTGATTAAGAATTTATTCATTATTTCTAGCCCAAATATAAACATTTTATTTACAGATTATCAATCACGGTTTCCATGGTGATGTAAACAAAGAATGATTGTACAGATTAGCCATTGCGTGTACAACTGAAGAGCTGGAAATTTATCAGGAAAATCGGGCTTTCGTTGGAAGCTGCTATTTTTGTCGACATCCGTAAAGTGAGTTTTTTCGTAATTCTCATAACAGGAAATGGGCATTTCCAATAATTATATAATAAATATTATGTTGTCATGATTAGAGCCAGAATCGTGACTTAAGTTATAGCCCTTAAGGGTAGTTCACTGATGATTTTTTTTTTTTGAAAATGGGAAATTAAAAAAAAATAGCTCCATGATTTTCTTTAAAATCAATATCTTGTTAGTGTTTTAAATGAAAAATAATACTTAAAACTGATTTTTTTTGGTGAAAAATTGATTTAAGTTCACTGATTGGTTAATTTTTGAAAATGATTAATATTTTTTTAAATATAAACTTTTTTTCTAAATGGGTATCTGGAGAATGTTTTATTTCCAAAAAACAACTATAAAGTAATTTATGAAGAAGAATTATTTAAGGGTAGTTAACTGATGACTTATTTTTTTTAGATGATCAAAATTTAGAAAATGGCCAAACCGTTTTGTTAATAATTTGTATATGTGGGGTTTTTTTACAGAATAAATAAGATTAAATATTCACTTTAAAAAAATTGTATGACAATTTACTGATAAATAATCTTTGAAATTTTTGTAACAAACTATATTTATATTACATGAGAAATAGTGAAAAATTATGTTGAACTTTTTACTTTATTTACTTTGTACGTTCAGCCTCAAGGCTATTATATTTTTTTTATCTCTGGGTCTTACTACTCGTCGGGCCATCAGCATTTAAATACACGGTTGGTTAAAGATACTGATAATATGATTTATAAAAAATGTAACCCCATTTGCATGGATGGTGAGTGGGAATTTTTTTTTAAACTACTCGTAACATTTGACCTCCGGGATTCAATTTACGACCTCCCCATCACAGGTAAACCACGAAACACGAACGTGACGTCATTGTCCACCTTCCCTTCTCCCCCCCCAGTCACCCCCTTGATGAGGGTTTGATTTGACGGGGTGTGTGTCTAGAAAGTGCTCAGGGTGTATCAAGGCCGTAACCAGTTAATAATTTCGGGGGGGGGGGGTTTGGTGGGCCATCCCATTTGACGGAGGCTAGAAAAAATCTAATAATAAACACCTGGAAGCTCTCTGGAGTGCTTTTTATGGTAACACAGCCCCCTAATTTGTACTTGTACCTTAATTTTGATATTGTTGAACTATAAATAAAGCCATATTTATTTTGTTCATAAAATTCGGGGGGGGGGGGTTTAAACCCGAAACCCTCCCCTGATTTCGGCCTTGGGGTGTATCATTTCTAGGATGAAAATGACGGAAGTTTTTCACGTAAACAATTCAGTTGTTTTTCAGGCTCTTAAAGAGGTCCGTGACCAGCAGTAGGTTCGGCTTGGCGGTCATCACACCTGACATGTCGGGTAGTGTAAAGAAAAAAAAGGAGGGGGGGGATCGGTTTATCGCGGAAGGTATGTGGTATGTGGGAGTTTAATTCCAGTCCTCATGGTAAACTTTGGTGGGGAGTGGGAAATAATTTATAAAAAAAAAAAGTTTGTGTACACCTAACTGGGATACAATTGTGTGTGGCCAACGGACCTTTTGATGAACCAACCATACAATGTCATATAAAATAGTTTTGTGTTAATTACGGTAAACAATAAACTCGTGTACGGTTCTATCAATATTTAACCTAAGCACAACACTTAATTGACAGCATTCCGGCTACATGGACAGACCCCTTAAAGCCATTGTACATTTTGTGGGGATGAGGAAAAATGAAATGCGATACTTTATCACAATCGATATTTTTCGTTTGATATCAATACATCCGGTATCTGATCTGTATCAAAAGAAATAATTATTATTTGTTTATAACTCTTGTATTAATATGTTTTTTAATCCACACACTGACTAATTAGGGTCAAAGATCGTTCCGGAACATAGGGGGGTCGGGAGGGGACAGGATAAAATAAGAGGGTACACACAGTGTTTATAAAAAAGTATTCAGCCAAAATAAATCAAATATTCCTCCAGTACTAACAAAGAGTTTAATTTTCTTCACCTGGTGATATCAACAGTTCCTGAATATCTGTCATGAGCATGGCGGCATTAGATGAGAAACTTTATAAAAGAAGAGAAAAAGTTGTCATTAAATTCCAGGACATCCTCGACAGATATTCAACAACTGTTGAAATCACTTTTTTTTTCTTCTGTGAACCTATCCTGAGACTATCATCCGGATATCTTCTATTTTCCTCTGTCCTGAGCATCTTCCTTCATAATTTTGTAGCTTCTTCCTTTCTTGATAACGGAGCATTCCAAACCTTTTTCTTCCTCTTTTTCAGGTGACCTGGCGGTCTAGGGGTAAGGTGTCACACTTCTGTGCTGGGGGTCCGGGGTTCAATCCTTGGTCCCGGCACAGATTTATCTGATTGACAAACCCTTCCTTCACCTCTGACAAGACGTGTATTAATCATAACTTGTGAATGTGTGGAATGCCAGGCCTCCACCGTGGTTCGGATTCCACGTTAAACTGTAGGTCCTCCATTTCATCTCACAATCACCCTAATATTACACATTAGCGTAAGTGCGTATAATCTGAACGGGTAGTAAGACGCGGTGCTAACAATAATATAATATTGAGATAAAATCAATTAGTTAACATAGAATTGCATACTATAAAACTTTACTAACAAAAATAGAATTATTTTGAATATTTTTAACACAAGAACGTTTTAATACTCGGCTCGGCATAACGAAATTAAATATTTTTCCACAAAAAAAAGCCGTGCCGGAACGGCGTTCCTGCGCGTTCCCCCTCCTCTACTCCCCTGATCAAAGACCAGTTCGTTCAGCAGAAATCTAGGCGAAAGATACTATAGACTATTTTCTTATTGTGTACCTACTAATATTTTATCCGTAGTAACACGTTCTACGGTCTATTAATGCAGACTTTATATGTTTAAATTATAAAATATTTTAAATTGTGTGTTGTGATAGTTTAAGAGTATTTATCTCAATTTTTTTAAAGTATTTGCTTAAATTCTTACTACTTTTAAAACCTCACTAAAATAAATAATAAAATAATGCAATGCAAGCACTTTTTATCTGTCATTCCACAGCTAACACCTGTGTGTATGTTATACATGTATCGGTGTATGAGGGGAGGAAGGGGGAGAAATGGGGATTTAGAAGGGTAGATATTAAGGTAGGTAAAGTGGGCGGCTGAGTCGTAAAATCCGCCCCCTGGTTGTTGGTCCCTTTCCAGCCGCCAAAAGTCCCCGAAGCAATCAGGTGTTGGGATATTTTTCCAGTCCTCTTTTAATAATAAGTGTTGACATCAGAGAGAAGTGCACGTGCCCGCGGCCATCTTGTTTGTTTAGTCGACCGGTGACCTTGACTTGAACATCACCGGGGCAAGGGGGGAAGAGGGGGAGTGACTAATAGAGCCGTTATCGATTGTCTCTCCGCGCGCGAGTCTTGTCTTGGTATCGTCCCGCACGATTCTTCCGTTCATAGGTGGAGAGAGAGAGAGAGAGAGAGAGAGAGAGAGAGAAGAGAGAGAGAGAGAGGCCAATCAGGTGAGAGAGTGAAACAGTTGACAGGCTGTTTCCTTTCTGTGGAGCAACATATTTTCTTACTACACGTTCCGGTTATATATATATATACTCTTATGTAATAATAAATACAATAACGTGTTTGGATTAGGAAGGCCAGATATAGGGGAAGTGTACCCGCATTTGCGTGAAGGGCGAGTGGGGAAAAAAACATTTAAGGAAAACCATCCTCAGTATACACCTGACCGAGATTTGAACCTTGATCTCCTCGTCATCGGCGCCTTAAACCACGTGGCCACCAAAGAGGATGAGTCTCAGTTAATCGGGGTATACTGTTGTGTATGAATAGTAATGTGTTATCCGGAGAGTAAGATGGGCTTCAATAGGATGCTCCAAAACCATTAGTGGAGTTACTAATTTTTATACGGGAAAATGCTGGTGCATATAGTTAAAACTCAACCCTATCCTCGATTATCGTCTGTGTGTGTTTTTCAAACTTGTTATTGAGTCTTAAAAAGAAGTTTCAGAACATTCCATTAAAATCCTTGACCTTTGCCCGACTTTGAAAACCCATTATCTCCCGTAGACCTGTTTACGTCGTAAAGTTAAGGAAAGACAGGTCAATGCTGTACAAGCCAATTTTCAGAGAAAGGGCCTCTTAGAGAGCCGAAACAATTTTTTTAAAGGTCAACATTGATAATATGTTCCAATATTAAAATGGTTATTTTATAGCTATTGAGTCGGTGACCTGGCGGTCTAGGGATAAGGTCTCAGACTTCTGTGCTGAGGGTCCGGGGTTCAATCCTCTGTCCCGGCACAGATTTATCTGATTGCCAAAACCCTTCCTTCACCTCTGACAAGACGTGTATTAATCACAACTTGTGAATGTGTGGAATGCCAGGCCTCCACCGTGGTTCGGATCCCACGTTAAACTGTAGGTCCTCCATTTAATCTCGCAATCACCCTACCATCACACATTAGCGTAAGCGCGTACAACCCGAACGGATAGTAAGACGCGGTGCTAATAATAATAATATTTCGTGAGGCTGTTGCCCGACTAAGAATATCCAAATTGACAGAAACGTCAATCTAGGTCATCCTAGAAAGGGCTGATTTGTTGTTTGAGTACCGAGTCACTGTCGTGACTCTTAACCTCGCGAATGAAATTAATACCAGATGATGTGAAACAGATGAACAATAATAATATTGGAGACCACTCACTTTTATATACGGCCATCTTTGCCTATTAACGAGTAACATTAGTAAAAAATACAACAAAAAACTAGTAATTCCGTATGGTATGGTATGGTATGGTATGGTATGGTATGTTAGGTGGTTGATAGGGGGTGACACCTACCCTAGTTACGCCACTGAGAATGCATTTGCAAATTGTTTACGGAGGAAATATGGAAAACCATTAAGGCAAAACATCTATCAGTACACCTGGCTAAGATTCGAACGCCGACCTCCCCGTCACTGGCAAATCAGGCAAGACACTGGGAACACTTATCAGCATTCATGGTGCTATGTAAACAATATCTTCCGAGGTCTGTATCTCTTAACCTAATGTTGCGTGTTAGTCAGCGAGTTAAAACAGACTGGTACTTTGTCCCTGCGTTGTGTTTACTTATCCACGATTCTGTTTCTGGTGACTTAAAAATCCGTTGAGATCAACGCGCTAGAGTCTTCGATCAAATATTCACGAAAGTTCCAGAACCCAAGTGGGCTTATAATGTGCCTGGATGGAGTTGTCCACCGGTAAGCGAATAAGGGGATGGCTAGACTGGGCGAGCGAGCGCGCGAGCGACTAAAATATAAAATAGAACACATTGGTTGTAATGAGAGGTGGCCAGACTGGAGCGAGCGACTAAAATATAAAATAGAACACATTGGTTGTAATGAGAGGTGGCCAGACTGGAGCGAGCGAGCCGGTACAGTCTAGTTTACAGGCGCTAGGCAATATTATTGTATGTTGGTTCATTGAGTGCTAGTAAAACTTCTCATTTTGACATTTTTATTATTATCGATAGGTTTAGCACACTTGCTACTAACGGCCTAATTTAATTGGTAAGATCAACAACTATACTTTTATATATATATAAGTGATATGTTAAAATACTTTAATATTATCAAAGTAGGCCTTTACAAATAAGAATCACCATTAGCGTGGAGAGAGGAGGAGAAAACCACAACAATAAATCACTTGTTAAAAACCACCCTCAGTTCACTGAGCCAAGATTCGGAGCCTCCTCGTCAACAACTAACGAGAGCTATCTGCTAATCACGCGCTCGCTCGCTTGTCAGTCTGGCCGAACCCTAACAGGGGAGGAGGAAAATACAAATGACAACACAATGTGTTGTGACCCTCTATATTAAATGACGTAATTCTATTCACAAAGATCCATTCCACGCTCCTATAAAAGTTACCTTTTGTTTCTCGGACATTTAGCTCTTAATGATCAATAGAAATATGTGGTCTTTTCAGAGAGGAAAATATCAACTTTTAAACTATGTTTACAAGTCTATATATGTATAAGACCATAGAACATAGTTTTGTGCTCATTCCAGTAGTCATTAAATGTGTGTATTTCCTAAAGGTTTTATCGATATTTAACCTAAAAGCAACATTTGATTGGCAAACCAATATCTCGTCCACTTTGTTGGGAGTGTATGAGATGCAACAAAAGAGCAATGTTTTTGCAGTTTTTATAGAAAAAAACTTTATTTGGCCCAAATTAATTATAATATATCTCTCCAGTATTAGCATAGAGTTTAATTTTATTCACGCGGTGATATCAAAAGTTGTTGAATATCCATCAAGGGTGTCCTGGAATTTAATGACAACTTTTTATCTTCATTTAAAAAGTTTCTCATCTAATGTCGCTATGCTCATGACAGATATTCAACAGCTGTTGATATCACCGTAGGAAGAAAATTAAATTTATGTTTAAGCTGGAGCAATATATATTATTTATTTTAAAGAAAAAAAGATTAGTTTAGATTAAATCTGCAAAACGATCTACCTTTTCTCACATCCTCTTACAACGCACTTTATGTTGGATCTACAGTTACCCCTAGTGGGTCTTTTTTTTAGCACTGTGTCTTACTACGCGTTTGGGCTATTTGCTTGGATACTGATTAAGTATGGGTTTTAAGGGATTAGGGAGGTTATATTTAGAGGAAGTGCACCCTAATTTGCGTGGAGGGAGAGTGGAAAACCAATCGGTAAAAAAACCTCAGCTCACCCGACCGAGATTCGAAGCTCAATCTCCCCGTCATCGGTAATCTAGTTTACTAGGGGAGTAGTGCGTTAAACCACGCGGTTGCCACCTCTATTATTATTATTATTTATTATTATTATTAACATCGCGTCTTACTACCCGTTCGTGTTATACGCACTTACGCTAATGTATAATGGTAGGGTGATTGTGAGATGAAATGGAGGACCTACAGTTTAACGTGGGATCCGAACCACGGTGGTAGGCCTGGCATTCCTCACATTCACAAGTTGTGATTAATACACGTCTTGTCAGAGGTGAAGGAAGGGTTTGACAATCAGATAAATCTGTGCCGGGACCGAGGATTGAACCCTGGACCCCCAGCACAGAAGTCTGACACCTTACCCCTAGACCACAGGTCACTTACTTGCCACCTGTAGTAAAAGAAGATTAATGTGAGCCTGGCTTACCACGAAACACCCATAAAATACTCGTTGAATACTCAGTGGTGTCTGCGAGGAAATGGGTAAGGGGGGAGAAGGAGAGATGTGGTCTGTGTTTCAAGGTGAGCGCCTTAAGATGCCCGTCTGTTCATCTCCATCTCATTCTCATCTCACCCCACGCACTCATAAATCCTCCCACACTCCCTCCGGCACCTGCATTCCCCTTCCCGGCCCCTCTCCCCGCACCTTCTCTTGGCCCAAATAGCGACGAGACTAATCTACAGTAACTCTTGTTTGCAGCTTACAACATTTTAAAATAAATAAGGTAATTTTCTATTATTTATTAAAACTTCGTCGAATAGGGTTCTTTCTATGACATTGGACTGTAGTAAACTGTTCTAGCTGTCAGATAAGGTTCTTCCTATGAACATTGGACTGTAGTAACTGTTTCTAGCTGTCAGATAAGGTTCTTCCTATGAACATTGGACTGTAGTAACTGTTCTAGCTGTCAGATAAGGTTCTTCCTATGAACATTGGACTGTAGTAACTTTTCTAGGTGTGAGATAAGGTTCTTCCTATGAACATTGGACTGTAGTAACTTTTCTAGCCGTCAGATAAGGTTCTTCCTATGAACATTGGACTGTAGTAACTTTTCTAGCTGTCAGATAAGGTTCTTCCTATGAACATTGGACTGTAGTAACTTTTGTAGCTGTCAGATAAGGTTCTTCCTATGAACATTGAACTGTAGTAACTTTTGTAGCTGTCAGATAAGGTTCTTCCTATGAACATTGGACTGTAGTAACTTTTATAGCTGCCAGATATGGTTCTTACTATGAACATTAGGACTGTAGTAACTGTTCTAGCTGTCAGATAAGGTTCTTAATATGAACATTGGACTGTAGTAACTGTTCTAGCTGTCAGATAAGGTTCTTCTTATGAACATTGGACTGTAGTAACTTTTCTAGTTGTCAGATAAGGTTCTTCTTATGAACATTGGACTGTAGTAACTTTTCTAGCTGTCAGATAAGGTTCTTCTTATGAACATTGGACTGTAGTAACTTTTCTAGTTGTCAGATAAGGTTCTTCCTATGAACATTGGACTGTAGTAACTTTTATAGCTGTCAGATAAGGTTCTTCCTATGAACATTGGACTGTAGTAACTTTTATAGCTGTCAGATAAGGTTCTTACTATGAACATTAGACTGTAGTAACTGTTTTAGCTGTCAGATAAGGTTCTTCCTATGAACATTGGACTGTAGTAACTGTTTTAACTGTCAGATAAGGTTCTTCCTATGAACATTGGTCTCACCATTTTGGAAATCGATTCATATCGAAGAAAGAGAACAAATTTGGTACACCAGCTTCGGATTTTTCCAAATTATGTCAAATTCATTGCTAGGAACTTTATAAACCTACTTGGTTTCTGGCATTTAGGAATTTCTGATGTAATTTTCTAGTGCCACATAAACATGTATATGTTTATATAGCACCGCGTCTTACTACCTGTTCGTCTCATATGCATATTTAGTAGAAACAGTAAATTTACACCAACACTATTGCACGTGGGTCATTTCTGATTAAACATTAATGGAGATAAAGAGTTAATAGAAGTTCCTAATACTGAATATTGTTGAAATATTAAATTATATTTGGATAAAAACTGCAATGAAAATACCGTTTTTTGACCATTTTAGAATGTCTTCACAGATAAGCACACTGCACAAATCTTCATTCTGTCATAACAGAGACATACTGTAGTTATTAACAAGAAACTTTGTCGCTTTGTCCCCCATCGTCACCGCGGAAAATGTCGAGTAATCATTCAAATATGAATGTACTGCACACATTTCTTGTATTTTTTTTTTCTTTTCCCTGTACGAAATAGAAAGAGAGGGAAGAAAATGAGAAGTCCACATTGAGAGGCTTTTGTCTATATGCTGATAGCCTTCCCTCTTCTTCTGACGAGTTTAGTCACTTTAATGTTGGTGCCTTGAAAACATTGACTTGCTTTTTAAAATTAACTTTTTCTTGTTTCCTATTCTAGATAAACATTTGCTACCACGCTATTTTTAATCTACCTCATCTATCTCCTGACAGGATGACTCCTACAGGACATTTTTGTGACCAAGACAAATAGCATAAGTTGTAGAGGATTTATAATAAACACGTTAACAAAAAAAAACTATTTCTAGATATAAAAAAATAGTTTTGTGACGCTGTAGGACTATTTTTAGAATTATTTAAGAATTTATGGTTTTCGTTTAATCGTTACATTTTTAAACCTCGCCGACAAAAACGTAATTTCATTAATATGGGAAACCTTATCTTTACCTACCGTGACGTCACAGATAGGTAGCGTCCTTTTTGCCGATATTAAAATTATGTTAATTATCATATAGATGATAGTTAAAATACAAGATGGAATGCTTGAATCACATGATATTCGAGATAGATTATAGTTAAAATGCAAGAGGGAATGCTTGGATCCCATGATATTCCAGATATATGATAGTTAAAATGCCAGAGGGAATGCTTGAATCCCATGATATTCGAGATATATGATAGTTAAAATCAAAGAGGGAATCCTTGAATCCCATGGTATACGAGATAGATGATAGTTAAAATGAAAGAGGGAATGCTTGAATCCCATGATATTCGAGATAGATGATAGTTAGAATGAAAGAGGGAATGCTTGAATCCCATGATATTCGAGATAGATGATAGTTAAAATGAAAGAAGGAATGCTTGAATCCCATGATATTCGAGATAGATGATAGTTAAAATGAAAGAGGGAATGCTTGAATCCCATGATATTCGAGATAGATGATAGTTAAAATGAAAGAGGGAATGTTTGAATCCCATGATATTCGAGATAGATGATAGTTAAAATGAAAGAGGGAATGTTTGAATCCCATGATATTCAAGATAGATGATAGTTAAAATCAAAGAGGGAATGCTTGAATCCCATGATATTCTAGATAGATGATAGTTAAAATCAAAGAGGGAATGCTTGAATCCCATGATATTCTAGATAGATGATAGTTAAAATGAAAGAGGGAATGCTTGAATCACATGATATTCGAGATATTTTAGATTCGTGAAATCTCGAATACCATTTTGGAGATGAGCAATAATTGATAAAAGTAGTTATATAGACGTGTATAGTCCGAAGATTAGCAATAATCACTGTCAGGTCAGACGGCTCAATTGTAAGATTGTTAAGGAAAAGAGATCCCAGTCAAACTCGGTCGTCTTGGGGTAAAGTGCTCGACTCAGGACCTCATGTTTGTGGTTTCAAACCCACCTGAAGTCAACGGATTTTCCTTGAGCAATAAAAATCCGTAGCACAACCTCCTTTGGAGGGGAAGTAAAACCTTCGGTTCCATGTCGATTGTGGCATGTAAAAAAAAAACCTAGAATTTATGTGAAAATACATTTCCCGGTCAAAATTAATAGGTCCTTTTACTTTTGCTCATAGAAAAATTCTTGTCTGCTGATATACTCGGGTGGAATGTCGGACCTCCACCGTGGTTCGGATCCCACGTTAAACTGTAGATCCTCCATTTCATCTCACAATCACCCTACCATTACACATTAGCGTAAGTGCGTATAACCCGAACGGGTAGTAACGCGGTGATAATAATAATAATGATATATTCAGTCGGTTTGGAAAGTGCACGTTAAATATCTCAAGTAAAAACAAATAAAACAAATATTTGTTCTGTAAATAAATTAATCAGAATAAATTAATCAATTAGATCGATTCTGCTGAATCGATAGTTAACTTGAAACCGCCCACCCCTCGGTTGGCTGGAGTTTACATGAACTGTCAAGAGAATTATTTTTTTATATATAAAAGAGAGTGATTAGTGTGGAAAGGGGGTGGAGGGGTGAGGACATGCCAGGTTAACACGTGGTACAGGCGCCCTTGGACTCCGCCCTAGTGACCTTGTTGGGGAGGTGGGAGGGGCGACCTCTGCTGACTGGACACTGGTATTAACATATTGTGTTGGTGTCCGACGTAGTTAGGAGAGCTTTTTCCGAGCCTAGCTTTGACCCCGGGGCTTTGTATTGGTCGGTTGTACGACGGGGTTAATTCCCCCTTAACACAGGAGCTGACTTGAAGGTTAAAGCGGCCCACACAGTTATGATTAATTTGATCATTTTTTAAATTTAATCCCGAGGTCATTTCAGCTACATTACCGATGATAACATTGATATAAATCAATTTCAAACATCACATTCAAATTTCAACTAGAGATGTGAGACGGAAAATATCCTTTATATTTTTTCCCGTATAATCTTAAGTACTATTCAACAATTGTTGATATCACCGTGTGAAGAAAATTAAACTCTTGTGTGTTTGTACTGGAGAAATATTTAGTTAAAAAAGGTTTTATGCAATAAAAACTTTTAAAAAAATACTGCACCTAAGGGGACGGCCAAACTGGAGCGAGCGACTAAAATATAAAATAGAACACATTGGTTGTAATGAGAGGTGGCCAGACTGGAGCGAGCGAGCGACTAAAATATAAAATAGAACACATTGGTTGTAGTGAGAGGTGGCCAGACTAGAGCGAGCGACTAAAATATAAAATAGAACACATTGGTTGTAATGAGAGGTGGCCAGACTGGAGCGAGCGACTAAAATATAAAATAGAACACATTGATTGTAATGAGAGGTGGCCAGACTGGGCGAGCGAGCGACTAAAATATAAAATAGAACACATTGATTGTAATGCAAGGTGGCCAGACTGGAGCGAGCGACTAAAATATAAAATAGAACACATTGATTGTAATGAGAGGTGGCCAGACTGGGCGAGCGAGCGACTAAAATATAAAATAGAACACATTGGTTGTAATGAGAGGTGGCCAGACTGGAGCGAGCGACTAAAATATAAAATAGAACACATTGGTTGTAATGAGAGGTGGCCAGACTGGAGCGAGCGACTAAAATATAAAATAGAACACATTGGTTGTAATGAGAGGTGGCCAGACTGGAGCGAGCGACTAAAATATAAAATAGAACACATTGGTTGTAATGAGAGGTGGCCAGACTGGAGCGAGCGCGCTCGACCAGGTACAGTCTAGTTTACAGGCGCTAGGCAATATTATTGTATGTTGGTTCATTTTGACATTTTTATTACTATCGATAGGTTTAGCACACTTTCTGGAAATTGAAAAATGACACCTGAACACGGGAATCGAACCCGGGACATTTGGCTTAGTACGACAATGCTCTAACCACTGAGCTATCCAGGATTCGTCCCGTGCCCAGGGTCATTCTTCATTCATATTTTAAGGCAGAGTCTATGATGGACTAGCGGAAATTGTCGGCTACAAATATGTGATTATATTAATATCACGAGCCATCGGATAACGCAGCCATCTGCGACTCGGTAGTTGGCTTTTTGCTGCTATTTGTACAATTATTATAAATTTACGGGATTTCATACTAAGAATCAAATAGCCAAAGCTATTATTTATGCTAATAGTGAGGATTACTCACCCTAGATATCATATTCTGAAAATTGAAAAATGACACCTGGATAGCTCAGTGGTTAGAGCATTGGCCTACTAAGCCAAAGGTCCCGGGTTCGATTCCCATGTCCAGGTGTCATTTTTCAATTTTCAGAATATGATATCTAGATGGAGTAATCAATCCTTGCTAAAAGCATAAATAATAGCTTTAACTATTTAATTCTTATTTTTAGCTCACTTGCTATTAACGACCTAATTTAATTGTTAAGATCATAAACCATACTTATATATATATATATGTAAAACTGATGTGTTAAAATACTTCAACATTATCAAAGTAGGCCTTTACAAATAAGAATCACCACTAGCGTGGAGAGAGGATGAGAAAACCACAACAATAAATCACTTGTTAAAAACCACCCTCAGTTCACTGAGCCAAGATTCGAAGCCTCCTCGTCAACAACTAACGAGAGCTATCTGCTAATCACGCGCTCGCTCGCCAGTCTGTCCGAACTCATACTCGTGTTCTTTAAATTCCCACCTTAAGTGTTGCAATTACTCAGAAAATTCTTAAAAGTTTAATTCTTTGCAGTGGGTTCCAGGGGGTGTTCAGAACTACCCGACCACGTGGATAGAACTTAGCTATAGTTCTGGCCTATGGAGCAATGCCGTCTATATTTATGAGAAAAAACCTGAAACTAGAAGAAAAAAAAAATACTTGAAAAAGCCTTTACGACTTTATATAAGAAAAAATTTGATTTGATTGTAGTTGACTAAAAACTGATCGTCTTAATTATTATTTTTAGCACTGCGTCTTACTACCCGTTCGGGTTATACACTTGTGTACTAATTACGCTAATTATTTTAGGGATGAGGGAGGTTTTATTTTCATGAAGCGTACCCGCATTTGCGTGAGGGAAGAAGTGGAAGACAATTTTGTAAATACCACATTTAGTACATCCGACCTATATTCAAACCTTGATCTCCCCGTCATCGGTAGTCTAGTCTACTACGAGAGTAGCGCGTTAGACCACACGGCCACCGAAGCGGGTATTTACATATTAACTCAATTCCAATACAAACTTAACAGTGCTATGTTTGGTTGAGAAATTTATAAGATTTTCGTCTAAAACAAACAAATTCAATTCAATTTTAGTGATAAATGACAAACTGGACACCGGATCGTACAGTTGGCAACGCTGGGGTTCTAGTACAAGTAGTATCCAGCTCGTAGAGTTGGCAACGCTGGGGTTCTAGTACAAGTAGTATCCAGCTCGTAGAGTTGGCAACGCTGGGGTTCTAGTACAAGTAGTATCCAGCTCGTAGAGTTGGCAACGCTGGGGTTCTAGTACAAGTAGTATCCAGCTCGTAGAGTTGGCAACGCTGGGGTTCTAGTACAAGTAGTATCCAGAGCGTAGAGTTGGCAACGCTGGGGTTCTAGTACAAGTAGTATCCAGATCGTACAGTTGGCAACGCTGTGGTTCTAGTACAAGTAGTATCCAGCTCGTAGAGTTGGCAACGCTGTGGTTCTAGTACAAGTAGTATCCAGATCGTAGAGTTGGCAACGCTGGGGTTCTAGTACAAGTAGTATCCAGCTCGTAGAGTTGGCAACGCTGGGGTTCTAGTACAAGTAGTATCCAGCTCGTAGAGTTGGCAACGCTGGGGTTCTAGTACAAGTAGTATCCAGCTCGTAGAGTTGGCAACGCTGGGGTTCTAGTACAAGTAGTATCCAGCTCGTAGAGTTGGCAACGCTGGGGTTCTAGTACAAGTAGTATCCAGCTCGTAGAGTTGGCAACGCTGGGGTTCTAGTACAAGTAGTATCCAGCTCGTAGAGTTGGCAACGCTGGGGTTCTAGTACAAGTAGTATCCAGATCGTAGAGTTGGCAACGCTGGGGTTCTAGTACAAGTAGTATCCAGATCGTAGAGTTGGCAACGCTGGGGTTCTAGTACAAGTAGTATCCAGATCATAGAGTTGGCAACGCTGGGGTTCTAGTACAAGTAGTATCCAGATAGTAGAGTTGGCAACGCTGGGGTTCTAGTACAAGTAGTATCCAGCTCGTAGAGTTGGCAACGCTGGGGTTCTAGTGCAAGTAGTATTCAGATAGTAGAGTTGGCAACGCTGGGGTTCTAGTGCAAGTAGTATCCAGATAGTAGAGTTGGCAACGCTGGGGTTCTAGTACAAGTAGTATCCAGATAGTAGAGTTGGCAACGCTGGGGTTCTAGTGCAAGTAGTATCCAGATAGAGTTGGCAACGCTGGGGTTCTAGTGCAAGTAGTATTCAGATAGTAGAGTTGGCAACGCTGGGGTTCTAGTGCAAGTAGTATTCAGATAGTAGATTTGGCAACGCTGGGGTTCTAGTGCAATTAGTATCCAGATAGTAGAGTTGGCAACGCTGGGGTTCTAGTACAAGTAGTATCCAGATCGTAGAGTTGACAACGCTGGGGTTCTAGTACAAGTAGTATCCAGATAGTAGAGTTGGCAACGCTGGGGTTCTAGTACAAGTAGTATCCAGATCGTACAGTTGGCAACGCTACCGGTTCTAGTACAAGTAGTATCCAGCTCGTAGAGTTGGCAACGCTGGGGTTCTAGTACAAGTAGTATCCAGATCGTAGAGTTGGCAACGCTGGGGTTCTAGAACAAGTAGTATCCAGATCGTACAGTTGGCGACGCTGGGATTATAGAACAAGTAGTATCCAGTTCGTGGAACTGGCAACGCTGGGGTTCTAGTACAAGTAGTATCCAGCTCGTAGAGTTGGCAACGCTGGGGTTCTAGTACAAGTAGTATCCAGCTCGTAGAGTTGGCAACGCTGGAGTTCTAGTACAAGTAGTATCCAGATCGTACAACTGGCAACGCTGGGGTTCTAGAACAAGTAGTATCCAGAGCGTACAACTGGCAACGCTGTGTCCATGGTTCTTCGGCGATTATGGCCCCCATTTTATGTCAACAGTGATGACCTTCAGTTCTAATAATATTAGAAAAGAAACAAATATCACGCATGCGCCCGGTCAACAAACATAAAAGCACGTAGAACGAATATAAGGTTACGAGGTTATTGTTAAACTTGAAGGTTTCATGCCAGAATAAATATTAAAACTCTATGATAGTGCGAATGTCTGATTAACACTTTTTAGACACTTTATTACCCACACCAGTGGTCATACAGTCTGAGGCGTAAGGGTGGACTTGATTAACACAGCAGGACTATAGAGTGGGAGGGGGATTGACGAGGGGATAAACAACAATGGTTTAGCGATATCCTGTCCTCAT
This sequence comes from Timema podura, assembly GCA_033556935.1. Lineage (NCBI taxonomy): Eukaryota > Metazoa > Arthropoda > Insecta > Phasmatodea > Timematidae > Timema > Timema podura. The sequence goes on along the minus strand of JAVRXN010000006.1, from coordinate 15,269,564 downwards.
CCTAGCCGTTAAATATCTCGTGTGTAAGAACGTATAAACTAAATAAAGGGTCATCCTTAAAAAAACTACGTTAAGGATTTTTTTATGTTGATGGGGGGGGGGGGGAAGGAGAAAAGGGGGAGGGGTAAGAATACATCCTACTCAAGGTTTTTTTTATCCTTGTCTATGGTGAGACAAAATCTCAACATTACTTACTGCAATTAAAGTACTGTATTCTAAAATTTCATATCACTCGCTTTATTACCAATCCTTATGTATAAAAATAAACAAATGATTAAAATGTCTAATTTACTGATGGAAAATCTTCACTTAAGTGGAGGTAAGGGGGGTAGGATCAAAAATAATGGGGGTGGGAAGCCTTACATAACTTATGGACGGCCCCTAAATGGTAAGATGGAACCATGCATCCTTTCTCATAAGTTAAAATGGCTCTCTTCGGTGTCCACATGGTCCAACGCGCTACTCTCGCAGTAGACTAGACGGGTGACCTGGCGGTCTAGGTGGTAAGGTGTTGGACTTCTGTGCTGGGGGGTCCGGGATTCAGTCCTAGGTCCCGGCACAGATTTATCTGATTGCCAAACCCTTCCTTCACCTCTGACAAGACGTGTATTAATCACAACTTGTGAATGTGTGGAATGCCAGGCCTCTACCGTGGTTCGGATCCCACGCCTTCCGCCCCTCCCCCTCACCATCCCACAAAATATGTTTTAGACTTGCACTCGTAGGGGCCAGGCCAAGGACCTTAACTACAAACTGGGCTGAGTCCGAAAAACGCAGGGCTTCGTTAAACCAAAAAACATTTCTCCCGGTAAACGCCGTGTACTTACACTAATTTCAGATATATTTTACCCAGCCCCCCCCCCCCATCAATGTCACTTGTTAACTCAATTGACATCAATTTTCTTATGTTCTTTGTAGGTCACATATAATATTATTGTTTTATTGTTTCTGAGCTTTAAATGCAAGGTTATATTCACATTACCATTTTTTTTTTAAATACAAGCAATTAATGTTCTAGTTTAATTTGGGAAAATAAAGTGTTTATAAAAAATTAAGGACGTTTCCTACCTGTGACGTCACAAGATACGATTTCCCATGTTAATGAATTTACGTTTTATTCTGCAAATTTTAAAGATATAACGTTGAATTAAGACCATACATTCTTAAATAAATCTAAAAATAGACCTACAGTGTCACAAAATTATTTTTCTTTATCTTGAAATAGTTTATTTGTAAACGTATTTCTTATAAATCCTCTACAACTTATGCTATTTGTCTTGGTCACGAAAATGTCCTGTAGGAGTCTTCCTGTCAGGATGTAGATTAAATATATATATAATATATATATATTGAGGAAACAAGGAAAAGGTAAAATTAAAAAGCAAGTTAACGTTTTCAAGGAGAAAATATTAAAGTGACTGTGTAAACTCGTCAGAGGAATAGGGGAAGACTTATCAGCACATAGACAAGAGCCCTCTCAGGGTGGACTTCTCATTTTTTTTTTTCCCCTAGCTTTTTTTTGGCACATTGGCATCGAAGTGTGATAGTGCTTAGACACCTTAGGTGAGTCCAGTTAAGATCATAAGATGCAAGCCGCCTCGCAAAATAGCTTCGAAATCTCTAAGAAGGCAACATCATTAAGCAAAAATCCGCACTGTGTCTTAGGTGTCGTCCATAAACCACGTAACGCTTTGAGGGGGTGGGGGGTGGAGGGTGAGCTTTCATGTCTACATGCTGTTACATGGGGGGAGGGGGGAAGGGGTATATCAAAGTGTTACGTAACATAGTCTTAAACTCAAATTGTTATTATCATGTTCCTTAAATAATATAGATATTAAATTGTCGTGAAATGAGCACACTTACTTTTTACAATGGCCTGTGGATAAATCACAAGTGATTTTATGTACAGTACATTTTATATACAGTAGAGATTTTCATCACAGTGCTTAGTTTGCAGGTAGTCAAAGCCAATAGTGGTTATTTTCTTTCATTATACCGTAGCAGCAGTGTTATGAAAAAGTTAAATCTTACCAAATTACAAAAATTCATATATTCACAAAAGGTAGGTGTATTTAAGCCTATACCTTTTACCTTCTGATAAATCTAATGTGTATGTATATAAATGCAACTATTCAACATACGTTATGGTTGGCTAGCATTGTCTAAATAATAATTCTCTCAGTAGACTAGACGGCCATGTTGGGGAAATGGGTTCGAATACCAGTCAGGTCTACTGAGGGTTGCATTTCTTCATGGTTTCCCACTCACCCTCTATGCAAATGCTGGTAAATTTTCTTTAAAATTCTGCCTTTTTAGTATACATTTTGTAGGGTGGTATAGTCTAATTGTAGTTATTCTAATTATTTTTTATTATATTTATCTAATGGAGTAGAAATGAGAAAGGTAGAATTCTAGAGGTGATGTACCCTCATTAACGTGGAGAGATAAAAACCACTTAGGAAAAGCCACTCTGATTATACCCGACAGGTATTTGAACCCAGATCTCTGCTTCATTGGCCATCTAGTCATTTTCAAGAGAGAAGCTAGGATCCAGGATTGATTTTGAAACAAACATGAGTCTAGGTATTGATAAGTTAACTAAAGTAAAGTTGTAGATTAATCCAATAATAATTTAGAAAAGTTGTATACTTAGAATTTTTAAATAGCTCTCTATATGATGATAATGACTATCATAAAAAGTGCACAATATTAAGAAAGATGTCTTCCCCCATTCTACGCTCCTATAACAGTTACCTTTCGTTTACCGGAACATTTAGCTCTTAATGATCAACAGAAATATGTGGTCTTTTCAGAGAGGAAAATGTCAACTTTCAAACTATGGTTACAAGTCTATAGATGTATAGGGTCATAGAACATAGTTTTATGTTCATTCCCAGTAACAACAAACTCTTGTACTATTAAAGGTTTTGTTGATATTTAACCTAAGCGCAGCATTTGATTGGCAATATAAAAGCAACTTATGCAACCTTCCATAAATAATAGTCTTTTAAAAAAACCCAACGACCATCTTCGATGTATTCCGAGGAATTCCAAAGCCACTGGTGTAACCGGAAGTGTCTTGGCGATGCACGACCCACCGTGGATGTACCATCAAGAAGAGTGTGAGTCGACTGCTATTATTAGACAGAACAGATCCTTTTCTTAGTCTGGAGGACAAAGGATGAAGAACAAGTACGCTCCGTTTGGAGAAATAGCGAGACACTTTGAGGGGGGTCCACCTCGTTAAGCCAGACATTACCGCGCATACGTTCAGCTCCAGCGCAATATTTTTATTCTACGTTGAGCTATTTCAAAATATGTTTCACGCAAAAAAAAAAAGTCGAAAGATTCCAACATGTCTTTGTTTCCTTAACAACCTTATATTTTGAGTTTTATTAAAATACATAAATGTGTGAAAATGTGACATTAGCTCATTTTCAACGACTTTTTACTCGTATTCATGGAGCTATACTCCATTCACGGTAGGAATTATTCTCTGAAAGGTCTTTTTTCCTACCAATATCCTACTATATAATACATTTCTGGTAAGGAAAAAAACCTTTCAGAAAACAATTCCTACGCTGAACAGACTTTATGAAACTGGTCTTGATGAAAAAGGGCTCTAGATTTAGTCTTCCTTTAACAAATACAGTCATTGTTTGATATTTGAGAACTAGCAGCGAGCTTTCCTCTTTACCTCTGAGATAAGAAGTTTCCTCTAACAAATACAATCATTGTTTGATATTTGAGAACTAGCAGCGAGCTTTCCTCTTTACCTTGAGATAAGAAGTTTCCTTCTAACAAACAAATCAAGTGTTGAAGTATTAGAGTAACTAGTCAGCAGCATTGTATTTTACCTTGAAGATAAAAGTTTCCTCTAGGGGCCCAATAAATCAGTGTATTTGGGAATATTTTTGAAGAACTAAGCGCGAGCTCGCATCTCTTCACCATAGATTGACAGAAGTTTCCTCTCTGACAATCCTTGTTTGCGATATTGGAGAATAGCAACAGTTCCTCTTTACACGTTGGGGATATAAGAAGTTTCCTCTAACAAATACAATCAATGTTTGATATTTGAGAACTAGCAGCGAGCTTTCCTCTTTACCTTGAGATAAGAAGTTTCCTCTAACAAATACAATCAATGTTTGATATTTGAGAACTAGCAGCGAGCTTTCCTCTTTACCTTGAGATAATAAGTTTCCTCTAACAAATACAGTCATTGTTTGATATTTGAGAACTAGCAGCGAGCTTTCCTCTTTACCTTGAGATAAGAAGTTTCCTCTAACAAATACAGTCATTGTTTGATATTTGAGAACTACCAGCGAGCTTTCCTCTTTACCTTGAGATAAGAAGTTTGGTATTTTTCTTTCCCGTTTTTCTTATAGACAGAACAAAGGGTGGTTTTAGGTGAAGGGTGTATGAGAGTATAAGCTTAAACCTAATAGTAGTTCCAGAAAATCACACAGGACATTGTATTTTAAGCCGTGTGGCCTGACAACGATTGATACTTTCTCGCTGACCGAGGCGGCCGCAGATATAATGCAGGTGCGTATTTTCGGCGACGAATCTTCCGCCGTTGTTTGAATCAGACACACTACAGCGGGAGAACCTCGGTGAATCTCTTACCCACAGTAGACTGGACAGCATTCAAGTTGCTCACTTCTCTTGACATCCTGCTGTGTACTCGCGATGATGGAGGAGTTGCAAATTATATCCATATGAGACGTTACAGCGAGATATAAGTGAAAGAAAACTTTGGAGTCTTCAATTAAATATCAGAAGAATATCTTTTGGGCAGTTTAATTGATTAAATAGCGAACTAAGGCTTTATAGGGACAATCCTTTCCAATATTATCGCATGTTTCGACAAACCTTTTTTAATGATATGGATTCTCCCTTACGTAATATTCCAAATCTAAAGTTCCCACCCTTAAAATGTTTCAAGTCAATGGACAGTATTATAATTTTAGACTTAATAAATCCATATTAATTAACATCTTCTATTCTGATTTAACAAACCTGGGTGGTCATTTTTTGTTGTTGTTAATTTTACCGGTTCTTCTCCATGGGTTGAAACATCGCCTCTTAACTTAAATGACGAAAATAAATTTAGGGTGTTCGAAAACAAGGTGCTTAGGAAAATATTTAGTCCACAAATGGATGAAGTTATTGGGGAGCGGAGGTGACTACATAATGATGAGCTGCATACCCTGTACTCATCACCAGACATTGTCAGGGGGATAAAATCTCGCAGGTTACGTTGGACAGGTCACGCAGAGCGAATGGGAGTATCTAGAACCGCGTTCAAGGCGTTGAATGGCAAACCAAAATGGGAAAATACCACTGGGAAGGCCCGGACGCAGATGTGAGGATAACATTTGGATAGACCTGAGAGAGATAGGGTGTAATGAGATAGACTGGATAGAATTAGTTCAAGATAGGGATAGGTGGCATACTTTCGTGAGTGCGGTAATGAACTTTCGAGTTCCTAATGCCATAGAGTAGGTAAGTAAGTATGTTGTTGACAAGACTCTGTGTCGCTGTCTTAAATCCTTAGATTTGTTAACAGGCTCCCACCCCTATTCCGAGAATTCGTGCACAACAGATAACTCTTGTAGCGAGTTTTTTTTTTCTTTCTCTCGTTTCTAAAAGATGAAGAAATAAATGGTGGTGTCTCATGAAACTGAAAGATTCTAGAAAACCTTCTTGTCTGACTATAACAAGGAAAAGGGTTCTTCTTGACCCGCCTCGGTGGCGTAGTTGGCTAACGCGCTAGTCGTGTTGAGACCGACTGCCGAGGACGGGGAGATCGAGGTTCGAATCTCGGTCGGGTGAACTGGGGGTGGTTTTTCCTAAATGGTTTTCCACTCTCCCTCCACGCAAATGCGGGTTCACTTCCTCTATTCAACCTTCCCAATTCCTAATCCATTAGAGTAATTAGTACTTAAGCGTATAACCCGAACGGGTAGTAAGACGCGGTGCTAAATAATAATAATAATAATAATAATAATAATAAAAGGGTTCTTCCAACTTCACTTGGTCTGCAACCCCCGCTTTAAGGCGCCCGCGTACTACAAACCTTTTATTCCGACTGTGATAATTTCTGTATAGTTGAATGTCATTCCATGTGACTAAATCAAACATAATTAATACACCTGTGTTTCCATTATAAACGATACCCAATATCCAAGGAAAAACTACGGTTACACGTAATCGTTAACTACCCCATGACGAAAAACTTGCAGGAATGAAAATCAGAACTCGATAAAAAGTAACGTGAAGGCGTTGATGAACTCTCAAATTTAGGGAAAGAATATACTAGGAAAGAATACCTTAGGCAATCGTTGCGCTGGTAGGAATTCTCGGACTAAACTACTTTTGAGTCAGTCCTGCCGTAAATCCGTCGGTGAAGTGAGTCCCTCACACTTGAAAAACACCTAGTTGCAACATTACCAATTCCTCCCCCCCTCTTCTCACCCCCCTACGAACAACGGATTATCGGCCAGCCGAAACCGAACAAACGCTCATGTCGACGTATTGACACCGCAGTACGCACAACTGACTGGATTTAACGACATTGAAAAGGCATTTTTTTTTTTTTTTACCATTTTAGAATGTCTTCACAGATAAGCACTGTCCACAAATCTTCATTCTGTCATAACAGGGACATACTGTAGTTATTAACAAGAAACTTTGTCGCTTTGTCCCCCATCGTCACCGCGGAAAATGTCGAGTAATCATTCAAATACGAATGTACTGCACACATTTCTTGTATTTTCCTTTCCCTTTTACTCCCAAACCTCGCGCGAGCCGGGAGCTGAGTTGGGACTGCTTTCATGAACGCTCTTAATTTATCAAAAGGTGACCTGGTGGTCTAGGGGTAAGGTGTCAAGACTTCTGTGCTGAGGGTCCGGAGTTCAATCCTCGGCCTAGGCACAGATTTATCTGATTGCCAAACCACTTCCTTCACCTCTGATAAGACGTGTATTAATCACAACTTGTGAATGTGTGGAATGCCAGTCCTCCACCGTGGTTCGGATCCCACGTTAAACTGTAGGTCCTCCATTTCATTTCACAATCACCCTTCCATTACACATTAGTATAAGTGCGTGTAGCCCGAACGTTTAGTAAGATGCGGTGGTAATAATAATATATCAAAAGGGATGTGTAAAATATAATCCACCTATGTTATGGGAACAGAGTGTACACACACGCACGAGAGGGTGGTTCCAATGATCACAAGAACTGTTCAGGAGAGTTCAGTGGCTCCGACTCGTCTTAATTGCTGTGTTCTGTTGTGTGTGTGTTTTTTTTTTGAGGCCCGTTTAAAATAGCCCGCCCGTCAGGCAACGATGAAGCGTGGAGCCCTGGAAGACTGGGACGATATGGTCTGTGGGCCCTCTAGAGGCTGACCTCAATTCCATCTCTATCGGGGAGCAGAACAACACACTGGATGACACGTGTCCCTAACTTGTGGAGTCGTTACTCTATAGTACAATTTCAAAGAAAGGGCTTTAGAAATACGAAACATATTATTTTGCTGGAGACATTGATAACATTTTACCATATTACCATCGTTATTATTATAATATGTTATCATCCTTAGGCCATCAATCTTGTGATTGTTTCTATTCAGTCCCGACTTATGTCTATCTATATTTTTTTTCACATGTTTGGACTTTCTTCTGCCAAAATCGTCCACCATTTGATTAATGCTCTCCAATTTTGGTCTCCCTCTTGAATTTCTTTCCTTCACATCTCCCATCTTCGTCAAACTATCATGTCTCAAGTATGTGAGTGGCTTACCATGTTAACTCGTCTTTGCTGTATACCTTTCGAAAGTTTCCTTTCTTTATTTGATTTTCTTAGCACTTTTATATTTTATAACATTCCCATCATGTACTGTAGTATCATTTCTATCTGTCAGATAAGGTTCTTCCTATGAACATTGGACTGTAGTAACTTTTCTAGCTGTCAGATAAGGTTCTTCCTATGAACATTGGACTGTAGTAACTGTTCTAGCTGTCAGATAAGGTTCTTCCTATGAACATTGGACTGTAGTAACTGTTCTAGCTGTCAGATAAGGTTCTTCCTATGAACATTGGACTGTAGTAACTATTCTAGCTGTCAGATAAGGTTCTTCCTATGATCATTGGACTGTAGTAGCTTTTCTAGCTGTCATATAAGGTTCTTCCTATGAACATTGGACTGTAGTAACTTTTCTAGTTGTCAGATAAGGTTCTTCCTATGATCATTGGACTGTAGTAGCTTTTCTAGCTGTCAGATAAGGTTCTTCCTATGAACATTGGACTGTAGTATCATTTCTATCTGTCAGATAAGGTTCTTCCTATGATCATTGGACTGTAGTAACTTTTCCAGCCTTCATATAAGATTCTTCCTATGAAATTTGGACATTAATAGCTATTTAAAAAACATAAATTAGCATTTTAATGCTTGTACGTTATCAAGGATCACGATGGATTCAAAAGACCAAAAAAATGTGGTCACACCCTGAAAATGGTTTTGAAAACCACTGAATTAGACCAATTGACCAGCTATGTGAGTTGTGCCGCTGTTGCGCGGAGACCTTCCACGTCATCAGGCACGTGGAGCTCTGTGGGTCCCACGTGTTTTGGAGGATGCACTATAGATATCTTCGCTCTGCTGTAAACTGCACATCCCTGCAGAACAGACATTAAGGCAGCCACCTCGGTCAGCGAGAAAGTTTCAATTGCTGTCAGACCACACGGCTTTAAATACAATGCTCTGTGTCGTTTTATGGAACTAGTTCTCTACTCTAAGCTCATACTCCCTTTTACACTTCGTCTGCAACCGCCCTTTGTTATGTGAATAAGAAAGATAGGAAATAAAAGGAAAGTTCGCTGCTATTTCTCAAATATCACACATTGACTGTATTTGTTAAAGGAAACTTCTTATCTCAAGGTAAAGAAGAAAGCTCGCTGCTAGTTCTCAAATATCAAACAATGACTGTATTTGTTAGAGGAAACTTCTTATCTCAAGGTAAAGAGGAAAGCTCGCTGCTAGTTCTCAAATTTCAAACAATGACTGTATTTGTTAGAGGAAACTTCTTATCTCAAGGTAAAGAAGAAAGCTCGCTGCTAGTTCTCAAATATCAAACAATGACTGTATTTGTTAGAGGAAACTTCTTATCTCAAGGTAAAGAAGAAAGCTCGCTGCTAGTTCTCAAATTTCAAACAATGACTGTATTTGTTAGAGGAAACTTCTTATCTCAAGGTAAAGAAGAAAGCTCGCTGCTAGTTCTCAAATTTCAAACAATGACTGTATTTGTTAGAGGAAACTTCTTATCTCAAGGTAAAGAAGAAAGCTCGCTGCTAGTTCTCAAATATCAAACAATGACTGTATTTGTTAGAGGAAACTTCTTATCTCAAGGTAAAGAGGAAAGCTCGCTGCTAGTTCTCAAATTTCAAACAATGACTGTATTTGTTAGAGGAAACTTCTTATCTCAAGGTAAAGAGGAAAGCTCGCTGCTAGTTCTCAAATATCAAACAATGACTGTATTTGTTAGAGGAAACTTCTTATCCAAGGTAAAGAGGAAAGCTCGCTGCTAGTTCTCAAATATCAAACAATGACTGTATTGTTAGAGGAAACTTCTTATCAAGGTAAAGAGGAAAGCTCGCTGCTAGTTCTCAAATATCAAACAATGACTGTATTGTTAGAGGAAACTTCTTATCTCAAGGTAAAGAGGAAAGCTCGCTGTAGTTCTCAAATATCAAACAATGACTGTATTTGTTAGAGGAAACTTCTTATCTCAAGGTAGAGAGGAAAGCTCGCTGCTAGTTCTCAAATATCAAACAATGACTATTTGTTAGATGAAACTTCTTATCTCAAGGTAAAGAGAAAGCTCGCTGCTAGTTCTCAAATATCAAACAATGACTGTATTTGTTAGAGGAAACTTCTTATCTCAAGGTAAAGAGGAAAGCTCGCTGCTAGTTCTCAAATATCAAACAATGACTGTATTTGTTAGAGGAAACTTCTTATCAAGGTAAAGAGGAAAGCTCGCTGCTAGTTCTCAAATATCAAACAATGACTGTATTTGTTAGATGAAGGCTAAATCTATAGCCCTTTTTCATCAAGATTAGTCACATAGCTTCGTGAATATGATTAAAAAGTCATTGAAAATGAACTAATGTAACATTTTCACACATTTGTTTTCTATTAATAAAACTCAAACTATAGGATTGTTAAGGGAAAAGAGCCCTGTTTTAATCTTGAGAACTTTATTTTGACGTGAACCATATTTTGAAATAACGCATCGTTTATGTTAGAGCTGAACATCTGCGCAGCGATTTCTCGCTTACCTAGGTGGCCGTCTTTCAAGGTCAAGGCTACGATGCTTTGTTTTGTACACGTATGCTGCTTTGTTTGATATCTATGTCTTTGACATATTTTTATTTTAATTAGCAAAATGAACCATAACCAAGTGTAGGAAAATATCTGCTCCTAATTTTATGTTGTTAAGGACGTAGCCTAACTGTGACGTCACGGCCGGTCAAGATAGGATTTCCCATGTTGATGAATTTACGTTTTACTCAGCGAATTTTTAAAGATATAACCTAACGTTAAAACAAAAACAATAGATTCTTAAATAATTCTAAAAATAGTCGCACAGTGTTACAATACTATTATTTTTTTCTTGAAATAGTTTTCTTTTTTTGTAAACGTATTTTTTTTATATAAATCCTCTACAATTCAAGCAAATTGTCTTGGTCACGAAAATTTCCTGTAGGAAGGAGTCCTCCTGCCAGGATGTAGATTAAAAAAAGTCCGTGCAAGCAAATGTATATCTAGAATAGAAAACAAGAGAAAGGTAAAATTAAGAAGTAAGTAAAGGTTATCAAGGAGCAAAATATTAAAGTGAATGTGTAAACTCGTCAGAAGAAGAGGGAAAGGGTTATCAGCACATAGACAATAGCTCTCTCAGGGTGAACTTCTTATTTTCTTCCGTTTGTTTCTATTTCGTACATTGGTGTCTAAGTGTGATAGCTGCGTCAAGTTAAGATGCAACCAGCTTCGCAAAATAGCTTAGAAATCTCAAAGTAGGAAACATCGTAAAACTAATAATTTTCAGTCTTTTTTTCTATCGCTTTTTAGTATCCGTTCGAGCTACACGCAAGTTTCATCATGCTCTCACATTTGAATTTAAAATAGAATTTGTGCGCGGTTGATCAAAATAGTATTCACAAGGCCTCGATTCGAAATAATTTCCGCCAAATAAAACCAATATCCACTACATCCATGTGGACTGTGTCATAAAAAATCGCGACCACATACTTAAGTTTAAAACAACCTTTTCAATTTTAATTAAATAATTAATCAATCCATAAATAATCTTGTAAACTTTATTTGACTATTCGCACTTGAGGGGGGATTATTGTTTTAATTATTTTCAAATTACTTTTTTTTTATCATCGCGTCTTACTACCCGTTCGGTTTATACCCTTTAGTACTAATCACACTATAATGGTTTTTGGGATTAGGAAAGTTATATTTAGATGAAGTGTGCCCGGATTTACGTGAGGAGGAGAGAGAGAGAGAGAGAGAGAGAGAGAGGGGGGGGGGAGGAAAACATGTTTTTAAACCCACCTGACCGAAACTCGAACCTCAATTCTCCCAATGAATGGCGCGTCAGACTATGCGGCCACCGAAGCAAGTTAAATTACATTAATAAATCAAAGTTTCTAGTTAAAAAAATCCCTTAATCAAAGACCCTTTGTAAAAAAAACAGGGCTGCCTTTAGTCTGAGCTAACCCCCCTTCCCGCCCCAAAATAATAATTATGGTAATTAAAAAAACTTAATTTTTAGTTAATGTTATTACAGTAGTTCTCAGCCATATACCAAATTTTCATACGTATTAGGAATTTCTCACCCGACATGTTTATTCCCTCTGTCAGCTAAGCAAGCACGGGGTACCCTCCAAATCGTGGGGCCCTGTGTGGCCTAACATTCGCACATCCTTAAGGGTACCGGCTCTGGTAAAAGACGTAAAATATATGTGTTTATCACCGCGTCTAACTACCCTTTCAGGTTATACGCACTTATGCTAATATGTAATGGTAGGGTGATTGTGAGATGAAATGGAGGACCTACAGTTTAACGTGGGATCCGAACCACGGTGGGAGGCCTGGAATTCCACACATTCACAAGCTGTGATTAATACACGTCTTGTCAGAGGTGAAGGAAGGGTTCGGCAATCAGATAAATCTGTGCTGGAACCGAGGATTGAACCCCGGACCCTCAAAACAATTCAGGTAAAGCTGTGAGGGACGTGAGAAAATGTCAGTGTTATTGCAGTTTCTATAGCAAAAAAAATATTATTTTTTTGTCAAAATAGAGAAGAAACATATAGTTTATTTTATTCCCACGGTGATATCAACAGTTGTTGAATATCTGTCAAGAGCATAGGGGCATTAGATGACAAACTTTTTAAATGAAGAGAAAAAGTTGTCATTAAATTCAAGGATACCCCTCGACAGATATTCAACAACTGTTGATATCACCGCGTGAAGAAAATTAAACTCTTATGTTAATACTGGAGAAATATTTGATTTATTTTGGACGAAAAAAAAATGTTTTTGCTATAAAAACTGCCAAACTGACAAATCTTGCGTCCTCTACACCCCCCACAATAAGTTTAGATTTTTTTTACCATTTTTTAGTTGAAAATTTTCCGACTTTTAGTAGTATCTAACGTTTTATAATATAAGGATAACCAATCTTTTTGTTCACCATTCTTATTCTTCGTGTCTTGCATCAAGTCTGAAACAGGCTGATGAGTGAGTGGGGAAGGTTGGGAGGGAGAGAGGAAGGGAGGCAGGGAGCTCAGTGCGGTCTCATTTGACGGTCTCAGGGTCACTGACGTAACTTGGCTGACTTCTGCTCCCCATGCATTCCTGCTGTTATATTGTCTCCTGTCTAGCCCAGTCAAGGGCAGAGCTGGCTGGAACCTATAGACCAACCCTGACTTGCTGGGCCTCTTTTTCCTTACACATCCCGTGAACTAAACTCTACACTACGATTATTTAATAAATGGCACTAGTAACTTAAAGTTCATTACAACACTACAAAAGTAGGCCACCTATTCCTACCTTTAGCTAGTTCTATCCAGCCCACCTCATTACATCCTATCCCTATCTCGAGCTAGTTCCTTCCAGTCCACCTCATTACACCCTATACCTATCTCGAGCTAGTTCCATCCAGTCCACCTCATTACACACCTATATACCTATCTCGAGCTAGTTCCATCCAGTCCACCTCATTACACCCTATACCTATCTCGAGCTAGTTCCATCCAGTCCACCTCATTACACCCTATACCTATCTTGAGCTAGTTCTATCCAGTCCACCTCACTACACCCTATCCCTATCTTGAGCTAGTTCTATCCAGTCCACCTCACTACACCCTATCCCTATCTTGAGCTAGTTCTATCCAGTCCACCTCATTACACTCTATCCCTATCTATTTCAGGTCCATTCTAATGTTATCCTCCCATCTGCATGTAGGCAAAACCTTCACCTCATTAGTAGTTCGCAACCCACCACTGTCAAATGAGATTCTTCCTATGAAAATATTACTAGAAAAGTTGCAAGATCTATGTTCAGGTATTCATACGTCAAGTCGTTTGCTCTGCTGCCGTCACTTATTATCAATGTCCATAAGATAACACTAATAACATGTCAATAGAGCGTTATCAATGCTGACCACTGAAAATATATTTATATTTCTTTTAGAAGGGTTTTTTCCTTAGCACCTGGTATTACTACCGTTGGGCCATATGCCTATGTACTAATTACGCTTATGTATTAGTGATGTGTGAGGTTTAATAAAAAGGTGATGTGCCCGCATTAAATGGAGGGAGAGGGGGGAAACTATTTAGGAAAAACCACACTTGGTACACCTGACCTAGATTCGAACCTTGATGTCCCCGTTATTAGCTGGTCTAGAGTCTACTGCGAGAGTGATCACGAAAATGTACTGCAGGAGTCTTCCTGCCAGGAGGTAGATTTAAAAGTCCGTGGTAACAAATGTTTATCTAGGATAGTAAACAAGGTAAAGGTAGAATTAAAAAGCAATTCAATATTTTCAAGGAGAAAATAATATAGTAAGTGTGTAAACTTGTCAAAGGAAGAGCGAACGTGTTATTTAGCACATAGACAAATGCCCTCTCAGAGTAAACTTCTTATTTTATTCCCTCTCTTTCTATTCCCCACGTTTGTGTCTAAGTGTGATAGTGCTTAGACTGCTTAGGTGCATCAAGTTAAGATGCAACCCGCTTCGTAATATCCAAGTAGGCAACTTAGTTAAAAGAAAAAGTGGCTGTTAGGTTATAATAGACTATTGCCGCAAACATTGGGAATTGAGGGAGTTCATTTCAGTAGTTCAGTTCAGTTCAGTTCAGTTCATAAAAAGAAGCTACTGACTTATTATGACGTCATGCTGGTACCTATTGAAGACCGGTGATGATGTTTTTTGACAGTAAAGGCGAAGGGTATGTGGTGGACATATTGGAAAAATCTATCGTGGTCTGTCTTTAATCGTAAAAAAGTTAAGAACATCGATCATCGAAACGGGGTTTTAGAAGGTTCCTCCTAACAAAATCCTAGTAAATTTTTTTTTATAAAATTGGAATAGTAGGGCGTTATCTATCGGTAAGTTCTCTTTAGAGCAGCTCATTATATAAACACTCACCTACTTAGGTGGTCGCGTGGTCTAATGTAACTCGCTACTCTCATAGTAGACTAGATAGTTGATGAGGTGGACATCGAGGCTTGAATCTTGAGTCGGGTGTACTGAGGGTGGTTTTTTAAAAAGTGTTTTCCACTTTCCCTCTCCGTAAATGCGGGTACACTTCCTCTAAATATAACCTTCCTAATCCATAATACAACTAGCGGAACTAGTATATATATATATTATATATATTATATTACTCGAACGGGTAGTAAGACGTAATGTTAAAAAAAAACACTGGTTCCCTCCATGTAGCTTGATTTGCATGCGCGGTCACGTGGAGTGGTTGGATTCAAGGTCAAGGGTACTCTCGCACGCGATACATGGCACGTGACGTCGATATGGCGCGGTTGTCCCACGTGGTCAAGAGTTGCCGGTCGCCATAGCGACTACTCCCCCCATTCCCTCCTTCAAAACCGAGCTATCAAACTCGCCGGTTGCCATAGCGACGATTCTTCCCTCCGCTCCCCGCCAGCCGCGAACTACCTAACTCGTCCTTTAATACTCTTGGTCCGTGGGAATGTATGGACTTGATGACGCAGCCGCCATCATCTCTGTCCCTGTATTTTGTAAACTATACCATGCGATACGACCAGAGATTAGAAATGGAAAAATGTTCGTATTTATTTTCTGAAAAAAATAAATAAAAAAAATACCAAGTTAACTAAGTTTCCTACTTGGAGATTTCGAAGCTATTTTGCGAAACGGGTTGCATCTTAAGTTGACGCACCTAAGCAGTCTAAGAACTATCACACTTAGACATCAATGTAAAATAGAAAGAGAGGGAAGAAGATGAGAAGTCCACCTTGAGCGGGCTTTTGTCTATATGCTGATAACACTTTTCCTCTTCCTCTGACGAGTTTACACAGTCACGTTAATATTTGCTCCTTGAAAACATTGACTTGCCTTTTTAATCTTACCTTTTTCTTATTTGCTATTCTAGATAAACATTTGCTACCAAGGACTTTTTTACATCCTGACAGGAAGACTCCTACAGGACATTTTAGTGACCAAGACAAATAGCATAAGTTGTAAAAGATTTATAAAAAATAAGTTTACAAAAAAATATTTTAAGGATAAAAATAATAATTTTGTGACATCTAGGAATATTTTTAGAATTATTTAAGAATTTATTGCTTTCGTTTCAACGTTATATCTTTAAAACTCACAGAGTAAAAGGTAAATTCACTAACATGGGAAATCTCATCTTGACCAGCTGTGACGTCACAGATACTTAATATAAATCTTTTACAGTTATCTTATTTCGTGAGTCGACTACAACGCTCGGTGGTTGAATGTGTAACTAACATCAAGGTCTGCTGCGGACCAGATATGTTGATACCTGTATATCATACGTGAAACCTGCTTCAGTGGCCGCGTGGTCTACGGTGTCGACGCTCGCACTAGGATAGACTGCCGATGATGGGATGATTAGAGCTCCAATCCTGGTTGGGTCTAGTGAGGGTAGTTTTCCACTCTACCTCCATACATATGCTGGTATATTTCCTTTAAATCCTTCATTTCTCATCCTTATCTTATTAGAGCAACTAGTACACAGGCGTATAACCTGAACAGGCAATAAGACGTGGTGCTAAAAAACAAACTTGAAGATTTTTACTAATTTTGAGAAATATTTGAGTACTTGGAATTTTCGACCTTTTCCTCAAAAATTCCTATTTTAAATAATTGTGTTCAATTCTAAGATATTATTTTATAAAAAAAATTGAGTCCCTTTGTATTTCATTTTCTCTATTCACAAAAAAATGTAATTATAAAAAAATTATGCTTGTAATTATTTATTTTTTATGCATGGATATATTACAGAAATTAATCTTGAAAGATATCTTGTACAACTAATGCTCTGTATTACTCAAAGTAAAAAATACTTACTTGCACATCCCTAGAATTAATTACCGACTACTCTGGGTACGTAACGTAACGCCTCATTATGTAACCTCCTCTATTCTCTATGATCTCCATCCATTTTGGAGCAAATATTTTCCTGAATACCTTGTTTTCAGTCACCTTAAATTTTATTTTCATCATGTAAGGTAAAGATACCACGTTTCACACCCGTAGAGAACAATCGGTTAAATTATTGTTTGGTTTATTCTGAGTTTTACATTCCTTGGTTACAAGCGAGATGTTTAACATCCGAATTAAAAGCGTGCATCACACGCCAATCAACTCTGTGATTCAGTCGGCTGGAAATAGTAAATTTATTATTATTATTATTATTATTATTATTATTATTATTATTATTATTATTATTATTATTATTATTATTAGCACCGCGTCTTACTACCCGTTCGGGTTATACGCACTTACGCTAATGTGCAATGGTAGGGTGATTGTGAGATGAAATGGAGGACCTACAGTTTAACGTGGAATCCGAACCACGGTGGAGGCCTGGCATTCCTCACATTCACAATTAGTAAATTTACACCAACACTATTGCACGTGGATCATTTCTGATTAAACATTATTGGAGATAAAGAGTTAATAGAAGTTCCTAATACTGAACATTGTTGAAATATTAAATGATATTTGGATAAAAAACTGCATTGAAAAGGTTGTTTTTTTTGACCATTTTAGAATGTCTTCACAGATAAGCACTGTCCACAAATCTTCATTCTGTCATAACAGGGACATACTGTAGTTATTAACAAGAAACTTTGTCGCTTTGTCCCCCATCGTCACCTCGGAAAATGTCTAGTAATCATTCAAATACGAATGTACTGCACACATTTCTTGTATTTTCCTTTCCCTTTTACTCCCAAACCTCGCGTGAGCCGGGAGCTGAGTTGGGCCCTGCTATCTTGAACCATATTAATAACTCTTTTCAACTTACGTTCTTTGAATGTTCTCATCTTGACTAGATCTGTAAAGCCTTTAAAAAAATTCAAATTTTATCATATATAATGCCACTTTCAAAAAAAAAATTTTTTTAATGAAATAGGTACTATATTTGACTGTACCAGAGTATACAGAAATCACCAACTTTCTTTTTCTTTCATGACTTGGTAATTAAATCCAAACATAAAAAGTTCTCACGGCTTCTAATCTCGTACTCTTTAGTGGCTGGGAAAATAAATTGATAAAATATCCTACATGCATGAAAACATTTCTGATAACCAATCAGGTCGAATTCCTTATGTTAGCAATCCGAATCTGGCAAATAATTATGAACATCAAAGGGAATAGATAGATTCAGCGGGAGTTGATTTCAAAACAGCATTTTAGTTATCAAGTCTGTCACAGTACTTCACAGCGTTAGTAGTTATACTACTATAAAGCCACATGGCTGACTCACTCACTCACTGACATTAATGTTTACCCACTTCCAGATGAGCTAGAAACTTGAAATTTGGCAAACTTATAGCTTCTAGCCTGTAACCGACGGGAAAATCACAAAAAGTTGAAAAATTTAATTTTTAACCCACGAAAAAAATTAAAAATGGTGGAGCAACTTTAAAGTCGGTGCGGTATATACAATACAATACCGGTAACTTTAAGTTGTTACGTTCAAAACAACAATGGATTTACATTAGTTTACATCCACTTGAAAAGAAAACCCACTGGGGGTTTGGGGGGGGGGGTTGGAGCCCCCAACGAGCAAAGCAAGTTATTTTCTACATTTGTATTTTTTCTTGTTGAAGGGGAAACAAGGGGAAATTTTTTGTTCAAAGCAACCGACGAGAAATTATTAGTGAAAGAAAACAATCAACACGGCTTGCAAAGGACTATTTCGTGGAATTGCAAAACAAAACAAACGGTAACAAACTTTTAAGGTGTGTGTGTGTGTGTGTGTGTGTGTGTGTGTGTGTGTGTGTGTGTGTGTGTGTGGCGCCGCAGTCCGCAAGGTCTAGTGCTACTCTCGTATTAGAGTTGACTGCCAATTACGGAAAGAACGGGGTTCAATCCCGGTCGGTTGCACTTCCTCAAATTACACTTATCTCACCCCTTACCCATTAGCGTAGTAGGCGTATAGCCCGAAAGGATAATAAGACGCGTTGCTATAAAAAAAACTACAGAAAACGTGAGTGTTTTACGAAATTGTTTGCAACTTTGCCATCACGCAAATGCATGTACATTTCCTCTGAATTCCTAACTTCAAGTTAGAATAATTAATATATAATATGGCAATTCGAATGGTTAGTGAAACCCTGAATTAAAAAGCTACAAAAAATATATTTAGCCGATGCGTCAGTAATAGTAATATAAAAATATAATTAATATGTATTAATAGTCAGCCATGTGGCTTTATAATAGTATAATAGACAAATATTTCCGTAAAACGACACAGACCATTGTATTTTAAGACCCTTGCCTCTGTCGGGTACAAGTCTAAAACCTATTTTGTGGGATTGTGGGGGGGAGGGTGAAAGGCGTGGCGTTGCTTTCCAACCGACCAAAGTATCCTTCCGCGCCCAAAAAGAACAGATGGATCACGGAAACCGTAGATGGCGCCAGCTACCAAACAGGTCTTGCGGAAAAATCATACGTTTGTAAATGTCAGTTTTCTCGAGAACTAGTGAAATTTTTATTTTAATATTTTCAACTCCTCTTCTAAGATAATGTATCGATGTTTATTTATTGTTAAATTTTCTTACTTTTTGTTAAGAAGCCGGCAGTTTTCTATTGAAAAATGTCAATTTGATCGATATTTGATCACTGTTAAAATGATAGAGAAGGTGTTAATATAAAAAGTATAACTTAATCAACATGCTCCTATTATTTAACAAACAGTTTCCTAAAATAAAATTGTAAAACAATAAATATTCTTGAAGATAACCGTTTGTTACCATGGCTCTGCATTTCCACCTCAAATGAAAAGGGCCAACCGCCTTAAGCCGTGTGGCCTGACAGTGAGTGATAATTTCTCGCTGTACGAGGTGGCCACCTTAATTGAATGTATGCATTGTAATACAAAAAGGCTTAGTGTTAAATAAATGTTTGGGCTGAACCACCAATAAACAGTTTTAGACCTCTAAAACAAATTTCAATCCCAAGTTTTGAAGAAATATATATCCTCAAATTATTAACCCGAAATTTTCTGGAATCCACCAATTTCGAATATCCTTAAAATTTTTAAGGCAGGGATCGGCAACATGTCGATCACGATCGACTGGTCGATTTCGCAATAATTTTCAGAAGATTGCGTTAGAAAACTATACAGGGTGTTCCCGGGTTAAACGACTAAACTTTGGGAAATGGTAGTGGATCAAAAAACTAACTAAAAACGTATTTTGGAGATTTACTTGTTTTCGCTTTATTTTCGCGCAAACAACAAAAAAAACCAAATAAAAACATAATAGTTAGGTACTAAACAAAATATTGTATTTATTTATGTTGTTCAAATTGATGACCTCCAGCCCGGAGACAAGCATTGAACCTATCATTGACAGAACAAGTGGCTGACTGACATTGTGAGACTTTTTGTTTCTTCATGCGCTTGCGTTATCGTTGGTCGAAATGATTCAAGGTCATTAACAGGCACTCCATACACTTTTAGAGTTATAGCTCCCCATACAAAAAATCTAATGGCGGTATATCAGGTGAAGGCACATGCCAAGCCACAGGTCCAGCATTACCGATCCATCTTCCAGGAAAATTAATATCAAGCCATTGCCGAAGATCTCTGAAGAAAAACACGTTTTTATTTAGTTTGTTGCCTTTTTCGGAAAAAAAAAACACGCTATAACGAGCAAATTTCCAAAATACATTTTGAGTTTGTTTTTTTGATCCACTACCATTCCCCATAGTTTAGCCGTTTAACCCGGGAACACCCTGTATAGTCACGATAAGACAGGCTTACCTTACATTATTCCACTATGATACAGCTTATAAGATAGGCCCATAGTGTAATCCATCAAGGTAAGTCTGCTTTTTTTCAGAGTTGACTGAGTGTACATTTTATTTATTTTATGTATTTTTTTGTATAGGCAGTAACATAAGTATTATAGGAAATTAATAATTTAAGTAATAAGTACAAGATTTATAGAGAAAAAGAATAAAAAGAAGAATGGAGAAACGTAGGGTAGCCTAATCCCGAGACCTTTGGTAAATGTATTTATTTAGCACCGTGTCTTACTACCCGTTCTGGGTATACGCTTAAGTACTGAGTACACTAATAGGTTGGGAATAAGGAAGATTGAATATGGACGAAGTGAACCCGCATTTGTGTGGAAGGAAAGTTAAAAACTATTTAGGGGGGGGGGAAGACCCTCAGTAGACCCTCAGTAGACCCTCAGTAGACCTGACCGAGATTCTAACTTCGATCTCTCCGTCATCGGAAGTCTAGTCTTCCACGAGAGTAGCGCCTTAGATCATGCGGCCACCAAAGCGGGTGAGTGGGAGTTTAATAGGTGTGTATAAAATAAAGAATTGTTAATATAGCTAGAGAAAGGAAGAAGAAGAGAAACTTTAAAGAAAAAGATATTATTATTTGTTTAGAGAAGTCGAGCTTCATCCTAAAACTAGCTCGTGAATTGTTTCCAAAGATCGTTTGGTCACTTTATTCGTGCGTGTCCAAAATTTCATTTACGCCTTTGTTCCAAAAGACGAGAAACAACCAAAACCTTTTTTGAAGTTTTATAGTTCTTAGAATTTACAGTAGTTTCACTCCTGAAGCGGATCGTATTTGCGATGTTATCCAAAGTCGTAAATATTAATGACGCGATCAGAAATCAAAGAAACTTGTGTTTTTAAAAACAATGTTCATGTCCTGTTCTGGTTGAGCTTGTAATAATTTACCGTGGAGAGCGAAGCGTTTATGTATAGGCAACCTTTGTTTCAACAAAGATTTTCACTCCCGGATAGACAAGTAAATTTTACTGTTGTGCGGGGTTCAATCCTCGGTCCCGGCACAGATTTATCTGAATACCAAACCCTTCCTTCACCTCTGACAAGATGTGTATTAATCACAACTTGTGAATGTGAGGAATGCCATGCCTCCACCGTTGTTCGGATCCACGTTAAACTGTAGGTCCTCCATTTCATCTCACAATCACCCTACCATTGCACATTAGCGTAAGTGCGTATAACCCGAACGGGTAATAAGACACGGTGCTAATAATTTACTGTTGTGAAATTTTGTTTTAAGGGCGTAGAAGGATAACTTTTCTAATAAAGATTCAATATTATTTTTATAACAAACCCTTTGATCAAAAGGAGTCTACCAAAGTCCGTAGCTCAAGCTAGCCCATCACTTGCCGTTTTTTGGAGTTTTTTTTTTTTTTGTTCAACCATTCGTCATCGGTTCTGGCTCCAGTTCCTGTTCTCTAAACAATCATTTTAAAGGTTCCAGTTTTGGTTTCGGTTAGAGCACAATAAAGGTTCCGGTTCTTTTCGGTTCCTGATAGTGTTCCGGTTCTGATTCCGGTCCTTTAATTTTTTTTTTTTTTAGCACAGCGTCTTTCTATCAATTCGAGCTACGTCAATGTACGAATTTCGAATTATTTTGGTTGTTAATGAATGAGGAAGGTTAAAAAAATGTTTTTGGATAAAATGTATCCGCATTTGCGTGGAAGGAGATCGGAGAACCACTTTGGAAATAGCACTCTGGATCAAATGTATTGCTAGATTTTTTTTAAAAATGATAACGTACCTTTATAACAATAGTGCATCTTCTAATTTGCATTTCATCGTCAATCTCGTAGTTAAAAAACTACCGAAATGAGTTTTCTTTAACGTAACCCCTCAATAATATTATTTAAAGTCTAAACCACTTCTAACAACAAAAATAATCACCTCTGCATTGTACACAAGGAACACATTCACCGAGCTACTTCCTAATTTAAACTTGAACGAAAGAATTTAAAGTTTGCATTTTACCACCCTCCATCTCCCTCTTCCAGCCACCAGATTATCAGTTTTCACTTTCAGGAAGTACTAAGTACAATAGGCTTAGACTGAGAGTACAAAAGAGATGATTTCTTAATTTCAGTATTTCAACTTCTAAAGAATGTGATATTAAGGGTGCGGCAGAAGGGAGCGCGAGTAATTTTACAGTTTTTATAGCATTACATTTTTTTTTTACCAAATTAGATAAAATATTTCTCCAGTAGCAACATAGAGTTTAGTTTTCTGCACAAGCTAATATCATCAAATCTTGAATATCTGTCAAGGGTGTCCTGGAATTTTGTCAAAACTTTTTCTCTTTATTTAAAGTTTTGACAAAATTCCAGGACACCCTTGAAAGATATTCAAGATCTGTTGATATTAGCATGGGCAGAAAACTAAACTCTATGTTGCTACTGGAGAAATATTTGACTTATTTTTGCCAAAAAATTTAAATTTTATAACAACTGTAAAATTACTCGCACTCCCTTCTACCGCACCTTAAATGTATCAACCATGATAAATATAATTTACGTTTTCAACAGTTTTAAGATAAAGTGGTAATTTGTCAAGGTCTGCATGAATATATTTTGTACAGTGTTCTAAAAGGGCTTCTTAAAAGTCCGTGAGCTTGACCTTGGGACTTCATCCGTCACTTGTCATCAAGGTCACACTCATCAACCAAACACTTCAAGATAAAATAGTGGCTCTGAGTAAGTCACATTGCTCGTGAATCATCTTGTCAATAAGAGGAATGACGCACGACGACCGCGGTGCATATTCCATATTCCACATTCAGAGCTATGTAAGGAAAAAAGAGCCTTCGTCGTGGAACTCGTAGCAGGTCCAACCATCTCCCGGTTCGCGCGAGGTTTGGGAGTAAAAGGGAAAGGAAAATACAAGAAATGTGTGCAGTACATTCGTATTTGAAATGATTACTCGACATTTTCCGCGGTGACGATGGGGGACAAAGCGACAAAGTTTCTTGTTAATAACTACAGTATGTCCCTGTTATGACAGAATGAAGATTTGTGGACAGTGCTTATCTGTGAAGACATTCTAAAATGGTCAAAAACCGGCCTTTTCAATGCATTTTTATCCAATTCTCATTTAATATTTCAACAATGTTCAGTATTAGGAACTTCTATAACTCTTTATCTCCATTAATGTTTAATCAGAAATGATCCACGTGTAATAGCACTATCACACTTAGACACAAACGTAGTGAATAGAAAGAGAGGGAAGAAAATGAGAAACTTACTCTGAGAGTGCACTTGTCTATGTGCTAAATAACACGTTCGCTCTTCCTTTGACAAGTTTACACACTATATTATTTGCTCCTTGAAAATATTGAATTGCTTTTTAATTTTACCTTTTTCTTGTTTCCTATTTTAGATAAACATTTGCTACCACGGACTTTTTTAATCTCCCTCCTGACAGGAAGACTCCTACAGGACATTTTCGTGACCAAGACAAATAGCCTGAGTTGTAGATGATTTATAAAAAATACGTTTACAAAAAAACTATTTTAAGACAAAAATAATAATTTTGTGACACTCTGCGACTATTTTTAGACTGAATTAAGAATTTATAGTTTTTGTTTCAACGTTATATCTTTAAATCTCACAGATTAAAACGTAAATTCATTGACAATAGGGAATCCTATTTTGACCGGCCGTGACGTCACAGGTAGGCAAAGTCCTTAAGCAAAAATCATACCATATTATTGTTGATTCAGATAAGACGTTATCAATGTATTTAAATTTTTTAGTATCTGTTGCTAATTTGTCAAAATCTTTTTTTACTGTAATTTTTAATTTGTTGTAACTTAAATAAACTAAATGTTTCTTTATGATCATTTGAAAAAAAAAAAATTAAAATGTTTTTAGACTTCTTCTTTCCACTCAAGCTCATTTTAACTTTTCTGGGGTTTTTTTTTTTTTGTGTGTGCACATAATGAGGGTTGGAAATGAAGTTAATGAGGGTGGTTTTTCCTAAATGTTTTCCACTCTTCCCCCATGAAAAAGTGAATACACTTCCTCAAAATTCAACCTCCCATCATCCATAACTTATCAGCGTTGCTAATTCGTAAGTTTATATAAGCTAAAGAGGTATTAAGACGTGTGTGCTAAAAAAAAACAGTGCTAGGATGATAGGTTGAATATCACGTATGTAAGTCGGTAGTCACGGGACCTTATCAGCAATTCAGCAACACTTGTCTGTTTCAAGGTGAAGGTCGACAGAATGATTTAGTTAAATAACACCAGATTGCCGTGGACCTGTGACAACTCAGATACAGGATATTTATAATATATTTATAAACGGCAATGTCATGCATTGACGTAAGCAATGAATAAATCATTAGAGAGCCGTGATTTCTGGTGAATAAAATTACTGGATCTCGGTATTAAAAGTTAGTAAATAAAAAGGCATTTTTCAGTTAGAAATAGTAAAAATTAAAGACTTAAGCCCTTGGCCCTGTCGAGTGTAAGTCTAAACCCTATTTTTGGTAGGTGGTGGGAGGGTGAAAGGCGCGGCCTGGCTTCACAACCGACCAAAAGTATCCTTCCGCGCCAACAAGAACAAACGGATAAAACTGATTTTTAAAGGAATACATTAAGAATAAAATCATTATTAGTACAGTTGGTACTATTTTTTTCTTTAAATCTACGGCAAAGAACAATGTCGTCATCCAATTCCGTGGCCACACGGTCTAAGGCGCTACTATCACAGTAGACTAGACTGACGATGACTGGGAGATCGGGGTTCGAATCTCGATCGGATGTATTGAGTGGTAAGTTAAAAAAAAATTTAACTCTCACTCTACGCAAATGTGAGTACACTTAATCTAAATACAACCTTACTTATACCCATAACCATCATTAGTGGCATAAGTACTCAAGTGGGTTATACAGACAAAGCGGCCGCTGCATTTGGTGAAGATAGTGCCAACATTTGTAGGTATAAGGTATCATGTGGCCAGCACAGTGGACCCTCCTGCCGTTAATCTCAGTTTTCTAGTTTGGAGCCGCTACTTTGGTTCCTTGTTTGTTTATCACGAGGCCGAGTTTTTCCCCGTCCTAAACCCACTGATTAATGGAAAAAGATCGGGAGGTGGCAGGGATCGAACCCGGTACTTCTGTATCCAGGAGCTATGACCATTAGATCACAGAGGTACCCGACATATCTTCCGTCCTACCGCGTCCATCTTCCTAACTTGTCTTGAGAGCGTGCGCCACTGTTGACCTTCGTTTGACCTCCACCAAAGGCATCATCAAAAGTGGAACAATATTTTTTTGGTTGTTAGGGGCTGGGAAGGTTGGGGGGGGGTAGGGGGGAAGCGGAGATGAGTAGGAGGGACCAAATAGACACACGTGTCGACTTCTGGTTGCTGGATGAGAACACTTTCGTTTCGGAGTCCATATAGGTTTGGAAAAAAAAAAAAAGTGGAATTAACACCAACGTCTTGATACCAAGGTCATTCTATTTGGAGGTCAGGCCGCTCCCAGCTATGCCCCTCCATTACAGTTTGACGGAAGAATGGTTCTTTCTATTTGTGTTTTTCTTCTGTTAGACTGCGTTAGGTGAATGGTTAGCACGCATAACTTCAAGATCAACCAATGGTTTAGCTCCCCACCAACTAAAGAAGTGAGATAGAAAATGCTCCTTTGTTATTTTCAGAGGAATTATCCAACCATTTAAATAGAAAGTATAACCTCAAGAAATACCAAGTTTTTTAGTTTGTCTTATTTTAATATATCCTACTGTTGTTATATTTTCTGAACCGACTTAATATATCAGCACACAAGAATTTCTCTGAGCGAGAGTGAAAGGGCTTACCAATTTTGCCGGGAAAGGTATTTTCATGTACCTTCCAGGGTTTTTTCACATGCCACAATCAACTTGGGACCAAAGGCTTTATTTCCTCTCCGAAGGAAGTTGTGCTACGGGTTCTTATCGCTCAAAACAAATATCCGTTGACTCCGGTTGGGTTTGAACCCACGAACATCTGTTCTTGAGGCGAGCAGTTTACCCCAAGACCACTGAGGTTGACTGTCCGGCAGTAGGAGAACAAACAGGTAGGAGGAAAATACAAGCAATAATAAAATGTGTTGTGACACCCCCTTATTAAATGACGTCATTCTATCCAAAGATCCATTCTACGCTCCTATAACAGTTACCTTTCGTTTCCCGGACATTTAGCTCTTAGTGATCAACAGAAATATGTGGTCTTTTCAGAGGGAAAATGTCAACTTTTAAACTATGGTTACAATTCTATATATATATAGGGTTATAGAACATAGTTTTGTGTTAATTCCAATAAACTACAAATTCGTGTACTGTTGAAGGTTTTGTCGTTAACATAAGCGCAACATCTAATTGGAAAATCTAAGATACCTAGTTATACCTCTTAAACATCCTAGGCGAATGGTAATATTGGATGTAAAAAAACAACAAAAGGGGCCTTTTTTTTTGTTTTTGTAGCTTACCTGCTGGGCTCGTAATGTAATGTAATGTAATGTAATGTAATGTAATGTAATGTAATGAATTAACTTTATTTACCCCTCCTTCATCCTAATGTAACACATGTAGACATTAGAGCACCCCATGTAACACCATGTAGATATTAGAGCTCCCTCATGTAACACATGTAGATATTAGAGCTCCCCATGTAACACCATGTAGATATTAGAGCTCCCCCTGTAACACCATGTATAGATATTAGAGCTCCCCCCTGTAACACCATTAGACATTAGAGCTGCTCCCCCTGTAACACCATGTAGACATTAGAGCTCCCCCATGTAACACCATGTACAGAATAGAGCTCCCCCTGTAACACCATGTAGACATTAGAGCTCCCCCTGTAACACCATGTAGACATTAGAGCTCCCCCTGTAACACCATGTAGACATTAGAGCTCCCCCTGTAACACCATTATAGATGACATTAGAATGAGCTCCCCCTGTAACACCATTAGACATTAGAGCTCCCCCTGTAACACCATGTTAGACATTAGAGCTCCCCCATGTAACACCATGTAGACATTAGAGCTCCCCCTGTAACACCATGTAGACATTAGAGCTCCCCCCTGTAACACCATGTAGATATTAGAGCTCCCCATGTAACACCATGTAGATATAGGCTCCCCCTGTAACACCATGTAACATTAGAGCTCCCCCCTGTAACACCATGTAGATATTAGAGCTCCCCCCTGTAACACCATGTAGAATTAGAGCTCCCCCCTGTAACACCATGTAGACATTAGAGCTCCCCCCTGTAACACCATGTAGTACATTAGAGTTCTAACCTTCAGCTTACTTTATTAATTCCTTTTTTCTGCAATGGAGATGATGATGGTGATGTGATCAGCTTTTCACAACGTGCAGGCCACGTGGTTGCCCCCTTGTCAAGGACAACCCTTCCTCCCCCCTCTAATCCCAGTATCCACGCCCGTGGGGAGTGGTGGGAGGGGTTCAAGGACATTGTCAGAGGTGACCTTCAGTCAATACCGCGCACGTAGATTCCCCGTCACAGAGGAACAGTTAACAGCAGGTTCAAGTGCGAAGGTGAATGAAAAGGAGCGCAGATAATGCCCTGGGCGATTGGTGGTGATGACTAGTTGCTGTAGGTCCAAGGAACCAAGAACACACCGCAACCATGACAAACGCTTTTTTTTTTTAATATCCCACGGCTACTCAGTGTAGTGTTCGGGATTCGTTTGTTTTGATATTATACTGGTTAGATTAATGTGATTTATTATCAGGCTATAATTGAAATCACTTAACGTAGTTTTAATTAATTATTTACTCAGCGTCAATGCTGTATTAACAGAGTGAATATGTGGTCCGACATCACACATGCTGCTATTTCACCTCTTAGGGAACTGAGAGGATTAAGATGTGATTGATCCAATCTAGTGACCGAAGCTGAATATTTAGGTCCCGATTCAGATTCTGCGCGTTCATAATAGCAGGCCCAACTCAGCTCGCGCGAGGTTTGGAAGTAAAAGGGAAAGGAAAATACAAGAAATGTGTGCAGTACATTCGTATTTGAATGATTTTTCGCGGTGACGATGGGACAAAGCGACAAAGTTTCTTGTTAATAACTACAGTATGTCTCTGTTATGACAGAATGAAGATTTGTGCACAATGATTATCTGTGGAGACATTTTGAAATGGTCAAAAAACGGTCTTTTAAATACAGTTTTTATCCAAATATCATTTAATATTTCCACAATGTTCAGTATTAGGAACTTCTATTAACTCTTTATCTCCATTAATGTTTGATCAGAAATAATCCACGTGTAATATTGTTGGTGTAAATTTACTATTTCTAGCCGACTGTCACAGAGTTGATTGACATGTCCTTATACCGAGCCTTGTATTATAAATGACTGGGAAACGAAAGGTAATTGTTATAGGAGCGTTGAGTGGATATTTGTGAATAGAATGATGTCATTTAATAGGAGGGGTCACAAAACACACTAGATTGTAATTTGTATTTTCCTACTTTCCTGTTTGTTCTCCTACTGCAGGATTGCACCACCCAGGAACGTTACAAACCTACTCGGTTAATGTAACGTTTAAGAATTTCTGCTAGACTATTCTAACGCCTTTATTCGAGTTTACACACCGTTAGTAGGGAATAGAAAAGTAAAATGTCCTTAACTGACAGTTACAAGAACAACTTTCACGTCTTCATACGTCAAGTCATGTGATCTGTAACCATCACTTTTGATGGATGTCATTAATAACTACGTCACCCCCTCCTCTCCTGTGCCTAATAACGTGAGCCTAGTAATCTGTCAGGATGATAGCCGAGAATAGGGGGAGGTGATTGTGTATACTATGTGGGTTTGAGATTGACGTTCGACTTGGATTTTTAATGTTTTTATTAGTACCACTATGTCTATTACAAATGTGATGTTGATAGTGATAGAAGGATGAAAGAATCTAAAGTATATTTGGAAGCTTGTGACAAAAACGAGGTGTTGCTAGGAATAACCAATGGCCTGTTGACTTCTAGGTGGTCCCTACACGATCTACGAACCCCAGTACTCTCGTCTCGAATGGTAGCCCTCTTCTACAAATACTGATGACCGGCGTCCTAGCCCGCGTAGTCCGAAACGGCACAGTGACCCTAGACTGCGATGTTGTCTAGTCAGCCACGATGGATGGATCCCCCCCTTTTTTTTTATCCTGCCCCCTGGCTTAGTTTCTGACTAAGGAATGCTGACAATGTTTATGTGGCTAGCTCCTCTATTCTATTTGTTAATCACGACAACCCGCAACACTCGTTTTGTCATTCACAATCCACAACACACAATAACATTAGACAAACACGCATTCCAATGTAGGCCGTGCGGTGACACCTATAAAATAACACTAATAATATTGTAAAATGTTATCAATGCTGGCAAAAAAAAACTAATAGGCTTTTATTTTAAAAATTGGGCAGGGGAGCACAGGAAACCCACCACGAGAAAGTTTTCTCCGTCACCTTCTGACCTATGACCTTGGAGGGGGAGGAGTAACTCTTAGCAAAGCTGTCAGTAAGTCCGGTAATACAGCGACTGGTTGTGAAATAACGGAAATAACTGATAAAATAGCAAGTTTAAAACCGCTTAGCCGTAATAAAGAACTGTCGTGTCACGATGGACAATTGGCTACAGTTCACTTTTCATAAGAATAAACTTTAAAAAATTATTGAAACTTTTTCCTGCGGCCAAGCTTATGAATTATTATTATATTCATAGCGTTATTCTATAGGTGTTAATAGTATCTATCAAAGGTGATGTCTACAGATCACAATACTTGACGTATGAATACTTGAAAGTAGATTTAGTAACTGTTCTAACTGTAAGATAAGGATCTTAATATGAAAATTGGTCTGTAATCGAAGCGGAGGTTGACTTAGGGAGCAAGGTCATGGGAGGTCCCGGGGCTGGAAGTGAGTGAGGGAGGGGGGGGAGATTTGAAGGTCAATGACCTCTGTCGTCAATCCCAGCTTCAATTAACAGCTTCCCTCCCCCCTCTCCAGCCAATTGGCTTCTTACGTAAGAGACCACATTCTTTTTTGGTGGGAGTGTAGGGGACGCGAGTTAAGGCCAGTTTTTGCAAAAAAAACAAAATGAATCAAATATTGCTCCGTTAGAAACAAAGAGTTTTAATTTTCTCCACACGGTGATATCAACAGTTGTTGAATATCTGTCATGACATAGCGGCATTAGATGACAAACTTTTTAAATGACGAGAAAAAGTTGTCACTAAATTCTAGGAAACCCCTTGACAGATATTCAACAACTTTTGATATAGCTAACTTTAAGGCCAAGTGAGATTTGATTAAATTTATATTTAAGTCAAGCTATTTTAGGCCAAGTGACTTTAAACAGGTGACTTTGGGGTTAAGTTATTTTAGTTAGTGACTTTGGGCCAAGATACTTTTAGACCAAGTGACTATAGGCGAAGATACCTTTAGGCCAAGTGACCTTAGGTGTAAATACTTTTAGGCCAAGTGACCTTAGGCGTAAATACTTTTAGGCCAAGTGACCTTAGGCGTAAGTACTTTTAGGCCAAGTGACCTTAGGCGTAAGTACTTTTAGGCCAAGTGACCTTAGGCGTAAGTACTTTTAGGCCAAGTGACCTTAGGCGTAAGTACTTTTAGGCCAAGTGACCTTAGGCGTAAGTACTTTAGGCCAAGTGCCTTAGGCGTAAGTACTTTTAGGCCAAGTGGCCTTAGGCGTAAGTACTTTTAGGCCAAGTGACCTTAGGCGTAAGTACTTTTAGGCCAAGTGACCTTAGGCGTAAGTACTTTTAGGCAAGTGACCTTAGGCGTAAGTACTTTTAGGCCAAGTGACCTTGGGGAAGATAATTTTAGGCCAATATCCTTTAGGCGAAGGTAATTTTAGGCCAATATATTAGAAGCCCAGATACTTTTAGCCAAGTGACCTTAGGTGAAGATACTCTAAGGCCAATATCCTTTAGGTCAAGAGACTCTTAGGCCAAATGACCTTGTACCATGTGACCTTAGGCCGAGTGACTTTGTGCCTACTTCTACGTCCACTCACCCTGAATAATGCAACTCGACCCAGCCCTGAACAAAGATAAGGAGTGCAAGATGTCCCACTTGACTGGAGGATAGGAACTAGAGGGGGGCGTGGTTCACTATGGTGTGACGTCACGCGCTTCTCTCGCCCTTCAAAACTTCCGGCTGCTCTCATGCTAATCTCTCTCCACACTCCTCCATCCTGTCACTAGGCAAAGCAGAACAGGAAAATTTTCCATAATGTTTATACTTATGTTTTATTTATCTTTAAGGAGAATTATTAATATTAGATGACTTGAGGGTCAGTCCACATGAAATGTTCTAGAAAAAAAATTGTTGCTTGACCATTTTTTTAAAATAAATTACCCTTACATTTGGTAGTTAAAATGACTATTATTTTATTTTCATTACTTTAGGTTTTCGCATAGTGGCCAGATTTGTTTTACAAGTCGCTAAATTTTTTGCAATTTTAAGGAGTTACAGAAACGAAAATATCTCGGCCTCTGTTTATTCAATCAACACGAGTGAAAAACTATTTCGTTTGGAAAGTAAAGAGCTACAAGATTGTTTATGTAGCATTATGTAGCATTTTAACCTAAACTCAATTCTAAAGGGTAGAATTTCTGCCTAAGGAGTTCCTTGAAGGAAAGACGATATTTCTGGGAGCGCGCGAGGTTTGGGAGTAAAAGGGAAAGGAAAATACAAGAAATGTGTGCAGTACATTCGTATTTGAATGATTACTCGACATTTTCCGCGGTGACGATGGGGGACAAAGCGACAAAGTTTCTTGTTAATAACTACAGTATGTCCCTGTTATGACAGAATGAAGATTTGTGGACAGTGCTTATTTGTGAAGACATTCTAAAATGGTCAAAAAACTGTATTTTCAATACAGTTTTTATCCAAATATCGTTTAATATCCACAATGTTCAGTATTATGAACTTCTATTAACTCTTTATCTCCATTAATGTTTAATCAGAAATGATCCACGTGGAATAGTGTTGGTGTAAATTTACTATTTCCAGCCGACTGTATCGCAGAGTTGTTCGGTGACATGTGAGGCATGCTCTTAAGTTCACTGACAAAAGGAATGGACCTGTCGTAAGACACAACTCCTAATAACAACAATAATAATAATAATACTGAAAAATCTAATGCTACTCTTCATATGACAACAAATCAACACATGGCCTTGCAGATCACATGGTTAGGCGGATGGATACATAAGGGTAGATCTGGCAGCTGTCACCACACTCCTGTGGTGAATGGACTATATATTTAGATAACTTCCTATTCTGAGTTCTCTTTTAGTGATGTGAAAAGTTACATAGCATAGATTGGAGGGTGGAGGAAGCTGTCAGGATAAAATGTTTGTTTGGTGTTATATAGGGGTTTGGAGGCATGGGTGCCAATAAATGGGTGATAAAGGGGGTTTCAGCCCGCCCTTATAACTCTACAGTATTTACTTCTTTTTTTGTTAATTTTTATGAAAAAATAAAATTGTGTATTTGTGATTTGGCTGCAATTTGCTATCAATTACCTTGAATCATCAATATCCCAGTTTTCGTTTAACCCGAAAGGGTAGTAAGACTTGGTGCTAATAACAATAAACCAAAGTTAACAGAGATAAAAACGATAAAATGTATAGTTTCTCTCATTCTCTTTTCATCAGCTTCCTTTTCATTCTGTTCTTTTTTTTTTCTTTTTGCGAAAGTTGAAACTCAGAGCATTAGCTCATAATTATGTTCAGATGCACTAAAATTCCCTTCCCACAAGGTTAAATTTCTGAAATTTCCTTTCTAGGAGTTGGAAGGAGGGGGGGGGGGGGTGCCACACTCCCGGCGGATAGGACTCCAATCCACCCCCTCCTTCCTCACCCATTTGTAAATTTTACATGGGCGCCGTTGTTGGGACGGTCGATAAAAGTTAAGAAAAGAAAAAAGCACTTACCTGTGACGTCACAGCCGGTCAAGATAAGATTTCCCATGTTAATGAATTTACATTTTACTCAGCGAGTTTTAAAGATAAAACGTTGAAACAAAAACTATACGTTCTTAAATAATTCTAAAAATAGTCGCACAGTGTCACAAAAATATTATTTTTTTATCTTAAAATAGTTTTTTTTTGTAAACGTATTTTTTTTAATAAATCAATTACAACTTATGCTATTTGTCTTGGTCACGAAAATGTCCTGTAGGAGTCTTCCTGTCAGGATGTAGATTAAAAAAGTTCATGGTAGCAAATGTTTATCTAGAATAGGAAACCAGAGAAAGGTAAAACTAAAAAGTAAGTCAAGGTTATCAAGGCGCAAATATTAAAGTGACTGTGTAGACTCGTCAGAGGAAGAGGGAAAGGGTTAACAGCATATAGACAAGAGCTCTTTCAGGGTGAACTTTTCATTTTCTTCCCTCTCTTTCTATTTCGTACGTTGGTGTCTAAGTGTGATAGTGCTTTGGGTGCTTAGGAGCGTCAAGTTAAGATGCAACCCGCTTCGCAAAATAACTTCGAAATCTACAAGTAGGTTACGTCGTTAAACGTTGCTTATGGCCCCTACCAGTGGATCTTTGGAGCGTTTTCAGCCAGTTATCGGGCTAGATTATTTTTTGTTTATCATTGCATCTTACTATCCGTTCGGGTTACTACCCCTAGCTCAGGGGTGGACCAAATGGAGCTAACGGTAGTTGAATTTCATTTAAGTTAAGAGCCAAAATTTGTGTTGTAATGTTAAAAAGGAAATTCTTATTGAAATTGTAAAGTCAAAGTTATGTGGAAAAACGGCCCGGATTTAAAGTTTGTAAGATACCGGGCCTGTAAACACTGAATAAATAAATAAAAAAATATCCGTTCGGGTTATATGCTTATGTACTAATTACGCTAATAGTTTTAGGAATTGAGAAGGTTATAGATATAACGTGTACCTGCATTTGCGTTGAGGGAGAGTGTAAAACCCATTTTGGAAGAACCACACTCGGTACACCCAACTGAGATTCGAACCTTGATCTCCCCGTCATCTCCCCGTCATCGACAGCCTAGTCTATTTCGAGAGTAGCGCCTTAGACCATGTGGCTACCGAAGAGGGTTCGTTAGAGTTGATCAAAAGTTTTATTGGACAAGTTTCCAAGAGCAGGCGTGATAGTTTGCGGCTCTGATGTCACGTTTTATACAGGGTGAACTTAGGGGAGCTTTCTTTTTTAGGTGATTGAGTGCCAGTTAAAGAGGGGAACTGTTATTTTACCCCGGTCTTGTGATTTGTAAAATGAGCCATTTCTCACCATCCTACGACTTGCCCAAGTGCCACAATTTCCAAATTATTATTTTTTTTGTATAATTATTATTTGAGGTATTTAACGCGCACTTTCTGAACCGACTGATTATATATCGGCAAATTACTTTATCTCAAACTGACACATACAGCAAGTCCTTGGCCGTTAACCTCAGTTTTCTAGACCGGAGTTGCTACTTATTTATTCAAGTAGCTCCTGATTTGTCCTCACGATGGTGAGCTTGGTACTGTTCCAGACTCTCTGCTGCGCAGAAAATTTCTGCAAGCGCCGGAGATTGAACCCGGAACCTCTGGATCTGTATCCAAAACTCTGAACCAAAGAGGGAGGGGGTGGGTGGGGAATTGTTGTGTGCTGCTAATCAACATCCATTATGATTCTTACAAATCCAACTATTATCATCATTTTTTTTCATAGGAGATTTAATATATTATGTTTACATTTGAGTTCACATTTTCACAACTCGAAGAAAGTTAAGATTTGTTAGTGTGAAATTTTTGGGTGAGTTTGGTCTAATCCTCGAATTTTCAGAGTCAAACTCATGAATATGACTCTTGTAAAAAAAAAATTGTATCATCTACGGGAACTTGAAGGCTTTCTCTGAAATAATAACAATAATAATGTGTGTTTAGATTTTTCTAAACAATCCCATCGCAGCTGTCAACCTATTCTCTTCAGCATCGTCTTGTTTCTAGACATTATCATCATCATCTTCGTCACTATAAAGGAAGGGGGAGGAGTGGGGAAAGGTTACTAAAATATCTCTCCGTAGACGTCATTACAGTGAAATGTTTCCGCCTTGATTCATTCAGCTGCACATCTGTTTAAAGCGCTGTAAAAGTTTAAAAAAAAAAAAAAACTGTTCTTAGAGTACTTAGGATACGTCCTTTTTATCTTCTTACTAACGTCTTACTTAAAAAAAACCTATGACATCAGCCCGCAAGCAACCGCCGCATGTTAGCGAAGGGAGTGCCAACTGTTGTGGATAGTGTTTAATGTGGTCGGCCCACTAACCCACCGGCCGTTGATCTCAGTTTTCTAGACCGTAGCCGCTAATTTGTCTTCCCGAGGCTGAGCTCAAATCAATAAAATCGAAGTACACCGATTCCCGGTTATAGTTCCGTCTGTTAGGGGGCGTTTAAGTATTACGTAAGCACATTTTTGGCCATTTTTACCCCCCCCCCCCCTCTTGTAAGCAAAAATCAAATATTTGTCAATTTTTTTTTCATATGTTCACAGGAATATCCATTATTATTTTCATGCAATTTTATCTGAACAGATAGTAAGACGTGATTATAAAAAAAAAATTAAAAATTCATGAAATTTATAAAGTCCTGGTGATTATTAAAATAGAGGTATAAATTAATATAGCGAAATAATTGACAATTAACACTGGTAAACAATGAATTTAAAATGATTGAACAGGTGAAATTAAAACAAGTTAGAACAACATAAAAGTTTAAAATTTTAATCTACCTTCAATTGAAGTTATATAAAAAGATATTATTAGTGAATACAATAATATTATATTTATAAAAAAAACCACCCTAAACTCCATTTAATCCAATGCGCAAGGTCCTTGAATCCGTCTCAACATTTTCAATTATTATGTTTCTATTTGGGGGTGAAGAAGGGGGAGCCTAGGTCACTCAAGGTTTGGCTTACTTCTATAGGCTTCTCCATTTCTTCTCGTTTAGCCACTCAGCGTCTTCATTGCTGCCCGAAGATGCCCCTAAGTCCAAGCGGCTTGCGATGCACCCTCCCTCAATTTTGCCCGTCTTTCTGTCTTACGTAAGCATTGTTCTGACCCCCTGACCCCCTTGTCAGCAAATATAATCAAAGCCTTAACCCCCTCCCTTACGGTGCTTACGTAATACTTAAATGCCCCCTTATACCGTGGATTCTGTTATACCACTGGCATTTTGTTTATCCCCCGGCAAGGTAAAGGCTTTGTTGTTATTTTCTCTAAAAAAATATCTTAAAAAAGGATTTCCACATAAAAAGCAAACAATATTTAAGGAAGTGATTAAATACATTTATTGAATATTTTATGGTGACTAAATTGTATTGTTTTGTGTGAAAATGAAAGAATTTTTGAAAATTGTGTTTGTTCATAAAATACGTATTAAACTTTATTTGTTATGTTGGTAATTTTCCCTGCAACCTGATTATATTTACGGTTGTTATGTATATTGGGGCTCAATAGTGTAATTTTAGAATTGAGTCTATTAGATAGTCATTATTTTATCAAGTACAGTAGAACGTTTTAAAAAATAACCTCAAAATATGCTACATATAATATCACACATTTTATATGTGCTTTTAAAATAGACATACACATTAAATACTTACATAAAAAACAAGATAAATTATTCAAACACAAAATATAAACACTTTGAAAAATTAGCAAACTAAACCTGCAGACTTAACGACGTTGCTTTCTGGGAGATTTCGAAGTTATTTTGTGAAACAGGTTGCATCTTAACTTGACGCGCCTAAGCAGTCTAAGCACTATCACTCTTCACCGTACGAAATAGAAAGAGAGGGAAGAAAATGAGAAGTTTACTCTGAGAGGGTTCTTGTCTATTTGCTGAAAACCTTTCCCTCTTCCTCTGACGAGTTTACACAGCCACTTTAATATTTGCGCCTTGAAAATATTGACTTGTTTTTTAATTCTACCTTTTTCTTGTTTCCTTGTTCTAGATAGACATTTTCTTCCATGAATCTTTTTTAATCTACCTCCTGACAGGAAGACCCCTACAGGACATTTTCGTAATCAAGACAAATAGCCTGAGTCGTAGAGGATTTATAAAAAAAATACGTTTACAAAAAAACTATTTCAAGATAAAATAATAATTTTGTGACGCAGTAGTACTATTTTTAGAATTATTTAAGAATTTATGGGTTTCGTTTCAACGTTATATCTTAAAAACTATCCGAGTAAAACGTAAATTCACTAACATGGGAAATCCTATCTTGACCGGCCGTGACGTCACAGGTAAGCAATGAAAGCCGAGCCAACACATCCCCTATATTAGGCAACCCTCTTGCCGCCAGTGCATAATTCCCTGCTTTCTCATTTACTGTGTCAATAGATTAACTCCAACTTGATTTGACATTCTCGGCATTTTGGGTGGTTTAATAAATATCGTCGAGCTAGGTTTGAAATAAGTACAAACTAGAAAAATTTAGCAATGTATAAATTTTGAATTATTTAAAGATTTCCTTCTTAAATTCGAATTAAATTTTTATTTTTTTACCATTGATTTGAATAGAAATTTCATTGAGAATCGTGGTGGGTTCGAATGAGCCAATGTCGAATTAGCCAAATCTTACAGTAATTGAGTCATCGGTTACAACACGGTTGTCTTAAAAACCGGGCTCGGATCCCGGGGAGGACAGTTCAACTTTCTTAGGCAGACCCCTATCCGACAACCAGAAAAATTGCTAGATCTATTGTCACGTATTCATACGCCAAGACATGTGATTTTCGGCTGTCCCTTTTGATAGATATTATCAAGATAAATAACGATAATAGAATGAAATGTTATCAATATTGATCAGGAAAAAAATATGTGTTTGTAATTTATAAAAAGCTCTTCTTATGAAAATCGGACACAAGCTAGTAGGGTCTTGTGAGATGAAATGGAGGACCTACAGTTTAACGTGGGATAGATCTGTGCCGGGACCGAGGATTGAACCCCGGACCCTCAGCACAGAAGTCTGACACCTTACCCCTAGACCACCAGGTCACCCTACTAATTATTCCGATGGTTTAAGGGATTAGTAATGCTATATTTACAGGAAGCGTATGCGCATTTGCGTGGAGGGAGAGTGGAAAACCATCTTGGGGGGGGGGGGGACCACCTTTAGTACATCCGACAGAGATTCAAACCTTGATCTCCGCGTCATCGGCAGTGTAGTCTACTGCGATAATAGCGCGTTAGTTAGCCCATATGGCCATCGAAGAGGGTTAGATATTTACTATTAGGAGAGCAGGACGAATCCCGAGGACAGATAGTAAATATTTTCGTCAGCACCGGCCGGGATCAAACCGAGATCTCCTAGACTTACCAATCGACATGGAGGGTGAAAATAATGTCACGTGACCGGCACAGTCTCGCTATTTCTCCGAAGGAAACTTACGATACGACGTCACGACGCAGGTCGTACGCAGCAGCGGACCACAAGACCACAAGGGGGTTGGTAGACCCCCACACGTGTCGGCCACCCTGCGTCGTGACCTCCTTTTCCGCCACGTGGGAGTGATGGGTTTGGAAAGGACGGTTGGGAGGGGGGGGAACGTCCCTCTCTGCTCCCCACGTGTATATGTGTGCGCGCGCATGGTATCCGCAACGCAAGGCCATGGAAATAAGCTATCAGGGTGGTAGAGGAGTAGAGGAGGTCGTTGACTCTTTGATGAAAGGCGTGGTACTGCTGGTATATTTAGAGATTGCTCTGGCTCCCTGGTGGAAAGTGGAGCCATGCTTTCTCTCTTCAGACTTTTTTTTTTAAACCAGTAAGTGTGTTAAAAATTTAATGTTATTAAAATTAATTAAATTGTACTAACTAAATACATTGACAATGTATAATGAGTTCAAAAAGATTTAACAGCTTTAAAAACTAAAGAATTGATAATACATAATCAAGGCCGTATCCAGGGGGAGGTTTTGGGGGTTTAAATCCCCCCCCTGAAATTTTATGAAAAAAATATATACGGCTTTATTTATGGCTCAAACAATATCAAAATTAAGATACAAGTACAATTTAGGGGGGCTTTGTTACCATAAAAAGCAATTTAGATAACTTCTAGAGGTGTTTAATATTTGGAAATTTTCCTATTCTTCGGTAGCTACGGTGATATGTTGCCATAAAAACACTTCAAATATCTTCTAGAACTTTTTATCATATAGAATTTTTTTCTAGCTCCCGCCAATTGGGGGATGTGCCCACTAACCCCCCCCCCCTGAAGTTATTGGTTGGCTACGGCCTTTTACATAATGTTTAATAAAAAAAATCGTCAAAAATATATTAATGTTGAAAATTAATAGCTATAATTTGAGTTTTATAAAACAAAATTAGAAACTGTTATTTAAAATAAAAATATTACCCTATTGGGACACTTTAGACAGTTAAATTAAAATAGTAATGAATGCCAAATACAATAGCATAAATGGTACAATTAATAAAAATATAACGTAAAAAGTAAAATATCATAAAAATTAAAAGGCAATTAACTGTTGATATTGAATAATATGTACTTGAATCGTAAACACAAGTCTTAAAAATAAAATGAATCAATCATGCAGTGTGAAATTTCAAGGTTTTTTTTAAAAGAATTATAAATTGTATTGTTATTTTATACTTTATTAGAAAACGTAGTATAGTTAAATTATTGTCTTATCGAAAAAGTTTTAACTTGCTCCTTGTTTTCTAAGTTGGTTTAAGCACCAGCTGTAAAATTAGTTTCTCAATATTTTTCAGTACATACAGAGTGTTATCGACCAAGGTGAAGTGCGAAAACGATTTTGAGATGTTTTTCGTAAATAAAAAATGGCGGTTGTGTGGAATAGCTGGTAGATGAAACTGCATATACTGCAAATCGACGGGAAATGAGCAATTTAATTTTATTCTTGGTTAGATTTGTGATTATTTTGACTAGTCCTAATATTTACATAACATATCAAGGTAAGCATATCTTCCCATAAATAACCTTAAGAAAAAATCAAGTACGTATGTTATATTAAATAGGCCTAAATCTTACAGTAATCTCTTTATTTTATCCATAGCTAAACGAGTTAAGTACCTACTTACTGCCATGTATTTTTTAGCTAGTATTTGCTGTCCATTTTAATTTACAAAAACTTTAAATCCATTGACTAGGAAATTATACTCGTTTAAATCTAACATAAGAAAGTGATGCTGTTTTGAAATTGGAGCACAAATTCTCGGCTCTTTGGTCGTAACCATACTCTTCAGTTTGGTCAAGGAAAGCGTTAACAAACTGAGCTTTGGTATCGTCTCGGTCATAAACATTTCGTTAACATCGATACCAGGTCAACCCTCAACCGTCGATACGGTGTGGTCGTTAACATCGATACCAAGTCAACCCTCAACCGTCGATACGGTGTGGTCGTTAACATCGATACCAGGTCAACCACGAAAACACGCCTATAATTATTTCTATTATTTTATAGATATTGATATTAGTATCTATCGAAAGTTAAAGCCGTGGATTTCATGACTGGACGTATAAATAAGTGAAAGTAGATCTATTAGATTTTTTTAGATGTCAGATAAGGTACTTGATATAATTTTTCTGTATAGTGATTATTTCTTTAAACGTAGAGAATGTAATGTCTAGGCTTGTAGCTAACTTTTATTATTATTAGCACTGCGTCTTACTACCCGTTCGGGTTATACGCATAAGTACTAATTACGCTAATGGGTTAGGAATTGGGAAGGTCGAATTTAGAGGAAGTGAGCTCCGCATTTGTGTGGAAGTAGAGTGGAAAACCGTTGAGGGATAACCCCCACCCCCCATTTCACCCTAACCAAGATTCGAACCTCGATCTCTCCGTCCTCGGGCAGTTTAGTTCAACACGAAACAAGGGCGTTAGCTAACTACGCCACCTAGGTGGGTATTTCTATTTCAATAAGAGTTGTAATGTGTTTGCAACCCAACCAACTTAGCCTTAATTTGTAATTTTATTATTTCATTGTAATTATTGTAAAAATTAAGGTAGAGCTGTTCCCTGTAATTTTATTATAATTAATGTAAAGAGTAAAGGGGCTGTTACTTGTAGTTTTTATTATATTATTATAATTATTGTAAAGAGTATGGGGGGGTTTTCCTTTGTCTTATTATTTTATTATAATTATTGTAAAAAGTATTTTTCCCTTGTAGTCTTATTATTGTAAAGAGCAGGAAGGGTGTTTACAATGCATGTTTGCCGTATCACCAGGTTATTTAGTTGTGTCCCCCCCCCCCCCCCCCGGTGCGCTTTTGAACTACATCTTCGTGTACTTGTGATGCGAGGTTTCTTCTCCCTTTTGTGCGCTTTCCACGTTCTCTGGTCGAGTAGATATTAATTTAATTAAAACCTTTTCGCTCAATAGACATTTCATTTGAATAAGTGTATTAAAGTTGAGATGCCTCTGATACAGTGGGGTAAACTGGAGCTCAAGTTTAGATAATTAATTTTACACTCTTTATTGAAAAAAAAAAAACACCTCTTTACCAAAATAAATAAAATATCACTTCGGTGGATACCTTTATTTTAATTTTCTGCAGAGAAGAGATCTCAACAGTTCTTGGATATTTGTCGATAGCATAGTGGTATTGAGATGCCCCAAGACAAATATCCAAGAACTGCTTTAAATTACCAAGGGTAGAAAAAGAATCCACTTTAGGTGTGGATGTAGGGAACGCGAGGAGAGGGCTTTTTTTTTTTTGCAGTTTTTATAGCAAAACTTTTTTTGGCTGAGATAAATCATATATTGCTTCAGCACAAACGGTTTAATTTTCTTCATGTGGTGATAGCAATATTTCTTGAAAGGTGTCCTGGAATTTAACGACAACTTTTTCTCATCTAATGCAGCTATGCTCATGACAGATATTCAACAACTGTTGATATCACCGTGTGAAGAAAATTAAACTCTTATGTTTCTACTGGATCAATAGTTTACTTATTAAAAAAAAAAAAGTTTTGCTATAAAAACTGCGAAAACGCTGACTTTTTTTTCGTGTTTCCTACATCCACATCTTAAGCAGGTCAATTTTATTTATTTTGGCTCAAAATAATGTAAAAATATGAACTTCAGCTTGCGTTTGCTCTGCCATCGCAAGCAACTTGAA
This sequence comes from Timema podura, assembly GCA_033556935.1. Lineage (NCBI taxonomy): Eukaryota > Metazoa > Arthropoda > Insecta > Phasmatodea > Timematidae > Timema > Timema podura. Next base: position 15,226,769 of record JAVRXN010000006.1, on the reverse strand, counting down.
TGGATAGGTGACTATAAAGGATTAATATTAAACAAATCAAACAGCAGCTTTATATTTCACCAGACAAAGTTTATTCTGACGACCTCAACAAACTCACAAGCTTACAAAATTACATACAAGCACACACCACAGATTGCAGGGTAGATCGTTACGAGGGGGGAGGGATGACAACAATGCCCCTCCCCTCCAAAAAATCAACCCCCCCTTGATCTACTCATCTGATGTAAACGACTTATAATATAATCAGAAAAAGATTTAAGAGAATGAAGTCAACTACTAATACAATGCTAATAGGAAAAATTGAGTTCTGATGCCAAAAAGGGAGATGCGAACATTAAAAAAAAAAAAAATTAAGTTGGTTTGGTTGGTCTCCACAGATATCCTTTCTTGGGTGGCAAAACCCAACCTGAGAAAAATAAATGCTAGTTGGGAGACGGGAGAAAATTACACTCGTGTATACTTGGAGGGTTAAATCGTGTAATTTTTTTTTTAAATCACCTGACTACATCAATGCAACAAACCGATTCTTCACAATTATGCCAACCACAGCAGTATGTTGCAGATATTCACATACAACATCTATAAAGTTTGTCTGCTGTCTTGAGGTTACTCAGAACAACCAAGTCTTACAAATAGAGCGAGTTAAGGACAAAAAAAAAAAAAAGATTAGGAAGTCACGAACATCTGAGTTTTTTTATCTCTTTTTAATACCAATAGTTCTTCTTAATAAATGTAGAGTTAGCATAAATTAACTTTTTTTTTTCCTCACACCACCCCATACATTTTCACAATAAAAAGGTACATTAAAATTTGGTGGGCGACATTTACTGGCCTACCGTTATCGATTCAATTCCCCCCCCCCCTTTTTCTCTTCTTAAATACAGACGATCAAAAGACAACAGTTATGGTTCTCCAAAATAACAGGAGGTTTAGTTATATAAAAAAAAACAGTTAAGAATTAAATTAATCTTTCTTTTTTTTTTTTTACACAATGACAAATCTATAATTTGGATTTTTTTTTTGCGTTCAGATGTCGTGTACTTCCCTCAGTCTCATATTCCTCACAATTTGAGGTTATCTCATAATCCTTACTCCTCGTAATATGCAACCACATCGGAGAGAAAAAAAAAATGAATGAACAATGAAAATAAGAAATATATATATATATATTTTATACAAATGAGTTGAAGAGATTATATATAATATAACATATTTTACTTTACACAAACAAAAATGCACTGCCCTAGTAATGAATATATCACATAGAATATGATAGGTGCACAATGCCACTATTGGACACTTTGTATTATCATCCTTATGTAAATTTTTTTTAGTTAAAAAAAAATCAAATTCAAAATTTTTTTTTTACAAAACAAGAAGGGATTTAGGAAATTTCTGGGAAAAGTGCTTTTAACTACTATTTAAAAAAAAAGTATTTATGTGTAGCATAATAATTTGTTCAAAGTGATAATTATTATACTACAAAATAGCTCAGCTTATCTTTTTATTTTCTGTAAAAACTAACAAAAACCGCGGTGGGTGGCATCATTAAAAAAAAAAACATGTCTTGGTCCATTATGTACAAAGCTCACCAGCGGCAGCCCAACCACCTTTGATCTATTAACCGAACCTACCCCCTTCCCCCCCCCCTCAACCATCCCAGAAATATCCACTCGTCCCTGAGTTGTAATGGCGGGAATAACTCCTGGACATTTAAAAAAGAAAAAAGTATTGTACGAAGATGACATAAAAACACGAGAAAAAGGAAAAAAAAAAAACTAATTTCTTCCTTTTAAAAAAAAAACTACGGATGAATAAACAGCACTACGATGAAACTCTACAAACAGTTTACGGACACAAGTTCATTATAACATGAGCTATATCTAAAAAAGACTTGACACTTTAAATAATAAAAATTCACGCAACAACACATAGAATTAATAATTATTATTAAATAATAAATTATTTGGTTTGTAATACAATTGAAGTGGCACCGATCAAAAGATAACTTGTTTATACCGATACAAGATTATACAGTTTGTTTACAGATTGCTTTTTTTTTTTCTTCACTACATGCCATCAATGTTCTTTCTTTTTATATATGTATGTAAAAAGAATCTGCTAACACACCAAGTTCACCAATGGAAGTAAGATATAATCCCATTATTACAGATAAAACACAAGTCCAAGATATATATATATACTCATGAAAAGTTTTAAACATACTCTTATCTCGTTTCTTTCAATTTCACTCGATCTTTATCAAATTGCGGCAAAGAAATATCAGGAACGTTTCTCGTTGAGATTGTCTTACGGACCACTGCGTTTTGCATCCGCCACTGAAAGACACACGACACAGTAGGTTTTTTAATAATAAAAAATTGGCTTTGTACTGTTACATAGTCGGTGGTAGGTCCGTCATTTTAAAAAAAAAAAAAAAAGTCCAATCGACTGGTGAAAAAGATCGACTTTTATTTTTTTTTTAAGCCTCTAAAGAAACTATCTTGTGTGACAACGTCGCGGGCGACCCGATAGGCCGTGGGGAAGGCGACGGAGACTTTTTGGAAAGGTTCAGGGGCTGCTGAGAGTCGGCGATATCCACCTGCAGTTCCATCATCTTCGGGGAGGAGGGCGTCGTTTGTGACGACGAGTGTCGCCGTCGACGTGGGGGAAGAATGTGATGAGAGGTGGGGGGAGCTAGATGGAGGAGTCTTCCTGTGAAGGGGGGAGGGGGAAGTTGAGGAGGAGGCGGCGTGGTGAGGGGAGGACTGCGGGTGGAAATAGATCCTGGAGAACTCAGTCGAGGGTTGTTGTTGTTGCTGCTGCTGTTGTTGATCTAGGTGACCGACCTTGTGCAACGGGGGACTCCCCGTGGTAACGTTAGGAACGAGAACGTAGGTCTGAGATGACGGGCGGCTCGTTGTGGTGGTGATGACGCTGGTATTGTTGCTAAAGCCTGAACCTCCTTGCCACCGAGTCTGTTGTTGCTGCTGGGGGACGAAATGGTAACTGGGGGAGGCTGTCGTCGTGGCGCACACCAACAAGCTGCTCTCCGTCCCGTGCTTGTACCCAGAGGGGGAAGGGTAGTCCCCACCTCCGTTATCGCCCCTCATGATGTAGTTGTGGATGATGTCCGTCCTCTTGAGCTGTTCCGCCGTCATGCGTGGTCCCTCCATGAGAGACTTGGCCAGCGTGGAGTGGGTGCTGGACAGGGAGGACTGGGTGGTGTTGTTGGAGGTGAGGTGGTGGTGGAGCTGGGGCGAGGAGTGGTGGGACGATGACGCCGGTGGCTGTGGGGATACCACGACCATGGGCTCCGCCTCAGCCGAGTCTTTGTTCCTGAGGGCACGGAACTTCTTGTGGGGTTTGTACGCTTCGTCCATGAGGGAGTTGGTGTCGTAGAGCGGCGGCGCCTGCAACACTCGTTTCAGGACGGGCATGTCCTCCACGATCTGACTGGCCCCGTGATGGTGGTGATGGTGGTGGTGGTGCTTATCGTCGTCCTTGTCCTCCATGGAGGAGCGGGGGCTAGAGCAGACCGACGTGGGGGCGCTGTTCGTCCCGCTGGGGGTCAGTTTGTCGAGTTTCTCCGTGCCGGACTCTATCCCAGAGTCGCTCGGAGAGTCCAGCTTCCTGAAGCGGGGGTGATGCTGGGGTAAGGACTTGGCCGGACCAGCCACGGTGGTGATGGTGAGCCCGTGGTGCCCGAGGTGAGCCAGACCCATCATGTCGTCGTCGCCCGAGGTGGAGCCGGAGTTGGCCCTGTGCCTGTGCGGGCAAACGCCGCCGGCGAGGGTGGCCGCCAACAGGGGCGCGGAACTGGCCTGGTGGTGGTGATGATGGTACTCCGTCAAGGAGGCCACCTCACCCGAGCAGACGGACTCTGTGCTGGACACGGACCCCAGGGGACTCTTGACCGCCTCGTCCATCGTCACGTCTGATCCAGAGGACCAGGACGATCCGGCGGGGCTCTTGCTGTCGCTCTCGTCCTCGACGCCGAGGGACGTCCCCCACAGCATCTGCTGCTGTTGTTGCTGTTGCAACTGCTGCTGTTCCGTCATCTTGAAAGCCAGCAGCTTCTCGGAGTGTAAGGTGTTGAGGGTACGCAGGTCGGGGATCTTCTTCATGAGCTCGTGGCAGAGACTGGGGTGCCCCGGGTGGTTCTGGGCCACCACGGCCTGCAGCGCGGACCGGAGCTTGGACTGCATGCGCTCGATGAGCTCGGTGTTACGAAGACCCGGTCTGTCCGGGGCGATCACGACCACGGAGCAGAAGAGCCCCACCTCGGCGTCGGACAGACGCAGGGTGTTGAGGCGCTCCGCGAAGTCGAACATGGAGTCCATCAGGAAACGGGCGTTGGAGCTGTTGTGGATGCTCTCTCTCTTCAGGACTTGCCCGTTCAGGCAGATCATGCTGTTCGTCTGTAACAAGGGAGAGGCATCTGGACGTTAGTCTACTGTGCGACAAGTGGCATGGAGGCCGGGGTTGAAATCCCAGTCGGGTGTACTTGGGGGTGGCCTACAAACTAATGTGGACACCCTTCCCTCATGACTAAACCAAAGCTTGTCAAATATAAATATTATATTTAAAATAAGTTTATACTATAATATCTCTCGTTTATTTAAGGTCCGGTCCCGTCCCTGGCTAGTTTAAGGTCCAGTCCCGTCCCTGGCTCGTTTAGGGTCCAGTCCCGTCCCTGGCTCGTTTAGGGTCCAGTCCCGCCCCTGGCTAGTTTAGGGTTCAGTTCCGTCCCTGGCTAGTTTAGGGTCCAGTCCCGCCCCTGGCTAGTTTAGGGTTCAGTTCCGTCCCTGGCTAGTTTAGGGTTCAGTCCCGCCCCTGGCTAGTTTAGGGTCCAGTCCCGCCCCTGGCTAGTTTAGGGTCCAGTCCCGCCCCTGGCTAGTTTAGGGTTCAGTCCCGTCCCTGGCTAGTTTAGGGTTCAGTCCCGTCCCTGGCTAGTTTAGGGTTCAGTCCCGCCCCTGGCTAGTTTAAAGTCCAGTCCCGCCCCTGGCTAGTTTTAAAGTCCAGTCCCGCCCCTGGCTAGTTTAGGGTCCAGTCCCGCCCCTGGCTAGTTTAGGGTCCAGTCCCGCCCCTGGCTAGTTTAGGGTTCAGTCCCGTCCCTGGCTAGTTTAGGGTTCAGTCCCGCCCCTGGCTAGTTTAAAGTCCAGTCCCGCCCCTGGCTAGTTTAAAGTCCAGTCCCGTCCATGGCTAGTTTAAAGTCCAGTCCCGCCCCTGGCTAGTTTAGGGTCCAGTCCCGCCCCTGGCTAGTTTAGGGTCCAGTCCCGCCCCTGGCTAGTTTAGGGTCCAGTCCCGCCCCTGGCTAGTTTAGGGTTCAGTCCCGTCCCTGGCTAGTTTAGGGTTCAGTCCCGTCCCTGGCTAGTTTAGGGTTCAGTCCCGTCCCTGGCTAGTTTAGGGTTCAGTCCCGTCCCTGGCTAGTTTAGGGTTCAGTCCCGTCCCTGGCTAGTTTAGGGTTCAGTCCCGTCCCTGGCTAGTTTAGGGTTCAGTTCCGTCCCTGGCTAGTTTAGGGTCCAGTCCCGCCCCTGGCTAGTTTAGGGTTCAGTTCCGTCCCTGGCTAGTTTAGGGTTCAGTCCCGCCCCTGGCTAGTTTAGGGTCCAGTCCCGCCCCTGGCTAGTTTAGGGTCCAGTCCCGCCCCTGGCTAGTTTAGGGTCCAGTCCCGCCCCTGGCTAGTTTAGGGTTCAGTCCCGTCCCTGGCTAGTTTAGGGTTCAGTCCCGCCCCTGGCTAGTTGAAAGTCCAGTCCCGCCCCTGGCTAGTTTAGGGTTCAGTCCCGTCCCTGGGTAGTTCAAGGTCCAGTCTGACGTCCCAGTCAATTAAAGAAGGTGAAGGTACTGACCTGAGCGTCGAACATGCAGGCGAGCCGCACGAGCAGCACCTCGAAGACTCCGGCCTTGAGCAGCGTGACCTGGTCGTCCTGAGGGAGCAGCCCGAAGCCCGGGATGCGCTTGGCGAACTCCACCACCCCGCGGATGGCCGGGGAGAACCGTTTTGAGAAGTCTTGGAGCAGTTCCTGTTGACCGGTCAACGGCTGAGGGTTCGGGTTCAATGGACACGCCTGTGAGAAACAAGAGAAGAACAACCTCCGTTAGTTACACCACTTATACACAATGTTGGACACGTACACAAAATATATATACTTATGTATGAAGATTGGACTGTAGTCTACTAGGGAGTTAGAATAGGAAACCACTAAATAACAGAAACCAGTGGGTCTTATAATGTTCATGGGTGGATCTGTCCAGCAGTAGGAGAACAAACAGGGAAGGAGGAAAATACAAATGACAATACAATGTGTTGTGATCACTGCTATTAAATGACGTCATTCTATTCTCAAAGCTCCATTCTACGCTCCTATAGCAGTTACCTTTCGTTTCCCGGACATTTAGCTCTTAATGGTCAACAGAAATATGTGGTCTTTTCAGAGAGGAAAATGTCAACTTTTAAACTATGTTTACAAGTTTATATATGTATAGAGTCATAGAACATAGTTTTATGTTCATTACAGTAAACAACAAACTCGTGTACTGTTAAAGGTTTTGTCGATATTTAACCTAAGCGCAACATCCTATTGACACTATCTAGGCTAAACTCTGAATTTGATTTGAAACCTGTTCTGAAAGGCCTTATTTCGTACCAAAAATTCTCTTGCTTGGAAGTATTTTGGTAGGATAAAAGGCCTTCCAGAACTGAAGTAGGAATTCCGTTTTGAAAGGCCTTTTATTCTACCAAAGTACTACCATATTGTAGGACGCTGGTACGAAATAAGACCTTACAAACGGGCCTCTTTAACAAAATCAGTTAATACAAAACTAAGTTGGTCATTTAGTCATGTGTTCTGTGTATTTATTTGTCAGATTTACAGCAATTACAAATAGTTAAAACGGTTAATACTTGGGGTTGGGGGGAAAGAAATAAATAAATCGCTTTAAATGAACCGACACAAGTCCCCAAGATTCGCGAAACGCGAGAGGGGTGACCCATCGACCCCCCCCCCCTTACCCTCAAATTCCTTGGCACAAGCATCCCATCAAGCGTGAATAAAAAGAAAACTAAAAAACACGATTTATAAGACAAATACTTAAGAGATCGTGGATCTTTTCAGTGCCAAGACGGTTTTAGGGAAGGTTAAATAAATAAATAAGAAAAAAAGGCAAAGAGTCAACAAACTGAGGGGAAATATTCACGTCAGGTCATTCACCCCTTTTTTTAAATGTCTAGACACATTTTATTGCTAAACCAAAAATAGTTTGTTTGAAAACACGGAAAATTGAGAGTGAATTTTATGTCGGGGGGAATTTTTCCGTGTAAATTACAGGCAGGAGCCTTTTTTAATCGGCAGTTATAAAAGTTACTAAAATAATTTTATTATATTCATACGTCAAATCATATGATCTTTTGATAGAAAGGTATTTTCAATGGTGACCGCATAAAAAAAGTGTTTTTACTAGGACATTTTCCATAAATGTATTTTTTTAAGATCCCGTTTGGGTTAAACGGCTATGTTCTGAGGAATAGTACCCACATTTGCGAGGTGGTAACGTGGAAAGCCTGAAAACCCTCAGTCAACCCGACCAAGATTCTAACCATGATCTCCCCGTCATCGGGAGTCTAGTCTATTGCGAGAGTGACGTCTTAGACCATGCTGCCACAGAAGCGCTTTAGACTTTTTTTAAAAGGGTAGAAAAAACTATAAAATAGTCTCCCTCACATTTTCTACTAAAGCTATTGTTTTCCACTTTCCCGCTGCTCATAGAATAGAATTACATCCAACCGCAGTACGATGATATCCCTACTTCGTGGCCACATCGGCTGACGTCACGCGAGGGAGGTGGGGGGAGAAGGTGGGCAGATGTGTGTGACCTCTGCTTGCCCGCGCTCGGCGGGGCCAGGAGCCAAGGTCGTCGCCCTTGTACGAAGTCCTCCCTCCCCCCTCGCCCTTCTTGATCAAACGAAACGACCAACCACGGGGGTTGGGTGATCAATAAGCCCGTCGCTGCCTTCTTGCCCCTCATCCCATCATGCACCGCGTGCCAAGAGCGTTCCCAAGGTCCTTTTAGACGCTTCTAGACGTCGTCCTCTATAATATGATCGCCAGAGCTAAAAATAATCGACACTGAAATAATCTGAGTCATTCCGTTTTTATATATATAAAAAAAGGGTAGGATCGGTTCTGAATTTACATGCAAGTGATGTAAGAGACATATTTCTAACCCCCCTTTCCTCACCACCCCCCGGCCGCTCTGCGCCTTACCTCCCATCCGGATCAAACGTATTATTCTACTAATGGAGACAAGGAAATGTACCCGAATTTGCGTAGGAAAGTGATCTGGTGGGGGGTAGGGGTGTCAAAACCTCCGGATTAGAGCCCACCTCCTCAACCCCCCCAGTCAGACCAGGCAATAAAATCTTTAACACCAGTGTCTGCATGTCCACCGGTGCTAAGCTATGTTTGCTAAAGTACAGTCTAATTTTATTATAAAGGTAACCCGCCTTCGGTGGCTGCGTCTTCTAAACATGATACTCTCGTGTTGGACTAATCTGGCCGATGATCGGGGTTCGTGTCTCAGTCGGGCAAACTGAGGTATTTTCCCTAAATAGTTTTCCACTTTCCCTTCACGCCAATGCGGGTAAAATTCCTCTCAGTTAAACCTTCCTAAATCCTAAAACCATTGGCGTATAATCCGAACGGGTAGTAAGACGCGGTGCTAAAACAAAACAATATTATAAAGAGGTCTTTAAGAAAATACAAACGTATTTTTTCCCACCCACATTGATAACATTGCATCAGGTATATTATTATTTATAGGTATTAGTAATATTGATTAAAAATGACAGCCGTAGATCACATGATTTGACGTATGAACACGTGAAAGTAGTCCTAAGTGAATTTTTCAATCTGTCCGATAAGGTTCTTCCCATGAAAATTGTGATGTAGCTAATCGAGAATTGAAAACCCGAGAAGGCAATATTAGAAGTCCTTGGAAAAGATATATAATTTCAAATATCTAGATAAATTCGACCGTAACGCAGCCATTAAAACCAATAATTGTAAGTGTTTTAATATCGCTACTCGTCATAAACGTTGGGGGATTTAATCAAAAGAACTCATAAAAGCGCACCACTAATGACTTACCACTAAAACCCCCATGACCTAAATATTTATTCAACAAAACAATTGAAGAATTACCGTGGTAATCCTTGAAAGATACGATTTTTTAAAAAAACGCTGAGTCGGTGGTAGCGCGTACTAATCGTCAAGCTCGGGGGTACCGAGTTTAATTTTCCTTAATATTTTCCCCAACATTCCTTCCACTCATTATTATTTATTATCAGCACGTCGTCTTACTACCCGTTCGGGTTATCACTTACGTTAATGTGTAATGGTAGGGTGATTGTGAGATGAAATGGAGGACCTACAGTTTAACGTGGGATCCGAACCACGGTGGAGGCCTGGCATTCCACACATTCACAAGTTGTGATTAATACACGTCTTGTCAGAGGTGAAGGAAGGGTTTGGCAATCAGATAAATCTGTGCCGGGACAGAGGATTGAACCTCGGATCTCCAGAATTTTCCCTCTTAAAGTCTAGCTTCCTCATAAGCGCGTAATTAAACGTGTACAGCCCGGACGTATATGTAGTTTAAAACGCGTCAAGGGTATCCTCCAACCTTTACGACCTTTCTCTTACGCCACTCCAAAGGTCGCGGCCTCATTATGTTTATGATTAAATGCTTCCCCCCCTCCCCCTCTTATGTCCACTCTCTTTCAATTGCTTCCTTATTGTGTAGCAATGTCACGACGAGAAACTGTTTGTAGATCCGAGATTGCTTCGAGAAAGTTCCAAGAATGCAAGACGTATGATTCGATCTGTTTCAAAATAAAGACTAGTCGCATTGACACGATCTTTTAAAACTTTTTTTAATTACCTGGAGGGACCGTAGTTCTGTTTTAGGTGAATATATCTAACATTAAAATCGTGCATCACACGCCAATCAACTCTGTGACACAGTCGGCTAGAAACAGTAAATTTACACCAACACTATTGCACGTGAATCATTTCTAATTAAACATTAATGGAGATAAAGAGTTAATAGAAGTTCCTAATACTGAACATTGTTGAAATATTAAATGATATTTGAATACAAACTGCATTTAAAAGGCCGTTTTTTGACCATTTTAGAATGTCTTCACAGATAAGCACTGTACACAAATCTTCATTCTGTCATAATAGGGGCATACTGTAGTTATTAACAAGAAACTTTGTCGCTTTGTCCCCCATCGTCACCGCGGAAAATGTCGAGTAATCATTCAAATACGAATGTACTGGTCGAGTAATCATTCAAATACGAATGTACTGCACACATTTCTTGTATTTTCCTTCGTATACTTTTTTTTTTTGTACGAAGCCCGTTCTGGAAGGTCATATTTCGTACCAGAATAAGGCTGTGTGGTAGTATTTTGTTAGGATAGAAGGCCTTCCAGGAAATCCGTTCTAGAAGGCCTTTTATCCTAAAATACTACTGTACAGTAGGATTCTGGTACGAAATAAGACTTTAGAGAAAAGGTTTGCTACCAAAATAAAGATAGAGATCAGCCAACGCCGGGAAAAAAAATCGCTTTTAAAAATCGACATCCTTTCTTGGAAACCAGATCAAGAGCTCTTAATTTTCTGAGAAATGTCGTCGGGGGGGGGGGGGGGGGGGGGGGAAGGGCTCTTACAATGTCGTCCCGACTATACCTCCAAAAGTGAGATGGTGGGAATATATTATCGGCCATGTTTCTCCCTGACGATAACCTCACTCTGTTTCATCATCATATATTAACCTTGAGAGAAGAGCTTCGATAAGACCTATCTTTGGAGGAGGGGGGTTTATCTGCACTGTCATAACTGCTGGGTAAAGAAACTCTACGACCTTGCCGATCTAATTTCGTTCGTTTGCTCGTTATCTCGACACAAAAAAATTTCGCACACACGCAAAAAAAACAACAAAAAAACCAACAGCTTTTGACATCATTCGCGGATAAGTCATTTTATATGAACAAACAGAAGCCATCAAAAAACCGTCACAGAAATCCTTGGACGAAAAATAAATTGTGAAACATTGTATTCAATACTTAAAATGTAAGAGGGGAGTAACATAATCTTCTCTCTCTCTTTAGTCAACAAGCCGAAGGTTGTTTTGATGTGATTTCTATACATCCGTAGACTAGTTATGCATGCACTTAGAGCGTCGGCTGGTTAGTGGTGCCGGCACCATCTGGTAGAAAATCCCATGTATTAGGGGAATTAAGGGAAGTGTGACTAAGACTCAATTGTGTGGAACCTTCCAGGGTTCTTTTACAAGCCACAATCGATATGGGACCGACGGTTTTACTTTCCCTCCGAAGGAAGTTGTGCTACGGATTTTTAAGTTGGCTATCATATCTATTTATATTTATCTTCTTTTCAAAGAGTTATTCTAAAACAAAATTATTAAGAGATTCATCTTAATTAGAGTTAACTAGATTGGCCGATTCATGGTTGTACCTATAACAAACGAGTTTCCATTATTTTTTAAAAAAAAGTCCATTTTATCCAATAAAATAAAAATAAGGCAGTAAGTGACAAATTTAAAATATATTTTATGAGTGAAACAACATATTCGCAAGTTGTGAGATAGCACCTAATTTTCGTCATTCGTGTACCGCTTTTTTGGGGTCGTGGGCTGGCATAAAAATAAAACTGTAACGGAGGAAAAGAATGGCTTATAAAAGTCTATATCAGGTCAGAATCTGCATTAATCTGATTATCATAATAAGCGCTCCATCTTGTATTAATGCCAATTTGGGAAACACCAAAGTATGTCCTGGGACAAATTTTTGGGCTAAAGGGCTGCATTGAGAAATTAAATATGAGGATGGGTCACCAAGTAAAATACGATATTTTTAATATATTTCGTCTAACTTAAAATGGTATATATATATATATACAACATAAAGGAAGAAAATATATTAACATCTGCGATAAAATAGAGCTTAATTTTTAGATGAAAACATCATTTGTTGGCGAGATTTTGTAACTAGTTGAGATTCCTAAAACCACTTATCAATGAGAATTGGTGTGTTTTTATAGAAATTGTACATACTTTCATAAGAATATATTTTTTTAAATTCTGTTTGCCACATAAAAAAACGTAATGGGCTGTGATTTTCCCAAGGTTGGTCTATGTAGACAAAAAAAAAAAGAATAGACGGACCTTGCCTTTACCGGAACCCTAGTGGTCGGCGGTACAAGCCCTGGTCTCACGAGTCTCATCTGCCTGCCCGCGAACGGTGACCTTGAATATTTCCGCCTGTCCTCTGCTTGGAGAAAGGGGGGAGGGGGGGGGGAGGACACAAACACACACATACAAGGTCAACTGGTCTGCTGTGCCTTGTGTATGTGGCGATGCCTCCTTTTATTTTCCTTTGTCCAGGCACCCTAGTCACACTAGCAGCTATCGTCGCTACTGCCCGGTCACCACGTCCGGAATACTTCCCCCCCCCCTCTCCAACGGGTTCAATCCACCGGACTTCCTTTCCACCCTTTTTTTTAAAAACCCCTCACCCCCTTTATTATCCTATTTATAAAAAAAACTGCCTCTTTCCGGCTTACAAAAAGAGTAACTTTTTTTTACGAAAAAAACATCCGAAATGTTCCCCCCCCCCTACAATAATCATACTATATAGTAGAATTCTGATAGAAAAAAGTGCCTTCCAAAAGACTTAATAAGAAAATGAGGCTGTACATTAGTATTGGGTGTTCTGTCTCGCGACAGGTCCATTCCTTTTGTCAGTGAACTTAGACCGTCTCTGCCTCCTACTTCAGCTACCAGAATTAGGTTAAAAATAAATTTGAAACAATTTTAAAAGAACGCCAGGTTGAAATATTTCATTCCAGTGTTTGATGCATAGTCCAATTTTAATAATAAGAGCCTTATTTGTCATCTAGAAAATTTACTAGATCTACTTTCACGTATTCATACGCTAAGTCATGTGATCCGTAGCTCTAATTTTTTGATAGATGTATTCAATACCTATAAAATAACACCAATAATATAGAAAAAAAATATTATCAATGTTTACTGCAAAAAAGATAAAAAGTTGTATATTCTAAAAGAACTCTTCCGATTAAAATTGGACTGTAATTAATATACTTTCTTTAAGGGGATGGATCACCATGAGAGATGAGCGCGGCCGGTTTCTAAGACGATTTCTCTGTACACGATTACTAAGAAAACTATTATACATATTTTAATCAGATTTTTACTACTGTAAAGATCAATTCATTTACATGGTTTATAGTTTATTCCTATCCACCCAGCCAATTCAAATTTAAGTTTTAAAAAATAATTTAAAGATCACTGCATGAAACAAACTGGGCTTGTCATTTAAATGTGGGAAGACTTAGGCTAAAACGGTTTTCATTTTATTACAATAAACACATTTCTCTATCATTTAGTATAATTTAACGCCAGTTAAAAGTTAAATATTTGTAAGCAGCTTTGTTTAAATAATTTTTGCATGATCGTATTTTCTTGGTTTAGTGTTGTTTTAAAAAAAATCTACAGACAAAGTATAAACCGAGTAAATATGATTGAGAATAATTATACATTCATTTTTCAGCATACATATTGTTCTAAACTAAAATAAAGTGGTACAGTTTTATTTTGATTCAAAAAAGTGTTGTGGTGCAGTAGCCTGTGACCTAGCGGTGTAATGTTGAACAAAATGAACCTCTCGAGAAAACTCATGGCAGTGATGCCAAGCGTTGCACGGTGACGAGCAGATGTTCTCAGGAAAAATATCAACTCGACTGCGTTCATTTATTAAATCAGTTGTGTGAATACCACGTGTTTTGCAATGGAAGCCGTTTCTGTAAAAAGATATCGAAGAAAATAAAATAAAAAACTACTTTATTTCTCAACCAGACGAAAGAAAAATAAATGTTTTACTCTTGTGAATTGGATGAAAAAAGTATCATGAATTTATTATTTCTGCTTGAAAAATACAATTTTAATACTGTAGTTTAAAATTCATCCATTAATTTCAAATCATGTGCGTAGAATAATATAATTACAGGACCCGCTTTGGTGACCTCATGATTTAAGGCACTACTCTTGCAAAAAACTGGACTGCCGAGGACGGGGATTGGTGTTCGATCCCAGTTTGGTGCTATGAGGTTATTATTCCTAAAATGTTTTCTACTTACCCTCCACGCAAATGTGAGTGTAAGTCATCTAAAAGCAACCTTACCCTTCTCTGACACATTAGCTTAATTAGTACATCGGAGTAAAACCCACACGGGCTCGGTTCACTTTGGTGTACCAATCAAACACTTTGGCCCTACCTTTGGTAATCAGATCTGTAAACAGAGTCAATAATTTGGTATTGATAATACGGGGCCAACTAAATCATTTTGGACTATTGGTAATTTGGACAAGAAATACACTTGTCACAATAGATAAATGTCTTGAAACTATTTTGCTATTGGGACTATTGAACATGCCTTGACCACCACTCTTTTAAAATTAATAACATTAACACAGATCCATATTTAATTTTGACAATTATTATTTAACAAAATAGTTTCATCACAAATATCATTTTTACTTTCTCGCACCCCTCGCGTGCCATAATCAAAGATTTGGAAATAACGTAAGATTTAGAGAGGAAGGGAAGGGGGGAACACAAATACTAAAAGGAGGATGTTACTCAACATATATAAGAGAGTGCAGTGTAAAGATTATTTCCATGTCTTTTTTTTTTTTTTTTGTTCTTGTGATATTAGAAATGCTTCACTTCTTAATATTCTTCGATGTTATTCGTAAATTTACAATAATAAAGTAGGGTAGATAATAAATACGGTAATTAAGAGAAAGTGTTCCCACATTTGCGTTGAGGAAATGAGCAATAGCGAGGAAAAACACCTCAATTCACGTGGTAGGGATTCAACCAAAAATTGTAGCACAGGTCCCTAATAAAATTAAAATTAAAAACGTAATATTAAGTGTGTTCATTGCAGAAGTTTTGATGAAGGACTTTGAATGTATAAAGTTGTAGAATGGATGTATTATTATATACTGTGTGTAGCAAAAATTATAAAATAGCTAGTGATGTGTATATATATTATGAACGTCTCTGACACAAAAGTGATTGATAAGGGAGAAATAGATTATAAAATGATCATGCTTCAATGCAAAACTTGTGTTTAAGCCTATCAAATTTGGTCAAAATCGATAGATTGATATTTTCTATACAATTGGGTGAAAAACCTTTTCTTGCAGTATATTTCTTTATGTTTTATTGTAATTTCAAATACTTATTTTTAGAGTTAGTGTTTATAATTTTTGAAGTAGAGGCAATAAGTGTAATATTTATTCTATAAAAAATATACATTTTTTAAAATAAAATATTTATTTTTGCAGAAAATAGTTCTATATGCTATCTTCAAATTTGAATATATATATTTATATATATAATATTTATTTATTTAATTATATTATATTTTTATTTACATTATAATATAAAATTATATTATATTTTGATTTACATTATATTATATATAAATATATATGTACAGCTCGAACGGGTAGTAAGACGCGGCGATATAAATAAATAATAGCGTGTTTGGAACCGTTTTAAAAAACACCCTCAGTATACACTACTGGGATGTGAACCCCAAAATATTTTCTTTCAGTTCCTGAAGTAAATGGTCAGATTAATTTTTTTTTTTCAAATAAACAGAGAATTTGTTAATAGATTTTGTTTTTCAAAAATTGCTTTAGTGGTTTTAGGGATCAGGAAGGTTATATTCATAGAAAGTGTACCCGCATTTACGTGGAGGGAGCGTGGAATACCAGTTTGGAGAAACTAACTTTAGTACACCCGACCGAGATTAGAACCTTGATCTCCCCATCATTGGCAGTCTAGTCTACTGCAAGATTAGCGCGTTAGACCATGAGGCCACCATGTTAAAATATGTATAAACGTATTTGACTATCGAATATAATTAATAAAAAATAGGTTAATAGAGTTTGAAATTCTTGATAGTTACAAGTTCATTGGTGTAACTATAGGATGGTGGCAAAATTCCACAGGGCCACACCCAAAATAGGGCCCACCACGCAGGTCCACCCACCCAAAATTAATTTGGTAATAGATGAAAGCGTTGTCTTTCAGGCCTATCATTGTTTCATAAAGATCTCACTAATCAATCAAAAATTACTCAATAGTCATTTTATTGCGCATAATTTATGCTGTACAAAAATGTATGTACATATTTTCCTGTAAAATCAATAGAAACAGCTGACAGGTCATTTTCAAAACTTTACTAAAAATTATTTAAGAAGCACATGAATCAATAAAGGCTAAAGGGATTAGCTATGTTGTCTGTTGAGCTACTACCTGTAGCTTGTCCTTGGAGGAAATTGTAGACAATTTCAGAGAGACGTATGTTTGTTTAGCCTCTATAGGTGTTAATATTGATGATTGACTATTGATTTGTTTATAATATTTATTAATATTGTTTTATTCAATTCAGATTAAATTTTTTACATTATATTGAAACTTTTCAGCAACAATTTGATCAAATATTATGGCTGTATGGTAATGCACTTAGAGTGGTTTTTCCCCAATGGGTTTACACTCTTATCTTTCCACGCAAATGTGGGTACACTTCCTCTAAATGTAACCTACCTACTCTACATTAATACGTATTATAAAATAATTCCAATAATAAATGTCTAAATATTTTTTTATAATCTACAATTATTCATAAGATTTGGGGACGGTGGTGTATTTTTTCCTTGTGGGCACCCACCGTGGGTCCATCACTGCATAGTTACGCCTTTGTACATGTTACAAGCTAATGTAGGTCAAGCTAGTTTTACAATAGGAAATTTTAGTGCATCTTTAAGTTTATATTAAAATAATAATAATTATTTGTATCTGGGTGATGTAATATAAGAAACCCCTCATAACTTGGGTTATGTCAGATGCTGAGGAAATGATCTACATTCTACGATGTGTCTGTCGATAGTTGTATATCCAATGTTACTCATTGAGGGTGTACTGGTAAGGGGGGAGGTTTGATAGGGCGGGGTATTACCACCAATGTCTTCTCCACCCTTCCCCCCATCAAAATGTGTCTTCCTCCAGTTTGTTTGGTTCCCTCTGATATACTCTAGTTTGAAGATGAAAGATGGTTTACATCAAATTTCAAATAGGTTCTATAACAATCTATTATTATTTTTAAATGCTTAAGGGCCACCCCAAATAGCTTTTAGTGACATTCCATTTTCAAACATTTTCCATTGGCTTGGAGTCATTCCCCTAAAAACTCCTCAAAAATATATATTTTTTCATTGCGACTTACTTCCAGTTTGAGTTATACACATACATGAACTAGGAACGAGAAAGGTAACATTTTAGATTTAATGTACCCACATTTGCGTAGAGTGAGTGGGGAACCATTTTAGGGAAAATGCCCTTATTGCACACAACTGGGATTTGAATTTCAATCTCCCCACCACCAGCAATCCAGTCCAATAGTGTGTGCTACCCACCGTGTTCAACTGACATGCTGAAGACGGGGAGATCACGGTTCAATTCCAGTTGAGTGCACTTAGGTGGATTTTCCTAAATAGTTTTCTGCTCTCACTCCACGAAAATATGGATGCATCTCCTCTTAATTTAACCTTCCTGATGCCTAACACATTAGAGTAATTAGTACATAAGTGTACAGCCCGAACGGGTAGTAAGACGTGGTGATATAAATAAATAATAGTAGCGTGTTTGAAACCGTTTTAAAAAACACCCTCAATATACACTACTGGGATGTGAACCCCAATCTCGTCACCAGCAAACCAGTCTTATACGAGAAAGTCAAATGAAAAATGTTTTCTTCCGCTAGGTAAGAAATATTAAGAAAACCATACTACTGATTATATTAGTTCAAGCTAAAAATAAAGCAGCAGATTTCTGCATAGTGTGGTCTTTGATAAAAGCCGCACTCTTGCCTGCCTTTCCCTTCCAAGAAACTTGACCCATGTAAACAACAGATTAGCTCGCTCCCCCTTCACTCTTTTAGACCAAACTTAGCAGATATTTGACAACATCGCAGCTCTAGTTCGGTGTCGGCTAAACAGTCCAAATAGTTCAATATATGGACGTTTCTTAGGAGTTGCGCTGATAGCGCTTCTCAAATTTTACAAGGTAGTCCTTCCACTTAATAACGCCACGTTAGTTATAGCTTGTTTTTTGTGTGTGTTTTAAAGGTAACACTTTTAAACATGTTTAAAAACTTGGACATCTTTTTTTTATCATCAGAAATAACAAAACTGTATCAAGAGATATATAAAAAAAAAGTGTCACGTTCAATCGTACCCACAATGCAAAAGACTGATGACCTCATTCGCAACACTTTAATAAACAATACTTCCGCGCGAATTGGTTGGAGGTCAATTAATTTTTTTTAACAAAATAAATTATTAAAACAAATAAGCTCTCTTCAACGACCTCCCGAGATGTAGGTTCTCTAAAACTAAAACCTTCCCCCCCCCCTCTTTACTCTTAACAGTCCTTGAGTCTACTCTACATGAAGAGGCAGCAATCTGCTAAAGCGACCTCGCGCCATTTGTTCAAACTACTGAGCCTCTCAGATAGTGGGCATGACGTCATATGATCACATTACCGAAACGTCCTCAGAGACTAGGGTAAAAAAACTCGTTTTAATTCATACCCCTTCTAGTGCAGTGTTATTGTGGATTATCAAGTTCGACGAGCTTTAATAATTAGAGTGTTAGGCACACGAAAAATTTCAATTTTTTTTTATTTTTTGCAGTTTCATGGTGTCTACTCAACTTGACCGATGAAATTCCCGACTTTTTCTCTGATTTCCCCTGATCAGTTCCTAAAATTCCCGACTAAAAAGTATGCCACATCCTTCTAATTCCTCCACCTCCCCCTCATTTTTTCTATTAATCTTTTTTTATGAATAATAATAAATTTTAAAATTTAAATAAACATGTTTTTTTAAATTTTAATTAACATTGTTTATTAGGAATTATAAAATTTACTACAAAGCTAAAAAAAAACTACAGTTTGAATAATATTATTATATTTCCTATTTTGAGTAAAACCATTTTCCCAGAATTTATTGAAATTTACCAAATTCCCGGCTTATTCCCGTTTTTTCCCCGATCACTTCAAATTCCCAGCTAGTTCCCGTTTTCCCAGTTCTTATAGCAAAACATTTTCTTGGTAAAAATAAATCAAATATTGTCAGAAATAAGCTAGAAAATATCAAGTGGATTATTTAAGGAACTAGTCAGTGTTATTCGCCTGGGGAGATGATGTAAAAAATAAAAAGCGGCGGCTGAGATTGAAGAGGGGAAAAGAAATCGCACTAGACTCTGAAGGCTGACCTTTCAGAATCGATGGGAGCGTGCTGACCCTGCCGTGGTTTCCGGAGAAAGATCACTTCTTCAGAATGACTTGTCAGGAAGAAGTTGGTGGTTGCCCTTTCTATATTCCGTGCGAGGTTATCCCGTCTACGGTTAGAGCAGGAAATTACGGGATGGATTCCCGGCCAAGGTCCCTCTCTGAGGTATGAACCAGGAACCATGTTCGAGCTCTTGTGGGAGGAGAAACATATTCTTGAAGGTTTCTCGCCAAGGTTGATTAGTATGCAGGTCAAGTTGCTTCATGGACGAAATGGTGCATCGTTGGGAGAACATTGGGCTTTGCACGGGGCCAATATTGGCGGAGGAGTGTTAGTGTGAGATGAGGTGAACAAAACATTACTTTGAAATATTGCTAGGTGTTGTGATTGCTCTAGAATCAAGTTTAGTTTGTAAGTCGAGTATCAATATAGGCCTACCTCAAACGATAGAGACAAGTTTTAGTTAGTTTATATTTTATTCTTTCACTTTAGAATGCTACATAATCGGCCTTAGAGCGTAAATATATACTGATTTGGACATGTATACAAATAATACATCTATTAGTCATCACTACCAAGAATTGAACCTTGGTCATAAATATTTACTGTCTACCAATTTAATAAACAATCCACAGGGACTAGCCAATAAAACAATGGAGTATTGAATTTAACAAAGAAAACTAATCCAGGTTTGGGCATATTAGTAAAGTGAATCTGAATTTTGATACGTTTCTCAATAAAGGTCGTGTGATATGGAATAAACATTTCAGGAGAGAGAAAAAAAGTTTACCGAAGCAAAACAATAAAACAATAGCATATTGTTCTTTCCGATCAAGCACCCACGAGAGAGCAACCTGAAAATGTCAAGGACAGGTTAACAAGAACGAACCGGAGGGGAGAAAGTGTTTCACTTGATTCTCAGGAGAAAATGTTCCCGTGTATAGTTTTTCAGGAGAGTGACCTTAATTCTAGATGAACTTTCTTCTCTGCAGCCTCAAAAAAAGTAAATATCTATCATCGCCACGTGCCCCGAGATGAAAGGGAAAGGACGGCAGACGACAGTTTCACCCGCAACTTGGAGATGGATGGAAAGGTAGGAAGACCTACTGGACAAGGCTAGTTTATCCTCCAGTTGAAGAACTTTTACTGACAGTTAAAAAGGTTACTACAGTCCAATGTTCATAGGAAGAACCTTATCTGACATCTAGAAAAGTTACTACAGTCCAATGTTCATAGGAAGAACCTTATCTGACAGCTATAAAAGTTACTACAGTCCAATGTTCATAAGAAGAACCTTATCTGACATCTAGAAAAGTTACTACAGTCCAATGTTCATAGGAAGAACCTTATCTGACAGCTATAAAAAGTTACTACAGTCCAATGTTCATATGAAGAACCTTATCTGACAGCTAGAAAAGTTACTACAGTCCAATGTTCATAGGAAGAACCTTATCTGACAGATAGAAAAGTTACTACAGTCCAATGTTCATAGGAAGAACCTTATCTGACAGCTATAAAAGTTACTACAGTCCAATGTTCATAGGAAGAACCTTATCTGACAGCTAGAAAAGTTACTACAGTCTAATGTTCATAGGAAGAACCTTATCTGACAGCTAGAAAAGTTACTACAGTCCAATGTTCATAGTAAGAAACTTATCTGATTGCTGGATAAGTTACTAAAGTTAATTACCGTTATAAAACCGTGTATTTTACAAAAGGTTCTTCCAACTAGAATTGATATTTAGCGCGATGAAGGTGTGTGTACTGACCAGAGTTGGAGGGCAGGCCGTATAGCAGGGCTGGTCTCGGGCCCGCGCCAACATGGGCTCCACCTTGTCCCGGGTGAAGTCGCACGTGTCCAGGTGCGCCCTGATGACGGTCGAGAGCAGTCTCTGCTCGTCCTCAAGCTCTGCGGCCACAGCCTTCTCAGCGCTGCGGCAGTTCGAACTCTGCTGCATCGCCGCCAGGATACGTGCCTTCTCGCGCTTGGGCACTCGTCCGAACCGCACGGCTGCAACAAGATAAGATGCACGTCAAGATCTGCATCGTCCAGAACACTTTTGTTTAAATCTGCATCGTCCAGAATACTTTTGTCAAGATCTGCATCGTCCAGAACACTTTTGTCAAGATCTGCATCGTCCAGAACACTTTTGTCAAGATCTGCATCGTCCAGAACACTTTTGTCAAGATCTGCATCGTCCAGAACACTTTTGTCAAGATCTGCATCGTCCAGAACACTTTTGTCAAGATCTGCATCGTCCAGAACACTTTTGTCAAGATCTGCATCGTCCAGAACACTTTTGTCAAGATCTGCATCGTCCAGAACACTTTTGTCAAGATCTGCATTGTCCAGAACACTTTTGTCAAGATCTGCATGGTCTAGGACACTTTTGTCAAGAACTGCATTGTCCAGAACACTTTTGTCAAGATCTGCATTGTCCAGTCAACGTCTCAAAACATTCCGTCAATATCTGCATACATAAACAAGATGGCCATACAATCTAAGACAAAAAAAAGGCTACATCTTCCCTGATCAAAATCCAGATCAGATTTGATCAAGAACGTAAAAATAAAATAAAAAATACCTGCATTTGCTATAAATAAATAATTTTGGGACGTCCACAATAATTACTAATGACAAATCTGTCAGTGCTCTTAACAAAATCACATGATTTGGAAACAAAACTAATAGCCTACTGTAGTTTACCTTTGGTTATGATCGTCTACTTTCCATTTTGCCGACATACCCAAGTAAAAATTATTTGTTCAAATTCCCTGAATTTTCCCCAGAAAAATATGCCAAACGCTGAAGAACCTTTTCTTCCTCAAACTTAGTACAGTGTAAATTAGGGTAGGGAGCGTAGGGTCCGGTTTATAGAAAGTATACCCGCAGCTAATATCAATCATCAACTGAACTACTAATGATGTGTTATTTGTCAGTGGGTACGCGTAATAAACGTCAAGATCATATAGTATGGTTTACTAGCGACGGGGGGAGGTCAGGGTTGGTATATTGGTTGGGTGTATTGAGTAACTTTTAGCAATTTTATAAATAGTTTCCCAATATCTTTCCACAAAATTTAAGTTAGATTGTTTTAGATTATATGTGATTCATCCTTAACCCTTTAGAGTGATTAATATATTTTGTCCCGAATGGGGTGGCATGATCCAATTTTCATAGGAAGAACCTTATCTGACAGCTAGAAAAGTTAATACAGTCGAATGTTCATAAGAGCCTTAAATGATAGCCATGAAAGTTACTAAATCTTTCACCTATTCATACGTCAAGTTATGTCAATTTAGCTGTCACTTTAGACGGCTATTATCAATATCTATAAAATAACACTAATGATAAAAAATGTTAACAATGTTGACAGCTAAAAGGTTCGTATTTTCTCAAAGGTCTTTAATTAGAAAATAGGACCGTAAGAGGATGTGGCGGAAAAGAAAACTGGAACATTTTCTTGTGAGTGAACAAGGTTTGCACTTGCGAACAATCGCACGTCAACTTTCTTCACCCCAAACGAGTTTTCGCGACGACTCAGATGCGGTGAACCGGGAACTATCGCTTTCAAGTCACGAAATTTCAGCCCACAAAAATTGCTCCCTGGCGGGGAGGACCCGGTTTCACCGCTACAAAATAGCGCGCGCCGTGGCTATGGGCGGTTCACGGTAACTTTGGGCTTTTGGTGTCGGCATGCGCGTACAGTCAAAAGGCCATAAGAAGAACCTTATCTACAGGTAGAAAAAAAAGCTACTGAATATACTTTCATGTATTTATACGTTAAGTCATGTAATCTGCAGCTACCTAAAGAATAACACTTAATTATTATATGGTAAAATGTTATCAAGTATGACCGGAAAAAAAATGTGTTTTTATCTTTCTTTATTTTATACCACAATTTTATTTTATTTCTGGACCCCTGGAATAATAAACTTTATTTTTAAAAAGCAACTTAAAATATATATATAATTGTTTGAGCATCTGAGCCACATCATTTGTAGTCCGTAAGAGGAAATATTATCCAGTTTTCCAGGGGACGCCCGAATGTACTGATCGTACAACCTTTCCGTGGAGGTTCTTTCCATGTCCCGATGAGATGAGGTGATGGTGATAGTGAGTATGAGGGTGTGAAAACAATTAAACCGAACTTAAACAAACCTTGGTGACCGTTGGGATGATTCTCCTCTCGGGGAAAATACCCAAGATGCCAACCGGGAATCGGACCTTGTACTCAAATGTACGTGCACTGATCAGTAAATCAAGAGGCCGATCAAATTAAATAAAAAACCCGGACCTATTTTTCTACCACTAAACGCGAAATGACATTCGCAAGTTACCCTAAACGTATAACGCGGTTATATGAATCCGCGGTAATAAAGCACCTTGAATAATACGGTAAGGTCCGTGTGTGTGTGTGTGTCCTACTAAGTCCGAGTATTTACACACTCCGCCGATGTCTTGACCTACTTTTTTTCTCCTCCCCTGGACGTTGACTACGACATTGTTTTGGCCTTGCGTTATCCGCCATTGTGTTCCCCAGAAGAGGCTGAACGGTTTACCAGGTGCGAGCGACCCTACCAAAGTGTCTGCTGATGGCAACGACCCCTTCGTCTGGTTCTGTTGCAGGACGGGGGGAGAGGGGGGTGTTTAGCTCGTGCTACTGGTGCATCTGCCCCTCTTACGATCGGGCAGCAGCTGCCTGCCACCCCTTCTTTATATATATATAGAGCTCTCTATACATATTTATTCAACGCCCGTTACAAAACTTTTTGACACGCTACCCCCGATCTAAAAAAAAAAAAGGGGGGGAAGGTAATGGGAGTTAAGGTTGCCGCCTTGGTAAGCGAGAATTAACCCGTGTGGACGTTCAGCTACAACGCAATATTTAAGTCTCCGACGCGTTATTTCAAAATAAAGTCAAAATATTCCAACAAGGCTCTCTTTCCTTAACAACCCTATAGTTTGAGTTTTATTAAGAGAAACAAATGCGTGAAAATGATGTGACATTTGCTCATTTCCAACGACTTTCTAATCATATTCACGGAGCTATGAGACTAGTATTGGCGAAAAAGGGCTCTAGATTTAGCCTTCCTCTAACAAATACAGTCATTGTTTGATATTTGAGAACTAGCAGCGAGCTTTCCTCTTTACCTTGATATAAGAAGTTTCCTCTAACAAATACAGTCATTGTTTGATATTTGAGAACTAGCAGCGAGCTTTACTTTTTACCTTCAGATAAGAAGTTTCATAGTTTTCTTTCCCCTATTTCTTATTAATAAGACAAAGGGTGGTTGTAGGTGAAGAGTTAAAGGGAGTACGATCTTAGACAGAAGAAAGTAATAGTTCCATAAAACAACAAAGCCTGATAGAGTTTGATAGATCACCAAAATGGGTTTCTACGCTGTAGCAGAGTGATTTTACATTTTATTTTTATTAACTTAAAGAATTCTTTCTTTGCTTGTGCCATTAAAAAAAAAGTGTGATATTTGTTTAGCAAGCAGTTTGTTTGGATCTTAGATCAAATATGGTGGTCGAAAAATTTAATTAGGGAAAATTTAATTCAAAACACAACCATATTATACATTTCGAGCAATCATCTCTTTTTTTCGGTTAGCAAACACAATGTGAAAAAGGTGATTTTAAACTTTTTTTTTAAATATATCAGTAATGCTTACAAAAAAATCTAGGCTTTTGGTTACTTGGCTAGGAATTAAAAAATTAGAATGGTTATAATTTTTTTTTAAATGTGTTGATTTTTTACTGTAAGAAAACAGAACTTGCATTTTTTTTAAAACCCAATGAAAATGCATTTTCGAATCCTTTCTCTTTTTTTTTTCCTTAATAATTCTTGCATATAATTACCACCATAATGATGGGAATTCAACTGTATTCCGTGATCTTGTAAAAGCTTTTGATACTTCCACAGGTTAATGTAGGCCAACTAGAGAGAAAGCGAAAATACGGACAGACAAGATTCACTTTCACACGTTACCATCTCGAAAGCAGGTCTCGAAAACACAGTAGGTCATAGACTGATAGAAAGTGATGACTTTGTAGTGTCGAGAGATCAAGGGGGCATTTTATAGAAATTAAAATTAGGTTAATAATTTGTATTATTTGAGAGAGAGAAAAAAAAACTGTCGGATCAAAATGGCTGCGATTGGTAAGATATTTAGAGATCTTGATATTTCAGAGAGATAGAGAGAGAGAAAAAACATGCTGACAAATTAAAGGTTAGGGTTTGTCAAGTTTGGAGGACTTATAAATAACAAATTATTAAAACTGTTAAAACTAATGCGTTTAAAAAAGTTCCATGCTGTGACAATTGTATTCATTTAAATATTTCCGTTATTTTATGACTAGGTGAATTTTGTTTTAATTTTATAACCATTTTATACCTTTTTTTATTATTGTTTTCACAATATTAATTTTGATATTATTTGAAACTTGATATTCTTGTATTTATGATTAAAAAAACAATAATTTATTCACCGTAATACGACAGAAAAAAAGTGTAAACAATCTCATAATATCCTCAAGATACTTGACTTCTCTTTGAAACATTAAAATAAAGAATATTTTTTTTTAAAAAACACACAAATAATACGTACGTGCATTGTGATAATTCACGACTCCATTTAAGATCCCTTTTAAGATGGGTAGCTCGTCACCCATAATCCTTGCACTATGTAATATCACACTTTCACTAGGTTTTAGGCTTTAATGACACTTTTCTTTTAAGTGGCACACACACACACAAACACACTAAAAAATAATTACGAAGAATTTTTTTTTAAATAAAAAAGTTGGTTTTTTTTCTTAGACGATGCACACAAAAAAATCACTAAAAATAATCCACAGATGATGATAATAATATTGTTCAGATGTTTTTTTATGTCACCGATGCAGAAACACAGCGCGGACGACGGCAATCTTTTTCGCAAAGGTAAATCAACGGTCGCGACATATGACCAAACTAATGCCCCGTGATTATTAACGCCGGATCGGATCTCACTTGTTTTTTTAAAAACACACACACACTAACGTGGGGCTACAATCGCGCTGTGAAAGAAATAAAAAACCCAAAAGTATCATTCACCCGCGACAACTTGTATTCCCCAATGTAGTGTAGACGATGCTTTGCCTGCCTTGGTTAGCGAGCGTTCTATTCTCCAACTGCTTCGCCTCCCCCTCTCGGAAATTACCGTCACTTCCCCTATCCTACCCCCTCCATCGTACCAAGTCTAGCCGATCTCTCTCTCTCTCCCCACCACCCCTCTCAAAAAAAAACCACGAGCGCGCTCCAGTTTACCCTTGAACTTGTTTCCGACGAAAGCCGGTAGGGGCGAGTAATGCTCGCTTTTAAAAATGGAAGGAAAGAAAGAAAAAAAAAACTACACATTGAATGTGCGCACGTATGCCGATATCGAAACAGAGGCGCGCTTTCGACCTACATTTGAGTCGATACTGATACGTTTTTCCCCTAACTCCTGTACAAGGCCGTAGTCAGGAGGGGGTTTTCGGGGTTCAAACCCGCCCCGAAATTTTATGAACAAAATATATATGGCTTTATTTATTGTATAAACATTATCAAAATTAAGGTACAAGTACAAATTAGGGGCTGTGTTGCCATAAAAGCATTTCGTAGAGCTTCTAGAGGTGTTTATTATTTAGAATTTTATTTAGAATTGTTCCTATTTTTCGGCGGTTAGGGGGTTATTTTGCCATAAAGAAACACTTTAGAGAACTTCTAGAGCTGTTTAATATCTGGAATTTATCCTAGCCTTCGGCAGTTAATGGGTTATGTTACCATAAAAAAAAACTTTAGAGAGCTTCTAGAGCCGTTTAATAATTAGAATTTGTCCTAGCCTCCGATAGTTAGGGGGTAATGTTGCCATAAAAAAACACTTCAGATAGCTTCTAGAACAGTTTTTTATTTATAATTTTTTCTAGCCTCCGTCATTTGGGGGATGGGCCCACCAAACCCCCCCTGAAATTATTGGCTGGCTACGGCCTTGCTCCTGTATACCCCATCATTTTTTTATTCCAAACAACTGGTTCACCCCCTGAAACGATCAATTTTTTTCTCCCTTTTTAAGGGGTTGAGGATAGTTACCTAAAATTATTTTGTTCACTAGCTGCTAACATTAGAGAGAGAGAAAAAGTCAACCTTATATTATCGGTCACTCACTCAACCGATCGAAAATAGTTTTTTTAATAGGGGAGGGAAGGGTACATCGTACCCCTAGTCTAACAAATAGTTTTTTTCATCAACTACGCATGCCAAAAAAAAAAGTTTCAACCCTATATTATCGTATTGTTTTATTTATATTTTAAGTTTGAAAACTGAGATTTTAAGTTCGGAGGGTTCTTTGTGCTGACTGTGTGTCACCCTCTATCCACGGAAATTATACTATCTTAGCCAACAGACGGCGGCCTCTCTGTCGGTATGGCTCGATTATAAGTGGAGTTTATACAACACCTTTTAATAACTACTTTTATTAATTGTTTATACAACAACGAAATTATTGTTCAAAGGTCTCAGACGATGTTTGTTGTATAGTCATGAATTATTTACAGAGAAGACGACGCGATTTATTATAACAAAAAAATAAAAATTAATTTTTTTAAAATAACGCGAGTGTTGGAGGGCAAGGCCTTGGCATGTTCGCGCCGTTTCTGTTTGGCTGACATTGGAATTAAGGTCATCTACATTAGCGGGATAGCAACGCTTCCTCGTCAAAAAGTTTGTCCTTTTTTTAATCTCGCTTGTGCTTATTCTCTGAATAAGAGTTCATGTTATATATTTCTTGAGGATAAACATTTTTACAATGTTTTTACATATGGGTGCTAGTTTATAAGTATCGATATTATATAATGAGACTTGACGCATGACAAGAAAACATATTTTAAGGACGTTTTCTGTGACGTCACGACCGGTCAAGATAGGATTCCCTATAGTTAATGAATCTACGTTTTAATCAGCGAATTTTAAAGATATAACGTTTAAACAAAAACCATAAATTCTTAAATAATTCTAAAAATAGTCCTACAGTGCCAAATAATTATTATTTTTAGTGCTTAGACTGCTTAGGTGCGTCAAGTTAAGATGCAAACCGCTTCGCAAAATAGCTTCGAAATCTCCAAGTAGACAACGTCGTCAAATGTCAGAGGGAACTTCCTATCTAAATCTGATTTCAAATTTAAAAATAAAAGGAATATAATAATAATATATTTAGACCTTTCGCTGTTAAGATTAACGTTATAGTGCGAAGATAAAAAAAAAGCCTACGAGATTCCTTTTGAGTGATAAAAAAAACCGACCAGAGCTTCAAGGGCGGGCACAACAAGGTCACTTCTATCCGAGAATAGCTTCTGGCCTCACCCGTCGTCACCTGTCACGCACGCGCCGCGTCTTATATACTGCGCATGCGCTCTAGACCACGTGAGCAATTAGTACAGAGGGCGTGTGACCCCTTGACACTTTCCATGCGCTGCGACAAAGCACGTAAACCCCCTCCTTTTCTAACACACACATACACCTACCAAACCTAATAGACAATTGATATTACATTTGATTAAAAATAAGTTCGTAACTCACGGATCACCCAAGCACCTGAAAATAAGGGGGCGGGGAGGGCTGGAACCACCTGTAATTTTATGAAGCTCCCTTCTAAGGAGGGTCAATCTATACTTTCAAAATATTTATCGGTGAAAGGAAAATTTTCTAACAACCCCCCCAACGAGATAATTAACTTTCTTGCCCTTGCGTCCACTGCAGTCATATCTGATTTTACGGTGACAGAGATCTATACGATTTTCTACATGAGAATGCGGGTACATTTTTTCTAAAATTCTACCTTCCTCATCCCAGCCCCAATTTAATGTACAGATATTAACATACCCCGGACTGCTGATTAAACTCGTGTCACGCGAAATAAAATTTGTTTTTATTCATTAATGGATTAGGGGAAGGGGGGAAATGTAAATATTGGGTGGTAAAATAATCCAAATAAATCAAAATGTATGTCCAATCGGCTACAGTTGGCTATTTTCGTAGTCTTGTGAAGTTAAGAATCAAATTGCACGCATTTGTTCGTTGTGTTGTAGAATCGTCAGAATTATTGTGAGTGAATCAAATTCTAGATAAAACGCCTGTATGTAACATTTGTTCTCACGCACCCATCCGTTACCACGCCCTAATTCTTTGAAATAAAGGGACAGTATCGCAGTTATTTTTTTCAGGAAAATGAATTAATTAAAAGGAAGTATCAATTCCCGTGGCTGTTTTATATCTGATCTTAAGATATGATTTATAGAAATAATCCCAATTCTAGCTACACACGATAGCGAAAAATTTACAAGAACATTAATTAATATTAAATTTAATGAGTTACAATATCTGTTTATCTAAATATATAGAAAGAGATTAAAAAAACAAATTGAAAGTAACAAAAGAGCATGTTTATTCAACTCGCCATAGTTTCCAAAATTTTATTTTTTAAATAAAATAATCTGAAACAGATTGAATAATAAACAAACACACATTGGCATAATCTAATTTTCTTAAGATCTCGTTAAAAAAAAACCGTCAAAGTTGATGAACTTATTATTTTATCAGTGATAATTATATTTATCAAAAGTAAGTGCTACATATAAATGACGTATGAATACATGAAATAGATATTTGAACTTTTTTATGAGATTCTTTAATGAAAATTTCATTATAACAAATAGGCCTGATGTATATATTTTTTTAAATTATGTTAAATAATATAATAATACGGGCTTAAAAAGTTTCTCCTACAAATATTTATAGCGATGATTTAAAATGTTCCTAATCATTCGAGCATAGAGAAGTGAATACTGCAAGTCTTGACGTCACAGAGCTGACAAAGCACTATGTGGCGAGCTCTAGCAGTTCACCGTATCGCCGCTACGTCGCAGCACAGTCTAGAGAACACGTCACTACCTAGCGGCGAACTTTGGAACCCGCTCGAAAAGGCCAACTAGCGGTAAATTCTTTACAAGAATAGTTTTGACCTATATATTTGCTGTCTAGTTTTAAATAAAATAATCTTCTTAGGTAACAAAAAAAAAGTAAATATAGAATTAAATGGTATATGGCTTTGTATCAAAAAAATTTACATTTATTTTGAGTATTATCAAAAATAAACGAGACACCTCCTAATGAAATAAAATATTTTAAATATCGTTTTAAGCAATACTTTCCATAGCAGGTCGTATTAAATTTAGAAAGTATTCCCTTATCCTTAAATTATTTATTTACTTTTTGGGTACGGAAATAAAATATAAAACTAATAATAGGTAGAGTATAATTATTTATCACTGATTAATTGAAATAGTATCTGTTCTGAAAACATTGACGAATGTACAACTTTCTCTGAGGACAACAGGAAGTGTTTATAGAACTACATTTGTTTCAATATTGCTCGCACTTTCCCTAGTCTTTCGACGCGCTTTCCTTCCTCGTTTTCAAGCCCAGTTTTCTCCCCCCCCTCTACCTTTCCTTTCCCATCCACGTGAGAGGTGGAAAGGTCAACTATAGTAACCCCCCTCCCAAACCATCTACCCTTCCACAAATTTCCTGTTGAGTTAAAAAAAAAAAAGTCCGATCAGAGAGTATGGTTTTCGTGAATTTATAATACTGAAGTATTTACAAATCTGGTTTACAGCAGACCTGACGTTAGTTACACATTCAACCACCAAGCGCTGTGGTCGACACGTGAGTTGTGGGAAGAGAAATAAAATCGCTCTTATCGTTTATCACACATCTCAAGTTGTTGTAGCACTTAAGAGGCTACTAACCCCGCTAGAAAGATTTAAAAATATTTTAATGGGGAAAAAATTAACTAAAAAAAGCTAAATAATGACGCACGTGTTTTTAGTTACGTGGGAAAACTAATAATTAAAAAAGGGAGTGTTTGTCTCTGTGTGTGTGTTTGTGTGCGCGCGCGCGTGCGATGCCCAGCCAAATCTACGGCACGCAGAGATCTGAAATTTTTAACATAGGTGGACGGAAGAGGGTCCGAATGAACCTTAAAGCCGGATTTTAATTAGCTTTTTAATTAGGCTATATTTAACATATTTTTTATCTGGTTTAGAATTACGTTTCAGAGATACGGGCACCATTTGGGCGGGGGGGGGGGGGGAGGCGTGCGGGATTGCTAGTTATTATATAAAAAGAATCAAATTTATAACTATCCGGTGATGGTGGGAGATCAGGGTTCGAAACTAGGCTGAATGCACTAAAATGGGGGTAAGGAGGGATCCACAAGTTATTGCACTTCCTTTTTCCCTTGTACCCTTTCAAGTGTATATGAAAAGCAACGACATAGAAACTTGTCATATTTATTAAGTTCAAGAGCCTCTTAAATGAACTGACCCTATTAAGTGCGTATTATTGAGGATGACGCGTGACCTAGTTTATTTTTTTTCAGTTGAGACTGTACCGATGATAGTTCTGAGGCCAACGAACTGACGTGGTTGGTATAACTGTACCGCTCTTATCTGTTTCAAGGCGTCCAGTTTACAAAATTGTTGCCACCCAAACACGAAATGAAAAATAGGTCTACATAAAATAAAGTTGGAAAAAAAAAAAATGCTTCCAAAGTTGATGGGGTTACAGTGATCAATGCTCTCAAACATTTCTTTTTGGTTCTCGTTATTTATTACTAAATGTTTTTCGAAACAAAAAATAAAAGTTCAGTTAACTTTTAGTTTAAAACATGTTTAATAATATTTTAAAATGTTAAATGGTTAACAATGAATGGCCTGTATAAACATGACATAGGTTGATTATATATTAAAAGATGATTGATTCGAATCCTAATCTTAAATTTTCTTTTAAATCTTGATAATTGTACAATTTTAGTTACTAAATGGGAAAATATTTAAAATTGAGTCTTTTAAAAAAAAAAGACTTGGTGCCAGTTTCTAAGTACCAATTTGTTTTTATTGTTTAACACGTCATAGAAAACAAAAGCGAACCCTCTTTTAAAATAAAATATTTTTATTTTCTATTGTTATTCTCCCAAATATAAAAGTCTAAATAATTCCTTTTACCCATTGCTTAAAACGGTTATATTAAGTCAAGGCCTTCATGATTGTATTACAGATATACTTTTTTGAGTTTTCACGAAAATTGAATCTCAAGTACCATAGGATTCAAGATATTCGACTGTCACAATGATATACATTTATCGAAAATTTAACAGGTAAGGTAGAGAACCATAATCATAAAATATCAATTAGTACGTTTTTTTGGTGTTATGATTCAAAATAACATTTGAGTTATATTAAATTCGTCCATGGGGAAAAAAATTATAACGATTGTAACGATAGCAGATTTTGGCAACGTATTCAATAAATATTGTGATTTTCACCTTCTTGCTAGTAAAAAAACTCTATCTCTCGCTTTAAACATATTAAGATGCTATTCTCAGTGTCATTACAAAATTTTATATTAATTCCTTACATTTAACTGGTTCAACCTCTAGCGTAGCAAATATGTAGAGGCTAGTTATTCTGTGTCGGGGAAGGAAAATAAAATCACAGGCAACCTCCTAACCGGCTGAGATGAGATTGTGACATCTTTATCCGTCAGTATAAATCAATCGTAGGGGAAAGTGAGGTAAATTATGGCCAAAAAAGATGTATCAATAATGACACACTGGAAGTCATGGGGTAACCTGAAGAAGACATAAAGGAGAAACAAATGAATAATACAAAATTGTATAGTACACTCTTTTTAGGAAGCTTCAATAATAATTATTTATTTTGTTATAAAACGTCAGCATAGTTTTAAAATACTTACTAATAAATACATCAACTCGATCTCATATTATACCCCAAAAAAATTCCCATTAACCTCTGTACAATTCTTTTATAAACGGTTTATATAAGAAAAGTCAAAATTTTTTCTAATTAAAACTAGAAAGGGAAGAACCTGAAATGATTAGTAATAGAAATTTCGATAGCCTCTTTCTATTTGAACAAGGACTATAATAACCAGTTACGAAAACGCGCTTAAGGGGATTACAACATCCTAAGCTTCCCCCTCCCCCTCTTTTATTATACCTACACCCCATGAGTGTGAAAGGAATCATTTCGTATAGTGGGAGAGGGGAGGGGGGCTAACTTTCCAATCTGTCATGCGCGCGCAACAGAAGGCAGCGCCACCCCCTTCTCCCCCCCTCACACTGTTGACCTAGTACGCCTGCGCAGTAGTACACATACACACCGCCGGGGTGAACGAACTCGCCAGAGTTCTTGCCTGCCTTGGGTAATCGACTTTCTCATCAACGAGACTCAAAAGACAGAGACGGAGGATCATAAAAAAAGATTGAGGTAAAAAGCTTGGCCTAATTACATCACAAGGCGAGCGTAGTTCATTGACCCTTAAAAAAAAAAGAAAATCGTTGTCGCAACCGATGGTGACGCGGTTTACGGCGTCAGAGGCTCCTTTACTCGTAGTTTACCACGGTTCACCAACTACTCCCCTCTTTTCATTTCTAAACGCTAATGCGGGTACATTTCCTCCAAATTAACTCTTTAGTTCAAGTCATTGGTAAACACAGTGTCGAAATAATTAATATATATTAAAAAAACAAGAAGCCACAAGAACTGTTACTGTAGTTGTACCAAAAGAGCAAGAGTTTTTTTTTCTTTCAATTTTGATCATTTCGCTCTTCATTCTATTAATAATTTCGTAAATTAATTTTGTAAGTTGTTTTTAGTTGGGTTTTTTTTGGAGCTAAACTATCGCCATCAATTGCCTTTATATCCTTGTAGGCATTTTATAATTTATACTTTTATGGGATATTTAAATGCTTTAAGAGCAAATACTCACTCCTATTTCACAAAACTTACTCGGGCGATTTATACCATTTATTTAAGACATAAAATGACGAAAAAGTGATTTGAGCAACTAAATTTAATTTAATTTTCGAAAAAAAAAAAATAATAGTACAATATAAATTCGAAAAAATCCCCCCCCCCCCCAACAAAAATATGGAGACAAAAATTTAGTATACGAATCTATTTATATTTTAGTCAATAATTTTTTAAACATACGTCGAAAATTAAGATATATATGAAGGCACGAAAATAGATTTTAACATTTAGAGATGTTTCATAGCAATATGAGTATAGAAACAATATTTTTGGTACTAAATTCTTGTTTTCCAAACCGAATAAGCTGAACTAAACCTAGATAACACTTAACCAGCGTAAATAAATCCACAGTTTTAGGGTTTCAAACCATAAAATAGATAGATATTCCTTTCATATTAAACCCAATGCTTGTAAGTTTGTTTCAAGTTAAGAATAACCTAAGTATTTTTTATCACATCCTTAATTATTTTATTTTTTATCAATTCAGGCACTTGTAAAGTCAGGGCTATTAACTATTGGAACATCATGTTAAAGGATGGCCCACGATTCACTCTCAGACTGAATTATTATATTTTCAAATTTCCGGCCAAAACAAAAATATTCCCACTTATTTACTATAAAAATATATATCAAATATTTGACAAGCTATTTTTAACAATATATCTTTAACAACAAACTAAAAATTATTGTTTAGTCAACAGATTTACTACTCAAATTATATATGTGTTAAATAAAAATAAATAAGCATATCATTTCGATAAATTTATCGAAAAGACACAAGGATATTGACTGGGTATAGTTAAAAGAATTAAAAAAAAACAGTTATCTGACATAACAAACTTTTCAGAATAAATAGAATATTATAAATGTAATATGTATCCAGATAAAAAAAATAGATTTAAAAGAATTAATTTGGATTTTTGTAATGGTTCTCGAACAAAGTAATTTTTTACAACATACCTCTGTGTTGGAAGGCTGGACTAACTAGATTTTCGTGGAAATAAAGTATATATTAGGAATCAGAGATGGGGGGGGCCTGTCTGGATTCCTAAATAAGACTTTAAGAACGAAAATTTGGACTGGCTACGACTATGTCCTACCTCATTTTCCTATAAAACGGAATAAGTACATTCCCTTCGCCCAGATGAAGATTTTCCGGAAAATTTTAAAGTAGAAATTTAAGAGCATTTAACCTTAGGGGAAGGGATACTATATTAACATATATGGTCTTCAGCAGACCCAAAACTTGTGAAACATTCGACTACCAAGTGTTGTTATTGATAAGTGAAGGTGAGAAGAAAACTGTTATTGCTGTTATTGTGAATCATTTGATAATGTATCTGGTGCTAACGAGAAGTAAAACTGAAGGGGAAATTTTAAAACCTTGGATACATCGAGCGTACTTGTTCAATCTATGGGGTCTGCCTAGGTTGCTTGAGACATTGGCAATCAGATGTTGCGCTTGGATTAAATATTGACAAAACCCTTTAAAGGATCGCAAGTTTGGTGTTTACTGGCATGAACAAGAATCTAATGTCATTTAATATGCGGATCAAAACAAAGATTATATTGTCATTTATATTCTCCTCCTATTGTTCCAACCAGGAATGTTAACGCAATTGGTTTCTGGGTTTTTGGAATTTCTGATAAGACTTAATTCTAGGCGAGGAGATAATTTATCGAGGCGGCCGCCTCGTTCAATGAGAAATCATCAAACGCTGTCAGACCACCAAGGCTTAAAATACAATGTTTGTGTCGTTTTCTATAACTACTTCTTTATTCTGTATAAGCTCATACACCCTTTGTCATGTCAATTAGAAAGAGGGGAAAGAAAACTATGAAACTTCTTATCTCGAGGTAAAGAGGAAAGCTCGTTGATAGTTCTCAAATATCAAACAATGACTGTATTTGTTAGAGGAAACTTCTTATCTCAAGGTAAAGAGGAAAGCTCGCTGCTAGTTCTCAAATATCAAACAATGACTGTATTTGTTAGAGGAAACTTCTTATCTCAAGGTAAAGAGGAAAGCTCGCTGCTAGTTCTCAAATATCAAACAATGACTGTATTTGTTAAAGGAAGACTAAATCTAGAGTCCTTTTTTATAAAGAATAGTCTCATAGCTCCGTGAATATGATCAAAGAGTCGTTGAAAATGAGCTAATGTAACATTTTCATGCATTTGTTTCCTATTAATAAAACTCAAACTATAGGGTTGTTATGGAAAAAAAGAGCCCTGTTGGAATCTTTGGACTTTATTTGATGAAAACCATATTTTGAAATAGCATCGTAGAATTAAGTAATGAGCCAGAGCTGAACTTTTGGGTGGAAATCTCTCGTTTATCAAGACCGCTCCCTTAAGAAGAAAAATTATATATTTTTTTGAACTCACCGTCTCTGCTCATGCCGACGGCGATGCACTTCTTGAGTCTGCAGTATTGGCAGCGGTTCCTGTTGATCCTGAGGATGGAAACACTGCTGGTTTTTCGTGCAAGGCCTGTACTGGATCTTCTGCTGGATGCTGCGTCTGAAGAAACCCTGCGGACAACAACCACTGCTATCATCAGCCGCCGACACTCCGCCTTCGTCCTCGCCACCGCTGTGGATACCTTCGTCCTCTTCGGCACACACACAACCCATCGTCACACAAACACTCTCACACACACGGATCTTCGGGGGGGAGCACTTTTATTTCACCTCGCTCCTTCAAACAAAAACACACAATTTCTCCAGTCGATTTCTGAGATTGGTCAGTTGATTAAAAAACAAAACAAAAACAAACACTTATGTCCTAGCGTCCATGATTTACAGGAATATCCGTGGCTAGATTTGTTTCCATATACAAAAACAAAGAAATGTTGAAACGCGCATTGGTAATAGATACCCACGTTGTTGGGTTTTTTTTGTAAGTCAAAACTTTATACTAATTTTTATAAACACTTTTTTAAACAATTTTTGTTTTTTAAGTGGGAGCAAACGTTAAAACGTGTCTCGTCGATGAGAAGTCAGACAACGGACTGAGTTGAGGCTAGAGTGTGTCGCTAAAGGGAGAGGGGGGAGGTGTGTAGAGTGAAAAGGAGGGTAAGGGGGGGGGGAGGTTGGCCCGAGTTCGCCCGGCTGACCCAGTTCCCGGCCGTTGAACTCACCGTGGACCGCTTTTTTTTTGTGTGTGTGTTTTTTTTATTTATTATTTCTTTTGTCCCTCCTCCCGCTAGGAGAGAACTTTGTTAGGTTCAACGCGAGAAAGTGAGAGTATTCAAACGCAACACTCACGCACGCACGGACGTTACTACGAACGAGAGAGAGATAGAGATACAGAAGGAAAGGTGGTCTGGGTTTTTTTTTTCTGTAAGACTGGGTGAGGGAAATTTCGTCACTTTGTGGATGACGGTAACGTTGAGTCTTCTACAGTCAAATGTTCATAGGAAGAACCTTATCTGACAGCTAGAAAAGTTACTACAGACCAATGTTCATAGGAAGAACATTATCTGACAGCTAGAAAAGTTACTACAGTACAATGTTCATATGAAGAACCTTATCTGACTGCTAGAACAGTTACTACAGTCCAATGTTCATAGGAAGAACATTATCTGACAGCTAGAAAAGTTACTACAGTACAATGTTCATATGGAAGAACCTTATCTGACAGCTAGAACAGTTACTACAGTCCAATGTTCATAGGAAGAACCTTATCTGACAACTAGAAAAGTTTCAACTGTTCAATTGGGGGAGTTGTTTTTTTCTATTGGTAGTTTTCCGTCTTTTAAAGGACTTTATTTTAGGATCTTCAAATGTAAAACCCATAAAATTTAAAGGAACATGTGTAGGAGGGGTACCGAGAAGATTTTTTTTTGTTGCTTGGAAAAATTAACCAACAAATATATTTTTTAACTAATAATAAAAATGAATATACTTTTTTTTATCAGGTCGATAATTTCAAAATATAAGATATAAAAACAGCTTTCTTGTATATTTTAATAGGGTAGATTTAATGAGGAAGATTGAGGTGGGGGGGATGGAGGAGGTAATGTATATTTTCAATAGAGCGAGTGATTGCTTGTTGTGCTCAATAATCTGTTATCAAGTTAGTGCTGACGTTATCTGTCGACCCTCCCCTACTCCCCTTTCGTTCTTTACTGGTAAGAGAGTTCAACGACCGAGGCTGACCCACTTCGGAGGGCGAATCAACACATTTGCATGACTTGTGTCGTACGTTTTTAGGTCGCGGTTTTTTCCCCTCCCTGACGAGGGCGGTGAGGAGGGGAAAACCTCATGGAGTCATCCTGTGCACGAGACAGTTCACCCCTGGCAGCTCGCTACCCGCGCTCGAACGAATAGAGTGGCGGCTATCAGACCCTCAACATTTATATCTAGGGTATATACTGGAGACATTATAACAAGTAGATTTCCCTATTCTATTATAGTGGCGGTTATAAGACCCTCAACATTTATATCTATGGTATATACTGGAGACATTATAACAAGTAAATTTCCCTATTCTATTATAGTGGCGGATATAAGACCCTCAACATTTATATCTATGGTATATACTGGAGACATTATAACAAGTAAATTTCCCTATTCTATTATAGTGGTGGCTATAAGACCCTCAACATTTATATCTCGGAATGATAGAAGATATTATAACGAGCATAGTTTCCTGCTTCAGTGGTCGAATGATCTAAGGCATCACTCTCGTGTTATTTGTTATTTGTTATTGTTATTTAGCACCGCGTCTTACTACCCGTTCGGGTTATACGCTTAAGTACTAATTACGCTAATGGATTAGGAATTGGGAGGGTTGCATTTAGAGGAAGTGAACCCGCATTTGCGTGGAGGGAGAGTGGAAAACCATTTAGGAAAAACCACCCCCAGTTCACCCGACCGAGATTCGAACCTCGATCTCCCCGTCCTCGGCGGTCGAGCTCAACACGACTAGCGCGTTAGCCAACTACGCCACCAAGGCGGGTCACTCTCGTGTTAGACCGACCTGCTGATGATGAGATCGTCTTTACTAAGAGTAATTTTCTTAAATGGTTTCACACTCTCCCTCCACGCAAGTGCTGGTAAACTACATTTAAAAGTTTCCTTCCTCATCCCTACCCCATTAGATTAATTATAATAACAAATGTGTGTAACTTGTACAGGTTGTAAGATGCGTGATAAAAAAAGTCGACCGTAAAAAAATATTTCTACATATAAAGACTTCCAATAAAAGCTCTTGTATTGGACACTTTTTTAGTAGTGTGAAATTTACTCGCTTTGCTCGTTGGGGACTCCACCCCCAACCCCCAGTGAGTTTTCTTTGCTAGTGGATGTAAACTAATGTAATTCCAGTGTTGTTTTGAAATTAAAAAATGTGTGGAAAATGTGCAAAATTTACCTAAAATCAAAAAATCTAGCTCTATCCAAGGTATAACCGATGGAGATACGACAAAAAGTAATAGGACCAAACTTGTGGATCTCGTCAAATCCGTGGCTGCTGGTGCAATCAGTTTTTTGATAGGTCTTACCGTTTAGCCACAAGAGACCTCCAAAGAAAGGTTCACACGGACTTTAAAGCTGCTCCGCAGTTTTGAATTTTTTTCGGGGGTTAAAAATTAAAATTTTTAAATTTTTGGAATTTTCCCTTCAGTTACAGGTTAGAAGCTATAAGTTTGCCAAATTTCAAGTTTCTAGCTCATCTGGAAGTGGGTAAACAATGTTAGTGAGTGAGTCAGCCGTGTGGCTTTACAGTAGTATATTTTTTCATAATGTTCAAGTTACTGATGTTATAGATAGATATTAAAAGAAAACAAATATAACTTGACTACTCTTAACCACGCAGGGAGTATTTGGGTCAACGACCCCCTTCCCCCCCAACACTCCCACACACGCCACTGACTCACGCAGGTGATAAAATCCCTGGAATTCCTATCAGAGGGTCAGTCACTGCTAGTTCCAGGAAGAATGCGTCTTATGGAAGTTCCAGCGGGTCAATGACACACTACATACCTTCTACCTTCACGTTTGTATCGAAATGTACCTGTATAGTCATCTGCCCTTCTACATACCTGACACATCACCTGTACTATACATAGGGTTGCCGTGCCCAAATTTACTGAACCTAGGACTGCAAGATGCAAAATTCAGTACAGAAAAAAAAAAAAATTGGAGTCTCTATTATCCGGCCAAAAGTGACGGCCCAGAATCTGAGTGTAAATAATTTTCAGTATAGATTTTTCTAATCTCTCACAGAATTTTGTTTGTAAAATAGGAAATACAATAATTTTGAGAGGACAGTAAAAATTAAAGGAGACAGATTTTTTTTAATCTTCAGTAGGCTATACAGTATTCTACTTGATTTTGGAAAGATAACAAAGAACACAGCGTCAAATGGATAACATTATATCTTTTATTTGTGGTATTTAACGTGCTTTTTCTGAACCGACTGATCATATCAGTACACGAGAATTTCTATGAGTGAGAGCGAAAGATCATACCAATTTTGCTGAGAAAGGTATTTTCATATACCGTCCAGGGTTCTTTAACATACCACAATCGAAATGGGACCAACGGCTTTACTTCCCCATCCGAAGAAAGTGGTGCTACGGATTTTTATCGCTCAAGAAACTTAGTGGACTAAATATCACGAGCCTGACGCCTTATACCATTAAGCCAAAGAAGCGGGTATTTTGGAAATTAGATGTGCTTGGGTAAGAAAAAAACTCCGGGACTGGCGACATCGACAACGCAATATCGGATTGGGGTTCAAATCCCTGTTGGGCGTACTGAGGGTGTTTAATTTAAAATCTTTTTAGCTGGTTTCCCACTCTCCCTCCACGTCCTAAATTTCAACATTTCACACCCCTAGCACATTGTTGGTGGTACTTAATACACAACAGGGTGACCTGGTGGTCTAGGGGTAAGGTGTCAGACTTCTGTGCAGAGGGTCTAGGGTTCAATCCTCGGCTCCGGCACATATTTATCTGATTGCCAAAACCCTTCCTACACCTCTGACAAGACGTGTATTAATCACAACTTGTGAATGTGTGGAATGCCAGTCCTCCACAGTGGTTCGGATCCCACGTTAAACTGTAGGTCCTCCATTTCATCTCACAATCACCCTACCATTACACATTAGCGTAAGTGCGTATAAACCGAACGGGTAGTAAGACGCGGTGCTAATAATAATAATAATAAAATAAACAACACATGTATAGTTTAAAACTTGGTCCAATGGATGGCATGTAACAGCTGGATGTTGCTATATTCAATGGATTGTTTATAACCACACAGTTGGGTGCGGGTCGTTGGCTTCCTCAACTGCTTTATTTCCTCGTTCGGAATATCAACCTGTGACTGATGGCTTCTTTTTAGGAATGGCGCCGACGTAATCGGGTGGTCCCCCTTTTCCCCCTTACCCCCCCCCCTTTTTAAGACGGTTGGTAATAAAGCTTGTAGGGTACCGTTACCTACTTCCAGGTACTCTCTTACCCCCTCCCCACCAACGCTCTTTCCAACAGTCGCACGGTCTGACGTCACACACACAGCCTCAACCTACCTCAACAATAGGAGAGACCTGTAACACGGTCCTATGCTTCCTAAAAAAAAACGCAATCGTCTCTCAAACTGTGGTACGTGAACCTTCGATAGTATATCTGGATTCCTTGAGTACAAAAAAAAGATGAGGGCAGTATTTTGTAGTTTTAAAGCAAAAAACTGATATTTCTTTTGCCAAAATAAATCATTTATTGCCCCAGTAGACGCATAGAGTTTTATTTTTCTTCACCTGATGTTATCAACACTTGTTGAATATCTGTCGAGGGTGTCCTGGAATTTAATAACAAATTTTTCTCTTCACTTAAAAAGTTTCTCATCTAATGCCGCTATGCTCATTACAGATATTCAACAACTGTTGATACACGAGTTATATTATTATTATTATTATTATTATTATTAGCACCGCGTCTTACTACCCTTTCGGGTTATACGCACTTACGCTAATGTATAATGGTAGGGTGATTGTGAGATGAAATGGAGGACCTATAGTTTAACGTGGGATCCGAACCACGGTGGAGGCCTGGCATTCCTCACATTCACAAGTTGTGATTAATACACGTCTTGTCAGAGTGAAGGAAGTGTTTGGCAATCAGATAAATCTGTGCTGGGACCGAGGATTGAATGAGTTTGTTGTTTACTGAAATGAACAAAAAACTATTTTCTATGACCCTTTACACTTCTAAAAATAGTTGCAAATTTTTCATTTTCCTCTCTGTAAAGACCACATATTTCTGTCTATCATTAAGAGCTAAATGTACGGTAAACGAAAGGTAACTGTTATAGGAACGTAGAATGGATCTTT
This sequence comes from Timema podura, assembly GCA_033556935.1. Taxonomy (NCBI): domain Eukaryota; kingdom Metazoa; phylum Arthropoda; class Insecta; order Phasmatodea; family Timematidae; genus Timema; species Timema podura. The sequence goes on along the minus strand of JAVRXN010000006.1, from coordinate 15,184,036 downwards.
GGGAATAGAATGACGTAATTTTAATAGGGAGGTCACAACACAAATTGTATTGTTATTTGTATTTTCCTCTTCTCCTGTTTGTTTTCCTATTGCCGGACAACTTTAACCAAATGACGTCATTTATTAATTAAAGTCGAGCGCTCTCCCATTACTACGAAGCGTGATCTATCACTGACAGGTATTCGAACCCCCCCCTCTGTTCGGAAGTAGCGCCAGGTCACAACAGATGTGACGAAACGACCGATGATGACGTCACCTCCCACTCGTCAGGCCAATGACTCCCGACGATGAAAGTTCCCCCCCTCCCCCCGATCCTCTATCGTGTTGATTACCACACGCCACTGGTTGAGGGAAGGGGAAAGGAGGGGGTTGTAATCCTACATGTTAGCTCACAATAAACACATCAATCTGTCCCTGAGATTCAGTGATAGGGGACCTATAGTTCCTTTCCCGAGTGGTGCATGGAATAATTTAAAATAATACTTTTAGAAAAAGAAACTTTTGGATTAAAAACGTAACTTTCTAATATATATCTCAAAATTAACAGCTGCAAATCACATGACTTGACGTATGAACACGTGAAATTATATCTAGTAGCTATTAGAGATGTCATCCGCTTCATTGGCCGAATGGTGTCACTCTGGTGTTATACTGGTTTTCTGATGACGGGAAATCGGGGTTCGAATCATGGTCGGGTGTACTGAGGTGTTTTTTCCCCCCCCTTAAATGTTTGTCCACTCTCCCTTCACGTAGATGTGGGTACACTTCCTCTAAACTAAACTTTCTCAACCCCTAACATATTAGTGTAACTAGTAAATATGAGTGTACACTGAACGGGTAGTAAGAGGCGGTGCTAAAAATAATTAATAATGTGGTTAAAATAAATAAATAAACTCTGAATTTGGGTTCAAATCGTTGATGGTCCATTAGTGGGTTAAAAAAAAAATAATACAAGGTTGAAATTGTGTGCGTGTAGGCGTAAGAGGGTTGGGAGGGAGGGTGGTATATTGACCATTTTTTAACAGTAACACGGAGGAGCGCAGGAGCGCGGAGTCAAGTCAGTCAGGGGAGCGAAAGGGGGGGGGGGAGGGAGGGAAGGTCAGCCGCGGGCGTTCACCTCCCTGCGGCTAAAGACAAGGCATGCCGCTCTCTTTTTCTCTCTCTCTCACTCGACGTGTCGTTGCTCTCACTGGAGCATTACTGACCCCATCCCCCCTTTACCCTCCAACTTCCCGCCAAACAACCGATACAGTGTAGCACGATAAAACATCCGTACCCCACTTACCCAATATTCATTATTAATCTCGTTTTGTTTCGACCTAAGTAAAAAGTACTTCTCCTCCTCTTTCTTTAAAAACAAATCCAGTGAGATTATTATTCACTTTTGTTTTTTTTGTGCTTCCAGCTGTTGTGAAAAGATAACAGTCCGATTTTTCATAATAAGGATCATTTAGATTTTAAAAAAAATTATGCTTGTGTGTAAGCATTTCGAAATTTCAAATACAAATCCGAATCTTAATATCGAGAAGATTAATGTTCAATTCAGAATTTTGAATCTTAAAATTTGGAAAATTCGGGTTAGATTCGAAATTTAAAAATATGGATTCGCACAGGCCTAAGAAAAAAGACAAAACACTTTTTTCCTATATACATTATTATTATTTTATAGGCATTGATAATTTTTTTTAAATGACAGATTAGTAACTTGAAGTTTTAATACGTGAAAGTAGATCTAGTAGCTTTTATATCTCTCGGATAGTTCTTCTTCTGAGGATCTGATTGTATCTCGATCGTAGGACACGGATCGATGGATCGGATCGTTACAGTTCCCACGGACCGGGTGTTTCGTAAGACGGTATCGAAAGTCAATTTTTTTTTTCACTAGACTTTACTATAAAGATTGGGTGAAGGAGAGGGAAATTTTATTTAATGTGCAGAAACGATTTTTTTTCAATCACGAAGGTTAATGATCTGTGTGAAAGATAACAATCTTACTTGTTATCTTGACAAATGTTTTTAATCTCTCATGAAAGTGATAAACTGAATCAAGTTTGTACATAAGGAAGAGTGAGCTAAGACTTGTATTATACTACTATAAAGCCACATGGCTGACTCACTTACTCACTGACATTAATGTTTACCCACTTCCAGATGAGATAGAATCTTGAAATTTGGCAAACTTATAGCTTCTATCCTGTAACTGAAGGGAAAATTCCAAAAATTTAAAAAATTTAATTTTTAACCCCCGAAAAAAATTCAAAACTGCGGAGCAACTTTAAAGTCGGTGCGGACCTTTCTTTGGAGGTCTCTTGTGGCTAAACGGTAAGACCTATCAAAGAACAGATTGCACCAGCAGCTACGGATTTTGCGAGATCCACAAGTTTAGTCCTATTACTTTTTGTCTTATCTCCACCGGTTATACCTTAGATAGAGCTAGATTTTTTTGATTTTAGGTAGATTTTGCACATTTTTCAAACATTTAAAAAAATCAAAACAACACTGGAATTACATTAGTTTACATCCAATTGCAAATAAAACACCTGGGGGTCTGGGGACGTAGCCCCTAGCAAGCAGAGCGAGTTTTTCTAAAACATCGAAAAAAGAGTGTTTTTGACACACATTAAAAAAATTCTTCGTTAGAAACATTTATTTTAATTTTTCACACAATGTAACATCAACAGTTGTTGAATATCTGTTATGAACAAAGCTTAATTTTGACAATGTCTTTCTGATCAACTCGTCTTACTACCCGTTTGGGCTGTACACGCATCTATACTAATTACGCTGATGCGTTAGGGATGAGGATGGTTGAATTTAAAGAAATTGTATCCGCATTTGTGTGGAGATTGTGAAAAAAAAATTCAAGAAAAACTACCCTCAGTACACCGACTGGGGAATTCGAACCCCGATTTCCCCGTCATCGGCAGTCGCTTTTTCTCTTCGTTTAAAAGGTTTCTCATAAAATTATTTTATACCCAATAACATATATTCAAGAAATGTTGACATCTCTTCTTACTATTTCTGTTGAGAATTGAAAATTAACTTGTCTAATGAAGAAACATTTTATTTATTTTGGCCAAATATTCTCGTGTATTAAATAGCCAAACTGAGAAATTACACCTGAACACAAGAATCGAACCTGGGAGTCCGGGAGTTTTGTACTTAGTACACCAATGTTCTGACCACTAAGCCATCCAGGAATCCTCACGTTTCCAGCGACATTCTTCACTCATATGAGTTCCCGTGCCCAGTTTTTTTTTTCAATTTAAAGAACACAAATAATCTGATCTTAACGTATCCATCAATCCCACCTTAAACCGCGTGTCCACAGATGTGGGGCAAGGGGGTGTGGGTGCGGGTGGAGGAGATTGCCCATCGACCAGTGGAAAATTTGGTCAGTCGGTAAAAGCTGCTAATAGGTTAAAAAAAAGATCTCCACGCGAATGGATTGACAAACATTTCCCCTACGATCTAAACAAACCAAACTTTTATTAGTGTGTCGTGTATTAGTGTGTCATGATATCTTGTAACATCACACCACACGGAGGAAGAGAGGATGTTAAGGTTGGGTTAGAGTGGTTTTTTTTTTGTGACGCTCTAGTTTCGCTTTTGTTTTCCACGCAAGCTCTCGCTGAACGAACCTCTCTGTACAGGAGGCCAATGACCGGGCCCCGCGGCGGAACTGGGTCAGCGCCACTATCCGTCCTCCGAGAACACATACACACACATACACACACACAGGAGCTAGGGCTAGATAGAGATATATTTATACATGATAACGGTGACGTAAAAAAAAATGGCGCATGCGCTCACCCGAGGGCATTCACACCGCGCGCGCACTGTCTCTCCAGACTCGGTACCAACATTTGAAAAAACACACCAAACAAGAATTTGTCTCGACTGCCCTTACAGGTTGATAAGAGTCCAATTTTCATAGTAAGGACTTTTTATAAAATACAAACAAATTGTTTTGTGGTCAATAATGATTTCATTTTTCTATATTATTATTGCTATTTTATAGGTATTGATTAAACATTAAAAGTGACATGAGTTGACTTATGAATACATGAAATTAAATCTTGTAACCTTTTAGCTGTCAGATAAGGTTCTTATTATAAACATTGGACTGTAGTATTTTTTCTAGGTGTAAATAAGGTTCTTCCTTAGATAATTTGACTGTAGTAACATTTGAAACATCGCGCTGTATGGAGCAGAAACTTGGACTCTCAGGAAGATGGAAAAATAAATATTCAGAAAGCTTTGGAATGTGGTGCTGGAGAAGACTTGAGAAGATCAGGTGGACAGACAGGGGGACAAATAAAGAGTGGGTGAGAAGAGAACCATTTTGGATGTGATTCTTCGGTACAAAGCAAACTGGATCAGACACATCCTTAGGAGGAACTGTCTTCTGTATGACGTCATAGAAGGAAAGGTTGAGGGAAAGAGGAGCTTAGGAAGAAGGAGGATTCAAATATTGGATGACAGGATGGAAATAAGAAAATTCTGGGAGCTGAAGGAGGAGGCAGAGGACAGGGCGCATTGGTGGTCTAAGTTCACTGACAAAAAGAAATGTATCTTTCTTAAGACAGAACACCTAATGATAATCCCTGTATCAATTTCACTTAGAAAATATGATTTAGTGGTGTGCGTAGTTAATATTGCCAACGAGACCTAGTGAGTCTTGACGAGAAACCATTGCGCCATACGTGAAGGAGAGAATGAGAAATGGAACGCGCCCGGAGATAGAAATCCAAGCAAACTATCTGACACCACTGTGTGGCGGGATAGCCTACATTCCCGGGCGTTCCCACAGGTGGGGATATAGGACGGCAGCTAAAGCGCGCTTTCCATTCTGCAGTAGATTTTATTTGACTGTCATGAACATTGCGCGATATCTATTATGTAGATTACAGTTGCAAAATAATTAATTCATTCAATTTAAATATACAAGTTCAAGGTGAGGATGTATGCGACGCAAGAAAAGGCTAGTAGTTTTGCATATTTTACATAAAAACATTTTTTCTGGCTAAAATAAATCAAATATTGCTCCGATAACAAACCTAGAGTTTAATTTTCTTCACACGGTGATATCAATAGTTGTTGAATATCTGTCATGAGCATAGCGGCATTAGGTGAGAAACTTTAAAAAAAAATTTTCATCAAATTACAAGACACCCTCGACAAATCTTCAACAACTGTTGATATCACCGAGTGAAGAAAATTACTCTTTATTTGTACTGGAGAATTGTTTTATTTATTCTGGACAAAAAACTGGCCTTTTCTCGGGTCCCCTTCTAGCCCCACCTTAACAGATTAAAAGTCAACATGATAATATTAAAATGAATACATATTCCCATCGACCGGTGTAGTAAAAAATACTATCGAGAGACTACCTGTGAACACGGAAAAAGTATTGTATTCCTTTGTTTCAACAGTTGAATTGATTAACCCAATTTAAAGTTGTGCTTACAATGCGAAGTTGCTTAACGATATCGTAATGAACTGTCTCAATGAGGTAATCATTCAGATCATATCGCAAGGTTGTTTTTTATTAGGTTTCTTGTCAGCGCTCTTAGTACTCAGTTCGGGCTGTGCGCATAGTGGCCTACGAGGATGAAGGTTAATTTAAAGCAAATGTAGCCGCATTTGTGTGGAGGTAGAGTGGTGAAACCTTGAATGAAAATTACTCGGTACAACCAGCTGTGTTTCAAAATCTAAAACCTTCCCCCGTAACTGATAAACAATACTAGACGAACCACTTCGGTGGCCGCGTGGTCCAAGGCATCATTTTGGCAATAGACTAGACCGCCTATGACATATAGATCGGGGTTCGAATCCCGTTAGGGCTTACTGAAGGAGATTTTTTTATCCTAAATAGTTTTCCGCGCAAATGTGAGTACACTCCCTTTAAATTCAATCTTTCTCATCTCTAACCCGTTAGCGTAATTAGTTCATAGGCGTATAACACGAACGGGTAGTAAGACGCGGTGATAAAAAAACTAGACGAGACTGACACCTGTTTCAGCGTGTGCACTCGGTTCGAAAAAAAAAGGGGGGGTAAGGGGATAATTTTTAGAAATGGTGATTTCACACCAGGAAATAAAAACATGTTCGGAAATTATGCGACGGGTGTGACGTTATTTACACGCGATTATCAAAGAAGGGAAGGTATGTTGGAGGGAGGGGGGGGGGACAGGAGGTATCTCGCGTTGCGATAAAGAGATGCGATCAAGACGCTCCTTGTTACAGCACTGGCTAAACTACGAGCATCTGTTTACGCTCTGGATGGTTTGGAGAAGAGAGGAAGGGATCATACACGGACATGCGCACATGAACATATCGCTGCGCATGCGCATACAGTGCGTTGGACTGGTTCAACCCTGCGGGTGTTGTCTTATCCTATACCAAAGAACAACACACAACATAAACCATCCGAGCGTACGCGCGAATATTTAAGCTTGGAACAAAAATAAAAATAAATGAAAGTAGTTTTATTTTTCACCGGGACGATTGTCTGTAGCCAGGGATCTCTGGATCTGTGGCCAGGGACCACTATACCAGACTGTCGTGTTTTAATATATGAACCGTAGAAAAAAAATCCAGAGTATTGAGAAAAAGGGAAGAGAGCTGGTTTACGTTTCAAGTTTCAATTAATTAAAAAAAAAAGTGCGCCGATCCCAAGATAATTTCAACTTGCTTGCTTGATTCCCCCCCTCTCCGCCATCCTCTTGAGAGAGTGACCCTGTCCATCTCCGTCGTGCGGCCAAGTGACCAGGAGAAAGAGAGAGAGAAGCACAGTGAATATCAACAAGAAGGAGGAGCAAGGAATGAACTAACATAATATGCCATCAAAAGGGGAATACAATCAACTTTCTTCACAAGTCTCTCTTCCGGGTCTGTTGGGAAGGCTCACACCTGGTGGTGGAGGTGGGGGGGAACACCTTTCAGTTTCGACGTGGTCTTGTGTTGGATGAGCGGTCAGCACGACTGAAAGAGGATTTAATAACTTGACCCGTTACGGGTAGACCATTTTCAATGCACTCTGTTGCAATCCGACATCTATAAAAGTTACTAGATCTAAATTTCACGTATTCATACGTTAAGTCATGTGATCTACAGCTGGCAATTTTGATATCATTACCAAGAGGCTACTTATAAAATAACAATAATTATAATAAAGTAAAATATTATCAATGTTGACCGAAAAAAAATGTTTTTTTTTAAAAAAAAGCCCTTTCTATGAAAATTGAAATTTAGCGGCAGAAGTGCTAACCTCTCTTTACTCAAAGCTCTCCACAAATTTTCACCCGTAGTGGTGGCTATTACACTAGCATTTTAATTGCTATTAAGGGAGATATTTTTCCTGATCTGGTTTTTCCCTCTCCTTCCATGCAAATGCTGGTACATTCCTTTAAAAATTATACCTTGATCATCCCTACCCACCTTTGGAGTCTAAATACACGGATAACCCGGACGTGTATAAGAGGCGGCACCCGAAAACCATAACTGATAAATTTAAAAAAAAAGTTATATTTGTTTTGCTTATTTAGAGTCCCGTCTCACCTTCCGTGAAATGAACTCCAGATCCTTTTAGGACACTAAACCGCAATCGCTTATGAGCCCTACAGTGTTTTCTGAATTCTTTATTTCCACTTTCTCGCGTTTGCAAGACCGCTAAATACGGTTTTAACCTCCATTCCACAACGATTACGTTATCTTAATGATATACAATCCCACTTAAAGAACGTATAAACTATGTTTAACTTTCATATTTTCGACATTATTAGAACATACACACACTCACTCTCTTCTCTCACCACACACACACACACACACACACACACACACACACACACACACACACACACACACACACACACACACACACACACACACACGAGTCCAATCAGTAAACTTGTGCTGTGGTAATTACCGGCTAACGGAAGGCGGATAGGTATTTTTTTTTTTGACACAGTAATAAGATACATTTTGTAATTATTTATGTATGATTTGAATTTGTGGTTAGCTCGGCTCGCACACACTTTCTAAACACAGGTTTAAATCTGCACAGGACTTCATTAATAGTGATACAATTAGGGAGGATGAAAGGGAATATAATTTAAGGTCCCAATTTTCAAAGATATTTTAAGGCAAAAAATTCAATTTTTAATAAAAAAAATTAAATAAAACATCTCTTGAAAAGATATTTTTAATTTTGATTTTCTACAGTAAAAATAATATTTAGCAATAATCTGAACAATTCTTGGATATGTCATGAGTCCGGTAGTGACCGGATTTCACCTAGGGCCTATTTGCCTTTTTTTCATTGATCGTAAAAACATATACAGTTAATATATATATATATCATATCTTGTTGGTTTTTACCTATTTTATAAATAAGAACCTTAACGCGCCACTTAAGTATTATTAATTGCTGTCAGACCTCATGGCTTAAAATACAACGGTCTGTTGTCATTTTATGGAACTATTTCTATATTTTGTCTTAACTTACACTCGCTTTCGTCCTTCGCCTAAAACCACCCTTTGTTATATCAATAAGAAAGAGGGGAAAGAAAATACCAAACTTCTTATCTCAAGGTAAAGAGGAAAGCTCGCTGCTAGTTCTCAAATATCAAACAATGACTGTATTTGTTAGAGGAAACTTCTTATCTCAAGGTAAAGAGGAAAGCTCGCTGCAAATATCAAACAATGACTGTATTTGTTAGAGGAAACTTCTTATCTCAAGGTAAAGAGGAAAGCTCGCTGCTAGTTCTCAAATATCAAACAATGACTGTATTTGTTAGAGGAAACTTCTATCTCAAGGTAAAGAGGAAAGCTCGCTGCTAGTTCTCAAATATCAAACAATGACTGTATTTGTTAGAGGAAACTTCTTATCTCAAGGTAAAGAGGAAAGCTCGCTGTTAGTTCTCAAATATCAAACAATGATTGTATTTGTTAGAGGAAACTTCTTATCTCAAGGTAAAGAGGAAAGTTCGCTGCTAGCTCTCAAATATCAAACAATGACTGTATTTGTTAGAGGAAACTTCTTATCTCGAGGTAAAGAGGAAAGCTCGCTAGTTCTCAAATATCAAACAATGACTGTATTTGTTAGAGGAAACTTCTTATCTGAAGGTAAAGAGGAAAGCTCGCTGCTAGTTCTCAAATATCAAACAATGACTGTATTTGTTAGAGGAAGGCCAAATCTAGAGTCCTTTTTCAGCAAGTCTAGTATCACAGCTCCGTGAATATGATTAAAAAGTCGTTGAAAATGAGCAAATGTCACATTTTCACACATTTGTTTCTATTAATAAAACTCAATCCATAGGGCTGTTAAGGAAAAAGAGCCCTGTTGGAATATTTCCACTTTATTTGGCGTGAACCATATTTTGAAATAGCGCATCGTAGAATTAAATATTACGTCAGAGTTGAACTTCTGCGTGGCAGTTTATAGCTAACCGAGGTGGCCCCTTAAGCACCCGAAATATAGAACAAAAATTTGATATCAGTAATGAATGTAATAGGGCATTCAGACCCATTTACAAACACTAAATTATTTATAGCCATCGGCCAGAATTGAACTTGGAAAGCCCCGTTTATAGCTCGGTTAAATTGTTGATATTGCACGAACGTAAAACTTGAGTAAACGAGGAAGTGTAACGTGAAAGGTCAGAGCACCAAACCTCGGTTAGTGTATTTTTAGAAGCTCCGAGTAATTGACCAAAGTATTTAGTCTTAACGACTTCCTGCATTCGCGTGAAGCCTAACGGCAGCCGTTGTAACCGTACACTCACGGTGTTATATTTATACGTTTATTGAGTAAATTAGTCAAAGTATAATTTACAAGTTATTAACCTCGTCAAAGCCCCAGTCGAAAACATTTTCAAGGTGGTACAAAAAATTCTATTTCAAAATTCACTGACTTTTTACCGACAACCTTTTTTTTTTTTAACTTTTCCTAAATAATTTTTAGCACCGCATCTTACTATCCTTTCGGGTTTTCGCTCATGTACTAATCAAGCTAGTGGTTTCAAAGATTAGGAAGGCTAAGTTAACTGAAGTGTATCCGCATTTGTGTGAAAGGAGAGTGGAAAACCATTTTGGAAAAATCACTCTCAGTACACCCGACCGATATTTGAACCTCTTATCTCCCCATCATCGGCAGTCTAGTCTATTGCGAGAGTAGCACCTTAGACCATGTGGCCACCGAAGTGGGTATCTTGATCTTTTTCCAGGACTTGAATTTAATGATATTTTAAATGTCATTAAATAAATTCCCTCACATTATCCTTTTTTCCCTTACATTTAAAAAAATCCCTGACTTTACCAGATTTTCCCCCTAGGTTTTTTGATAGCTATTTTTATATTTTAAAAAGCTTTCAACCCAAGAAAAAGTAATTTTTATTATAGTATTATTATTATTATTACGTGGCTTAAAGTCTTTGAGGTAGGGATGAGTAGGGTATCTTGTGCAAAATGCACCAGTACTGAAATGGATTAAAACCATGATTTTTTTTTTGTGTGCATATGACACCAGGGATTATCGGATAGTAATCGTAAGCGAGGTTACTTGACCCCTCTAGAGATCGTGTGGTGATGATTATGACTATAATTATTTGGTGTCTGTAGGAATCTTAGGCCTAACTTGAACCAAACGAAGGCAACCAAAGGAACAATTTCTCCTTCGAGAAAAATGCCTATCGAACCCGGGGCTTCTAGACCAATCCTGACCAACAGACCGAGTGGCTTGTGTTAACCGTGACGACGGTAACAAAAGAGTTCGATGTGTCCGACGTCTTAGACTGCTCAACACCGTCATATCTTTGTTATCTCTCTAAAGATATTAACCGATAAATAAAAGAGGTAAACATGAAAACACTTCTAGAGGGCACTGACCTTTCATACGGGTACAGTCAGTGACTCATAAAATATAGAGCATGTACTTTCTTAAAGGCGTCATTCTCGAAACAAAAAAAAAAACCTGCACTGCTGATGGTGGGAAGTTCAGGTTTCGAACCCCGGTCGAATATACCGAACGTAGTATTTTCCCTAAATGTTTTTACCCCTCTCCCTCCAAGAAAATGCAGGTACAATTCCTCTAAATTCACGCGATGAAAAAAAATACAGTTGTTAGTTTATGTGAAAAGAGACCGTGATATATATATATATAGCACACAGTTGAAAATCATATATATAGCACACGGTTGAAAATCATATATATTATATATATAGCACACGGTTGAAAATCATATATATATATATATGATCATATATATATATATATATGATTTTCAACTGTGACTTGATGTATATTAACATAGCTATACTTAAAAGATAATACTAGATTGAGCCATTAAATAACCCAGGTGCTAAATGGTATTAAATAATAATAAAAAAAAGTGTGCCTATTCTCTTAAATAAACTGTCGTGGCTCGATTCCAACCGACTTCACTGACGTCTCCTTTCCGAAGCAGGATTAGATATTCCTTTTAAGGAAGGTCGATTTGAGATGTCCTTGGAACATACTATGTGACGCCACGAGTTCAATTACCTCTCGTCGAGTACTTGGGAAGTTGCAGCAGTCCAATTCTCGTAGGAAGAACCTTATCTGACAGCTAGACAAGTTACTACAGTCCAATGTTCATAGGAAGAACCTTATCTGACAGCTAGAAAAGTTACTACAGTCCAATGTTCATAGGAAGAACCTTATCTGACAGCTAGAAAAGTTACTACAGTCCAATGTTCATAGGAAGAACCTTATCTGACAGCTAGAAAAGTTACTACAGTCCAATGTTCATAGGAAGAACTTTATCGACAACTAGAACAGTTACTACAGTCAATGTTCATAGGAAGAACCTTATCTGACAGCTAGAAAGTTACTACAGTCCAATGTTCATAGGAAGAACCTTATCTGACAGCTAGAAAAGTTACTACAGTCCAATGTTCATAGGAAGAACCTTATCTGACAGCTAGAAAAGTTACTACAGTCCAATGTTCATAGGAAGAACTTTATCGACAACTAGAACAGTTACTACAGTCCAATGTTCATAGGAAGAACCTTATCTGACAGCTAGAAAAGTTACTACAGTCCAATGTTCATAGGAAGAACTTTATCGACAACTAGAACAGTTACTACAGTCCAATGTTCATAGGAAGAACCTTATCTGACAGCTAGAAAAGTTACTACAGTCCAATGTTCATAGGAAGAACCTTATCTGACAGCTAGAAAAGTTACTACAGTCCAATGTTCATAGGAAGAACTTTATCGACAACTAGAACAGTTACTACAGTCCAATGTTCATAGGAAGAACCTTATCTGACAGCTAGAAAAGTTACTACAGTCCAATGTTCATAGGAAGAACTTTATCGACAACTAGAACACTTACCAGTTATACTTTCTCGATTTTTTTTCCCCACGTCTTACTATGCGTCGAGGTTATACGCATATGTATTAATTAGGTTAGTGTGTTGATGTGGAAGGTTGAAATAACATTAAGTGTACCCTCATTTGCGTAGAGGCTGAGTGGGATAAAACCTCACCTTTGTTATCAAAATACCTATAAAAAATACTAATAATAATGGTAATGCGCAAAATAATGTTTGTATTTTCTATAAATGTCTTGCTATGAAAATTTGACTGTATTAAGATTTTTTATTTTATTATTAGAATGAGATTCATGTCTTTTGACTTTCTTTCTCTCAACTTTTTTTTCTCCTGATTATTTAATTGTAACTAAACAAATAACATGCTGGCTTGCAAACTATTCGAACAATAAAATGTATGAGGCGACGCCTTACCTTCGTTTCAAGGTCACTTAAGATACTTTTTTTTTTAAATATATAAAACTCATCCTTTGCTCTAGGTCTAAAGGGCAAAAAGAAAAAAAAAAGAGAGAGAAGATCATAAAAAAAAAACCACTGCTAACTCTTGAAAACCTTGATAGGTTATTCGCCCTTCCCAACAGTCCTGAGCATTCAATTCGCGTCAAGGTCACTAAACTCAACGCGGTATTTGGTCTCTGTCTAACTCCTCCTCTCTCTCTTTCTCTCTTCCGGCGGACATTGACACCGGCGCAACCGACCTTCAACTCTATGGAACATGACCGAATAGCCCGCCCCCTTTCTATCCCTTTATAAAAGGATGAGGTAAGAAATTATTACAGCCCACATACTTGATCAACGTCATACAGTCCGATTTTTATAGTAAAAGCCTTTTAGAAAGAGCGAATCTTATTTTGTTTGTTTTTCTAAGAACATGAACAGTACATAAGAGACTTGGTATCAAAAATGAACAAAGAAAAAGACAGTTGGATAACACCAGCTTCAGTGACCATGTGGGTCTAACGCGCAACTCTCGTAGTATACTAGACTACAGTTGACGGGAAGATCGAGTTTCGAATCTCGGCCGGGTGTACTGAGGATGGGGCTTTCCACTCTCTCTAACCAAATGCGGGTACACTTCTTATAAATATTAGCTTCCCAATCCCCTAAAACAATTAGCGTATTTAGCAGATAAGGGTATAACCCGAACGGTTAGTAAGACTTGGTGCTAAAAAGAAATAGTATTGTAAACAACTTCTTGACTCTTTGTAATAACTAGGTTAGGTCAAGTTAGGTGTTGCCAGAGAATACAAAACAATGGTGCGCTTTCAATAAGTAGCTATATTTTCCACGGTCAACATTTATGACGTTTTACTATTTTAATTGTTCATGGGTTAGATGGATTTTTATTGAGCGGTAAAAATTTCGTAGCACAACTTCCTTCGGATGGGGTAGTAAAGCCTTCGGTCCAATGTCGATTGTGGCATGTAAAATAACCCTGGGAGATATGTAAAAATATCTTTCCCGGAAAAATTGGTAGGACCTTTCGCTCTCGCTAATAGAAATTCTCGTGTACTGATATAATCAGTAGGTTCAGACATTCTATTCCTTGAATCATTAAAAATATACAATTTTATTTAGTACAGTGAAATTATTGAAAATTAAATTTTGAAAAAATTGTTAAAAAGCTTGGTACCACTGATTGATACACGCTATTTTGTTTGTCATGTTTATTACATCATCAAAAACAAATATAGCCCTTTTTGAGTAAATTAATAATATTAATGCAATTTTGTAATATTTTTGTGATTTTGTTAATTCCCAATGACTGCTAACCAACTGCTTAAAATTGTGAATTTAAGTAAAAAAAAACAAATTCCATGGAGTCAACTTACAAGCGTGCTAAACCGACCGAGCGGCCGCCACACCTTGGTGAAGCGAGTACCATCATTTGCGGACAATGTGTCAGCACAGCATGTTAATCTCAGTTTTCTAGACTCCCTCATTTGTCCCACGAGGCTGAGTCTAACCCCGTTCCAGACCTTCTGCTAAACAGAAAAAAAAATCTGGATGCATCGGGGATTGAACCCGGTATCACTAGACCACAAAGGCGGTCAATTTCAAAACCACGGCCTTCATAAAAAATGTATTCGAGAAATGTTAACTAATCACGAATCTAGTGAATACAAAAGGAATCAAGAATTTGAGTGTTCCCCCTTCCCCTACAAAAAAAATCAATTTTGGTGGTTAGTGAAGGTTAGAGTAAGGTGCAAATACCCCGCTTTTACCCCCCCCCCCCCTTTCAGCCCACCCAGAATGCGCATTTTTATTCAAGACAGGTACCCAACGGACCAGAAAATGTAGTCGAGTTTCAAGGTTTTCAAACGAAACCTCGGTCATGAACTTACAACAAAAAACCTACAATTAAAAAAATTGTTGAGCAACAACAACCATGGGATGTAAAGATAGGAAAGGGGGGGGAGAGGAGGATGCAGGCGAGACTCGGGCCAGCGCGCATGCGCTAACACCGGCGGCTTCACACACACACTTCTGTGATGATGACGTAACACTTTCTTTCATGCTTTCACACTTTCTTCCTACTCTTTGAGAGAAAGAGCGGGAAGAAAATACTTTCTCCGTCGGATTAACTAAACTAGAACATTGGGAGGAAAGGAGGCAGGGGAGAGGGCCGGCCTCTAAGCGCGCTAATGCGGGTGCATTTCCTCCCAATATATCCTCTCCATCACTTAAACTTTGTTTATGACTTTATTTAGTCAAACTAATTTTTAACATTCAGTCCAATTTTCATAGAAAGACCTTAAGTTTTTTTTTAAACACAGGGTCTTTCTACCCGTTCGGTTTATTTGCCTATTGTACTAATTACACTAATAGTTTTAGGGTTTAGGAAGGTTTTATTCAGAGGAATGGTACCAGCATTTGCGTAGAGGAATAGTTTTAAAAAATTTAAAAAACCACACGCCTGACCGATATTTGAAACTCGATCTCCCGTCATAGCCAGTCTAATCTACTGCGAGAGTAGTGCCTTAGACTATGTGGCCACCGAAGCGGGTGATAGAAAATGTATTAGATCTACTTTCACGTATTCATAAGTCAAGTCATGTGATCTTCTGCTGTCACTTTTTAATGATATTAATACCAATAATAATAATAATATAGTAAAATGTTTTTAATGTTGACCACAAACAGGGCTGGGTGTGTAGTATCAGACGTGCTGTCCTAGATTTAAGTTAGTTTGTAAGACGTGCATCTCCCCAGTGTGGTCGGGAGAGGTCAGCTATGAAACATGGTTCTTCTTACCTTACATCCTTCACAGGAGTGCACACCATAGTGGAACCCAGAGGCCTTGTCTCCACACACTCGGCATAGGACCGTCGTCCCGTCAAACTCTGGAACACGAGAGGGAACAAACAATTAGAACATATAGATCACTAGGGGGAACGTCTAGATCACTAGGGAACGTCTAGATCATAGGGGGAACCTCTAGATCACAGAGGGAACGTCTAGATCACTAGGTAAACGTCTATCATAAGGTAAACGTCAAGGAGAGTTGGTTCAGATCTGAGGGAAGCACAGACAAACTTTCAGTTAGTCGAGTGAGGGGGGAGGTATTTATTTCCAAAAATTATACCGCAAATAGAAAAATACAGTTTTTAAAATAATCAAATACAGAACAGAATGTTCTAGAAGTCGTCTATATGGTAGCCATCGACAACATATGAAAGCGTGGCGATGTTTTATTTAAATCAACCAATAAGCACTAGTGGACACGTGGAGTAATGCCTTGGGAGTCTCAGATGCGAACCCGACGGGTCTATTGAAAGGTAGTATTAGTTGGTTGGTACAACTAATCTACTATGTAATGTTTTGTGTTAATATTTGTAAGAATTTTTTTAAATATATCAACTGCTTATTATAATATTACTCTGACACTGATAAACATCTCGCTGATTAAAATATTAATATGAAACACCCGACGAAAAGAAGAATTTGTCAACAAGATAAAACGTCACTGAAACTAAGTCCTAAAACACCTTTAAACACGAACACACAAAGGTCTTTTGATGCTAAGGCACGCACCAGTATTTTAATGTTGGCTCAAAATCAACATTAGCCAGTAAAGCCGCTCCGGTGGCCGAATGATCCAAGGGAGTAGTGCGCAACCCCGGGGTCGCGACACCACTTGAGGTCACGAATTATCAAGGGTTCACCGGATTTTTTTTTTTTCATGTTAAGGTGAAATGTAGGGACGCGAGGAAAATGTCAATGTTTTTGCAGTTTTTAGAGCAAAACATTTCTTTGTCCAAAAATAAATCAAATATTACTCCAGGATTAAGTTTAGTTTAATTTTCTTCACACGGTGATATCAACAGTTGTTGAATATCTGTCGAGGGTTCCTGGAATAATTTAATGACAACTTGTTCTCTTCATTTAGTAAAGTTTGTCGTCTAAATCCGTTTGCTCGTAAAAGATATTCAACAACTGTTGATATCACCGTGTGAAGAAAATTAAACTCTAAGTATGTATTGGAGAAATAATTGATTTATTTTGGATAAAGAAATGTTTTGATATAAAAACTGCACAAAAATAATTGTCTTTTCTCGCGGCCCCTCTACCCCCACCTTAAGTCGTAGACTTTGTAATCTTATTACAGTTATATGTGCAATAAAATGACTCTAGACATGTGACAGCTTTATAAACATTTAAGGTGGCAAAAATTCATCGTAAACGTAAAGTGTAAGTAGGAGGGGGAAAAGAAGTTTTATTTTATTTACATGGTGACATGAGGTCTCGTCAATAAAATAATCTTTCATTGGTGTCACAACAGAAAAAAAAAATTGGGTGGAGGGGAGCTCGGGGTTCGAAAACAGGTCGGGTCTATTGAAGGTGGTTATGACTAAATGTTTTCCCACTCTCTTTCCACGCGAATACGGGGTATATTACCTCTAAAATATTTCGTTCCCCATCCCTACCCCAATAGAGTAATAATAAAAATGCGCACAACACGAAAAGCAGTAAGACACGGCGATTAAAAAAAAATCACTTTTGATATATAACACACATCAAAACGTAATAATAACTATGTTGGCCGCAAAAAAAAAATATGTTACAATATTATTGCCCTAAATTAAAACTATCAATCAAATAAAAAGAACCATGACCTCACCTATTTTCAATTCCGGCTCCCGATGCGAGCTACCGATAGATATATCCATGAGAATAGGAGTCGTAGATTCTGGAATTTGGTCCGACATAACCTCAAAACCGTGGATTGTATCCATTACAATCATGGTTCACAAATAAATAAATAAAACACACACACACTGCACTTGTAAACAGATTACTTCCCTCCCACTTCACGACAATAACTATTATTATTATTATTAATACACAGTTTAAAAAATATATATTTATTTAATCTAGCGATCGTTCACTGATAAAACAGCCGACACGGACGATACAAGTTTTATCATATCGAACACACAAGATCCGTTTATTACTTTTTTTTGACGTTAGACGTCGTCCGCTCTCTAAAAATCCTCTCGTGTACTAAACAAGTGGAAAGACAGGCGGAGAGTGAAAGTCTTCCAGTATACAACAAACATATAGAGTAACTAACAGCGCGCGCCGACTACCGTCAATTTCGAAAAAACCCTCTTCTCCAAAGCTTTGTCGCGCTCTTCTAAAATCGTTCCCTTCCCCTCCCTAACAGTATCCATAAGGTCGAACCCGCTTACAGCACCTGAATGGCAGTCGCAAGCCAATCTCGACCTTAACGTTTTCTCTCGCGCGCAGGAGTAAGATGGAGGGGGGGGGGGAGGAGGGGAAGAAGAAGAAGAACGACTTGGAGGGAACGAAAAGAACAAGAGGTAAGGTATGGAACGAAATGAAAAAGAGTAGAAGATGAGGATAGGACGGGGTGTATACATATATATAAAAAATTATCCAGGAAAAGAAGAGTAACGATAGGTTTTTTAGCAACACGACCATTATGTTACAACAAAGTTTTTTTTTTTTTTTCCTTTTAATTATTTTTCCAAGTTGGAGGTCATTGACAACAATGGCACAGTCGTGTAACAAACGGCCAATGAGGGAGGCCCTAACTTGATAGGCGGCTCCCGATTGGTTTAACCTCGAGTCCCCCCCCCTCCACCCCGGTTGATCGTGACGTTTTTAGAGGGCTATGGCCGGGCACTACAAGAACTGTGAGTGCGAGAGAGATGTATAAGAGAGGGAGTTCAACGCCCTGGAACCTTGACTGAATTACCCAGTGCGAGAGAGACGGAGAAACAAGCAACAACGGCCAAGGACACATTCTCTATCTCTCTCTTTCCTTTATGAGAGAGAGAGAGCGCGCGAGCGAGTGAGGACCAGCTCGGGCAAGTAGAGAGGGAATACTCTACAAGTTTTTATTTTTTATTTTTCGGGGATATACATTTTCACTTGTTTTATAATCGAATCTTAAAAACAATACCACTCACTTTTTTTTTATAGGACGGATAAATAATTCACAGGGACCCGGTTAGGTGCCCGCGTAGTAAAAACCCTACGGCATCACTCTCTCGTAATAGACTAGACTTTGCAGTTGATGGGAAGATCTGGTTTTCGAATCCCGGGCGGGTGTTATTTAACGAAATTGTTTTCCACTGCTCCCTCCACGAAAAGGCGTGGACATTTCCTTTAAATTCAACCTTCCTCATCTCTAACATTAGCGTAATTACGAAGGATAATAAGACGTGGTGATAAAAAAAAACTCACATCTGTGGGCACGTGGGCTAGATGTCAGATTCACCTATGCTGACGAGGTGGCAGATGTTCGAACCCCGGCTGGGTGTATAGAGATTTTTTTTTTCTTATCTTCTTTCATTCTGTTGTTTTTCCACGCAAATAAGGCTAAATTTTCTTTTAAAATTTTACCTTCCTCTATTTTACCTTCATTAAAATTCAGACGGTTAAAAAAAAAGAATATAAATGATTCTGATTCTCTCCAAGACATTACTTTCATACTGATCTGAGGACTCTTGGGTTCAATTCCCGGGGAAGTGGCCAGGAAAAAATATCATCGGGGAAATGAAGACTTTGACGGCTAGGGTGTAGTGTCTGTTTTCAAGGAGTTTTTAATTATTTAGTTTCTTTGTTTCTGTCACCGCGTCTTACTACCCGTAACGAATTAAAAAGGTTGATTTTAGAGGAATGTACTCACATTTGCACGGACAGAAAAAAGGAAAAAAACTATTTATAAATAATAAGTACCCCTCAGTACACCCGACTGGGATTCGATCTCCCCGTCATCGGCAGTCTCAGTATATTGCGATAGTCACGCCTTAAACCATGTGACCACCGACGCGGGGTTGTTCTCGAGTTAAGTTTGTGTGTAAGTCGTGTGCTAATTTGTCGCGCGTTAAATACCCTCGTAATAAAGATAGTATTTTGTTTGTGAAACAGATATCTAAAGTGTTATCGGCCAAACAGAGAGAGAGAGATTTTATGATCCTATCACTCCGTCGCTATCTTTCACATATTTAGGATCAACGCCCTCTCCCTCCCTCCTCCTTCTTTCTCCCTCCCTTAATCACAACATACTCTAATCAGTAATATAAATAAAAAAGAAGGATAGAAAAACAAAAGGGGGGGAAGACATGCCGGAGAGAGACGAACACAGCCATAATAATCGGGCGATGAACCCTTACCACGGTTTACTGACGTGTATTTACGCCGGGCCTCCATTTTTTTTTCTCCCTCCTCCTCCTCCTCCCACTCGGTTGTCATGGTAACGAACCAGGCTGTCCGTTCAACCCGGGGATAAAGAACCTGCGCGCGCACGTATTAGTTGCGTCGGTCGCAGACTCCAGAGGTCCTATGTAGGGACGCCTTACCTTTGGTCGGGGTTGATGCGTCTAGGGAACCCCAGGTGGGCCCTACGCTCGCCGTTTCCAGGGGCGTGAGCCCACTCACATATACAACCTGAACTTTCTGTGGGACTCGCTTCGATGCTTGGACGATCTAAGGCGTTACTCACCCAACATACTGTACATACTGTACTACCGATGGCGGAGAGATAGAGGTTCAAATACCGATCAGGTGTAATGAGGTTGTTTTTTTTCCCCTTAATGGTTTTCCACTTCCTCCCTCCACTCAAATTCTAGTACATCTCCTCTAAATTCAACCTTCCTCATCGCTAACATATTAGTGTAATTAGTACATATTCGTATAACCCGGACGAGTAGTAAGACTGGGTGCTAAAAAAAAGATTAGAGATGAAAGTAGGATTTAGGGGAAATGTAGCACCATTCACGTGGAGGGAGAAGGGAAATATATTTAATTACATCGCTTGGATAAAGGTGTCTAATTACTCGCCCTATCTCGTTTGTCGGGGTTGAAACCCCGGTCAGGTGGGTTTTTTTCGTAAATTTTTTTTCACTCTCTCTATAAACGCAAATGCGGGTTAATTTCCAGTAAATTTCTATACTTTTAGTAATTTTACAATTGGAGTTAATTTGTGGATAGTCCGACGCGCTGGGGAAAACATATTTATCTATCAAATGTGGGGGCTTTTTTAATAAGTCCCATTTTCATAGGAAGAACCTTATCTGACAGTTAGAAAAGTTAATACAGTCCAATGTTCATTGGAAGAACCTTATCTGGCAGCTATAAAAGTTACTACAGTCCAATGTTCATAGGAAGAACCTTATCTGACAGTTAGAAAAGTTAATACAGTCCAATGTTCATTGGAAGAACCTTATCTGGCAGCTATAAAAGTTACTACAGTCCAATGTTCATAGGAAGAACCTTATCTGACAGTTAGAAAAGTTACTACAGTCCAATGTTCATAGGAAGAAACCTATCTGGCAGTTAGGAAAGCTACCAGATCTACTTTCGCATATTCATACGTCAAGTTATGTAATCCGCAGCTGTCATTTTTGATAGATATTCTCAATACTATTAAATTAACAACAACAATATAGTAAAGTGTTATCATTGTTGAAATATGTTTGTATTCTCTAAACTGCTCTTTGAATGAACTCTCCGAACTTTGCAAGCTACAGATGTTCTATAACGTGCTAGGGGTAGGTAGGTAGGTGGGTTGAATGACCACGTCGAAAGGTCAACAACGAAAGTAAAATAAAAATACTTGTGGGAGTGTTTGTTCTTCGCCCCCCCCCCCCCCCCCCAAGTCCACCCCCACACGAGAGTCGTAAGGTTGTGTAAGTTGACTGACCTACCCTCTTATAACCTTGAATATAAAGTTCAACAAACCCTGGCGTGGGAAGGGTGGAACGTTTCAAGGGGCCTATATAGATTTTTTATAAGGGCGGGAACACGTTTTTGGAGGAATAGTGGACTAACTCACAATGATGTAGCATTCTAGCCACGGAGTCTCACTGAAACATTTATAGTTTCATTTTATTTAAAATTTATTTAAGGTATTTAACATGCACTTTATGAACTAATTACATCAGCAGTCTGACACTTTAGCTCAGTGGTTAGCGTGTCTGTCTATTGAGTTAAGTATCCCTGGTTTGATTCCTGACGTGGCTGAAAAATTTATTATTTGTGAAATGTGGGTTTACCATTTCACAGTGATGATTTAACGTCTGGGGGACTGGATACTGTGTCTGTTCTAGATTTATGATAGTTGATAAATCGTGTTCTGATATAATCAGACGGTTTAGAAAGTGCACGTTAAATAAGTCATATATATATATAACTGGTATTGGTTTCGATGAGGGAAAAAATAGTCAACGTTCTTTTAGTTTCTTAAATAGGTTACGGTTTTTTAAATACTTGACCAAAAAAAGTCTTGTCAAAAGGAACAATCAATTTCTTCAAATATTAAAATTAAGTTATAGGAAATCATAGAAAAATAACTATAAAAATTGTTAACCTTAAAGAATTGAAAAAAAAATAATGAACTTAAACGGAATTGGAATCAATATATTTTCTTATGTTTCCTAATAATTTTATTTGTAAGGTTCCGGTTTGATTCCCTGATAATAACCAATAATAAGCGAGTCTATATTTTGAAAGCAGGGTGACCGGGAATCGATACCTGGTCGGTTGCAATGAGGGTGATACGGCATGTTATTCTTAAAAACTCCACAGTTATTAAGTTGGGTCAATAATACCAGCACATGACTTACAAACCAACTTAACCCAGGACAACACAAGACAGCCTCAACCTGTGACGTGTCATAATATGAGGGAAGATATAATTTAATATATATATATATATATATATCTGCATATATATCTGCATATTAGTAGAGGTAGGGGAAGAAAAACTCATGAGTTACTGTTTTGCTGAAGGTTGTTTCACCCCCCCTGGGCGGGGCCCTTGGAACGCTCACTAACAATGCTCGTCACGTGATGAAAGTAACAAACTACAAAGTCTCCCAAGAGCAATCTCTTGGCGTTGTGTCGTTTTTCAACCAAAAGGTGTAAGAACTTGTTCGAGAGCCCGATCTGGAAGGCCTTATTTCGTACCAAAATCCTATTGTATAGTAGTAATTTGTTAGGATAAAAGGCCTTCCTACCAAATATAATGGTTTAGGTTGATATATCCCCCCAACCCTTGCTTGCACCCTTATATTTTCAAGGTGAAAGAGGTGGGAGGTGCTTCAAGATGGGGTAAACAACCCTTCCTTTTTTTTCCCCCCTACCACCCCACATCCTATCCCTTTTTAAAGACGCCATATGGCTAGATCTACCTTTCCTCAACGAACAATTTGAAAAATGAGATCAATGTTATTTTGTTCCCTAATAAAACGACCCTTTAAAATAACCCCTTTGAGGAGGACAAAGGATAAATTTGAACTGGGCTTATTTTGTGTCTTTGGAGGGGGAGGTAAAACTTTTTTTTTTAATCTTTTGACGCGAATTATTTCAATAAAATCGCGTCGTTTTTCAAAGTCCAACAGTACAAAAAGATTCTAAATTATAAACTAAACGAAAGTGGAACAAACACCTTGACAAAACTGTTGAAATAATAGAAGATAGTACTGTAAATCCCACCCCCTGATAACATCTAACTTAGGTAGGTAATACAGCTAGAACCAGACGTCTTAAGAGCTCGTCTCACCCCCCAGATAACATCTAACTTAGGTAGGTAATACAGCTAGAACCAGACGTCTTAAGAGCCCGTCTCACCCCCCAGATAACACCTAACTTAGGTAGGTAATACAGCTAGAACCAGACGTCTTAATAGCCCGTCTCACTCCCCAGATAACACCTAACTTAGGTAGGTAATACAGCTAGAACCAGACGTCTTAAGAGCCCGTCTCACTCCCCAGATAACACCTAACTTAGGTAGGTAATACAGCTAGAACCAGACGTCTTAATAGCCCGTCTCACCCCCCAGATAACACCTAACTTAGGTAGGTAATACAGCTAGAACCAGACGTCTTAAGAGCCCGTCTCACTCCCCAGATAACACCTAACTTAGGTAGGTAATACAGCTAGAACCAGACGTCTTAAGAGCCCGTCTCACCCCTCAGACAACACTTAACTTTGGTAGGTAATACAGCTAGAACCAGACGTCTTAATAGCCCGTCTTACCCCCCAGATAACACCTAACTTAGGTAGGTAATACAGCTAGAACCAGACGTCTTAAGAGCCCGTCTCACTCCCCAGATAACACCTAACTTAGGTAGGTAATACAGCTAGAACCAGACGTCTTAAGAGCCCGTCTCACTCCCCAGATAACACCTAACTTAGGTAGGTAATACAGCTAGAACCAGACGTCTTAAGAGCCCGTCTCACTCCCCAGATAACACCTAACTTAGGTAGGTAATACAGCTAGAACCAGACGTCTTAAGAGCCCGTCTCACTCCCCAGATAACACCTAACTTAGGTAGGTAATACAGCTAGAACCAGACGTCTTAAGAGCCCATCTCACTCCCCAGATAACACCTAACTTAGGGAGGTAATACAGCTAGAACCAGATGTCTTAAGAGCCCGTCTAACCCCCAGATAACACCTAACTTAGGTAGGTAATACAGCTAGAACCAGACGTCTTAAGAGCCCGTCTCACCCCCCAGATAGCATCTAACTTAGGTAGGTAATACAGCTAGAACCAGACGTCTTAAGAGCCCGTCTCACCCCCCAGATAGCATCTAACTTAGGTAGGTAATACAGCTAGAACCAGACGTCTTAAGAGCCCGTCTCACCCCCAGATAACACCTAACTTAGGTAGGTAATACAGCTAGAACCAGACGTCTTAAGAGCCCGTCTCACCCCTCAGACAACACTTAACTTTGGTAGGTAATACAGCTAGAACCAGACGTCTTAAGAGTCTGTCTCACCCCCAGATAACACCTAACTTAGGTAGGTAATACAGCTAGAACCAGACGTCTTAAGAGCCCGTCTCACCCCCCAGATAACACCTAACTTAGGTAGGTAATACAGCTAGAACCAGACGTCTTAAGAGCCCATCTCACCCCCCAGATAACACCTAACTTAGGTAGGTAATACAGCTAGAACCAGACGTCTTAAGAGCCCGTCTCACCCCCCAGATAACACCTAACTTAGGTAGGTAATACAGCTAGAACCAGACGTCTTAAGAGCCCATCTCACTCCCCAGATAACACCTAACTTAGGTAGGTAATACAGCTAGAACCAGACGTCTTAAGAGCCCGTCTCACCCCCCCAGATAACACCTAACTTAGGTAGGTAAAGGCCCGTTGACACGGTGTTAGTGGACTAATGCAAGTTTACTAGTACTAGCTCACTAACATGTTAGTTGTGTTGACACGCATTTTTCACTTGTATTAGTATCGCTTCTAAAAACATGGCTGAAAATGAAGTGGTGCGAACTGATCTCTCTATTGGATTCTTTTCTTTCATAACTTCTTCTGATTTCTCGTTCGGGTTATTGATACACATATAAAGTCTATTCAGCGTAGGAATTGTTTTCTGAAAGGCCTTTTTCCCTACTAGAAATCTATTATATAGTAGGATATTGGTAGGAAAAAAGACCTTTCAAAGAATAATTCCTACCGTGAATGGAGTATACTAATAATTACGCTTATGTGTTAGGAGCTAGGAAGAGTGAATTTAGAATAAGACTGGGTGGCCAAATAAATTACAATTTTTCAGTAAACGCAATGTATCATAACTAGTTGACCTATTTAAAAAATTGTTTTATATAGATAACATAAAAACGTTTGTGATTAGTATGTCTAATATTTATTAATTCCTTAATACATTAAAATATGTTTCAGTTGATCCCAAATAATTATTTTATTATTTTGCTTGATTTGTTATAACTCACTTAGCATATATGATCAATAAAATTAAACTCAAAGTCAATAAATCCCAATAAAACCAAACTAGGTTGAACATTTTTTTATAAATAGGCCTAACCCCGGTTTTTTCAACCCTGTTTAAATGTTGGTATACTAATAACAAAATCTCTTGTTAAATGCTAGGCCTAAAATATTCCTTAAAAATAATAATAAATTAATTTGTAGATTGGTTTAAATATAAACTATCTGGTTTGCTATGAGACCATAATATAATGTTGTGTATCTACTCAAGTTGCCAAAGCATTACTACAAAATGTTTGAAATGTATGGGCTGAACATTATTAATTAAAACTTATAAAGATTGGTTAAAGTGTCAAATACGGAGATTGGAAAGCGTGCCGGTGATTTCGCGTGAAATTCGCCGGCCAATTATACCTTACTTGCCGATAACACGAATATTATGTTGCCGGAACTAATCACGGTACTACAATGTTTTATTATATTTTGTGATTGTATGTAAAAAAAATTACACATGCCACGTTGATTGGTAGGAAATAATGGTTTGATAAAATTATTTATAACATTATTAACTGATATTAAATAATATCGCTCACAAGGCACTCTTGCAATATTTACATAACATTTTATTTTGGACACTTCTTGAGAATATGTAAGCCTGATATCACTTTACCAAATCCTCTAGTGCAATATCCCTCGCATCCTTATCTTTATAAATCCGGTGCTTAAAATTCCACAAAAACTCATTATTTTCATAACATTCCACAAATAAGTGTCTCCCGCACAACAATATTTTAGTTGCCGCCATTTTGAATTGTCTACTTGCATTAGTAAAGTTGGAAGGTGACCAACTTTTTCAGTTGCAAGTAGACTTGCATGTTAGTAGCTTGCTCGTCTGTTTACACGCTGCAAGTTGTGCGCGCGCAGCCAAATTAGTGGACTTGCATTAGCCAACTAACATCGTGTCAACGGGCCTTAATACAGCTAGAACCAGACGTCTTAAGAGCCCATCTCACTTCACGCATAATCGAGGTTCGTTTTAGTGATTTTGAGGTTTCATAACCGCCATTCTCATGAGAAATACAGCAGTGTGAGGATATTTCGCTTAAAGTAGATGGCGCCCTTGGAAGAAGATGCTAGATAAGTCAAATATATCTTTTACAGTTTTTATAACAATTTATAGGTTTTGGTCAAAATTGGTTGAGTGATAAAAATCCGTAGCACAACTTCCTTCGGAGGGGACGTAAAGTCGTTGGTCCCATGTCGATTGTGACGTATGTGAAAATACCTATCCCGGCAAAATTGATCAGTCCTTTCTATCTCGCTCTTAGAAATTTTCACGTGCTGATATAATAAGTCTGTTCAAAAAGCGCACTTTAGATACCTCAAATTTTTTTTTAAGTTTCTTTTCAATATTATTCCAATTTGACAGTTTTTTATGTGGAGATTAATAAGTGTACTATTATTACTAGTACCACGTCTTACTACCCGTTCGGATTATACGCACTTACGCCAATGTGTAATGGTAGGGTGATTGTGAGATGAAAATGGAGGACCTACAGTTTAACGTGGGATCCGAACCACGATGGAGGCCTGGCATTCCACACATTCACAAGTTGTGATTAATACACGTCTTGTCAGAGGTGAAGGAAGGGTTTGGTATCAGATAAATCTGTGCCGGGACCAAGGATTGAACCCCTAGACCGCCAGGTCACCTTATTAATACGTGTATAAAATTAAGATAAACGCGTTATACCAAAGTAAACAGTTTGTTTATTTTGTTCATAAAAGTATTTTTAAAATTAAAATTACAAAACTATTCGTCTAAACATAGTGCGTTCGTTTATTTTTTATGTTTTTATTTTATTTATTTTTTTTAATGTGGAACATGGCCCTTTGAAAAAGTAGATGGCTTTACTTGTGTTGACCTGGTAGCTTGTTCTCTTTTCTACAGACTTCTTCTAAAACAACAGTGAAGGAAAAAAAAAACCACAAAGATGGACAACAACAAGAAGAAAAAAAAAGCCCACCGAAGTGTGTTCAAACATTCTTGTCGGAGCGACTGGAAAAGATCGAGAAGCCAGTCGAGGCGCGGTTCACTTTTCACCAAGTTGTACAACAGGAGGTTTAGCTTTACGGGCCACTGACCTACCAATCCGTTCGGCTCTACTCGGCATTGTTCGGCTGGTATCGTCTCCCGTCGTCGTCATCTTTTCGCTGAGGTCATATCAAGTCACTTACCCCACTGGTACACAAACACCAAACACTAGGAACGTTGCACTTTGAAAAGAAAAAGTTTTTTTTTTTTTAGTTCACGTTAAAAGAAGTTCACTTACAATCGTGAATCGACAAAATGCAATAATAATACCCGTATCTAAGTGGATTTTTAACGTTCGATCCTGGGAAACTTGGTTTGATTCCGGGTGATGCTGACGAATTCATTTATTACTATTTGTGGCTACTGGTTCGCCGTTTGTCCAATTAATAAATACTAGGGCTGGGTGGTGTATAGTATTAGACATGCTGTCTTAGGTTAAGTTAGCTTGTAAGTCCTGCTATATAGTCAGTAAATATCTAGGAGTTTTTAGGGACTGTGTTTGTTTTTGTAAGTTTGTTATAGGTGGGTTAGTTTGTGTATAGTTCTTGCTATACAATTAATAAATATCTAGGATATACAGAACTGTGTGTATAGTATTAGACGTGCTGACCTAGGCTAAGTTTGTTTGTAAATCGTTTGATGAAAGAAAAAAAGTAGTATTTTCTACAAAGGTCATTAAATATAATCCTAATAGTTCCGAACTTTGGGCCAATTTCATAGTCAGATTTAGTGACGCCTTAGTGCGAGTTGATACTAAATACAAGACGTCACCTACCTGAAACTGAATGGAATGGGCCAGTTTCACATATGAAACTGGCCCATTCCATTTTGGTCTAGGTAGGTGTCGTCCTGTATTTAGTATCGACTCGCACTTTAGGCGTATAAATCTGATATGAAAACTGGCCCTTTTTCTACTGGAGATATATCCGAGGTACATCTCAATTTTCGTTTCTCGCCGGTCGTATACGCTGGCGCTGAACTCTTGCTAAACAACCATCGAAGAGGGGGAAAGTAGTTTCGCGCTGGGGCGTACGGAAAAAAAAACCCAACTCGCAGGCAAAGTGTTCCGCTCCATAAAGCGGTTCAACCTGCATCATTTCGAGCAGAGAGTGAAGTGTAGACTTTGAGAAGAAAAGGATGGTGGAAAGGGGGCGATTAGTTAGGAGGAAGGAAAGGAGGGGGTTCAGTAGACGAGTGACATTGAACTTTCGTCCTCACTTGGCCTGGAGGGAAGCGAATGACCGACCGTTGAAAAACAAGTCAAACTGGAGTCCTACATTTCTCATCCTATATATTATACTGCGGCAGATGGTGCAGCGAGGACAAGATCTGTGGCTTCCAGCCCGGTGCATTCGGGATCCGTCGGTGTCTTCAGGGCCAGTTTCATAGTCAGATTTAGTACGCCTCAAGTGCGGCGCTATACTAAATACAAGACGTCACCTACCTGAAATTGAATGGAATGGGCCAGTTTCTTTGGACTCATTCCATTTGGTCTAGGTAGGTGTCGTCTGTATTTAGTATCGACTCGCACTTTAGGCTCACATAAGCTTTGACTACTAAAATACCCAGAAACAAAGTAGCCTTTAAACATACCTAGATGGAGCTTTCCATTAGTAGGAGAACAAACAGGGGAGGAGGAAAATACAAATGACACTACAATGTGTTGTGACCCCCCTATTAAATCACACCATTCTATTACCAAAGCTCCATTCTACGCTCCTATAGCAGTTACCTTTCGTTTCCGGACATTTAGCTCTTAATGATCAACAGAAATATGTGGTCCTTTCAGAGAGGAAAATATCAACTTTTAAATTATGTATAGGTCGTTCTGTCTTACGACAGGTACATTCTTTTTGTCAGTGAACTTAGACCTCCAATGAGTCCTGTCCTCTGCCTCCTCCTTCAGCTCCCAGAATTTTCTTATTTCCCAGGGCCACAAAAGAATTTTTTAATGGTTTTTTTTTTAAAAGAATTACGAACTGTCAATCTAAGCAACGACCAAGAATTAAACTACCCGCTTTGTTGGAAGCTTGGTCTAATGCGCTACTCTCGTGTTAGACAGACTGTCGAAGACTGGGAGATCGGGGTTTGATCGCGGTTGGATGAATTTCCTCTAAAGTAAACCTTCCTACTCCCTAACACATTAGAGTAAATTAGTACATAGTTGTATAACCCGAGTGGGTAGTAAGACACGGTACTAAATATAATAATAATAATAAAAACAAAATCGATAGCGGCAGTCTCAGATTAATCAACTATTTTGGTCATGCATTCGAATTTGTACGCGAGTTGTTCCGATCGCGTCGTGAGTGGCGCGCCTGGCGGTCACAAAGGGTAAACGCGAGCAGATAATGGACAGCACGCACCTATCCTCCCGAGTCCATCAGCGAGTGGAAGACAATGGGGCGGTGACTCAGCGGCCGGTGACAATGACAATGACATTGACCCGGACCGTCTCGTCTTCACAACAGGTTCAGGTAAAATATAGTTTAATTCTACTAGGAAAGAACTTTTGGGAACAACAAATATATTTCGCTGTGGCCAACATTGATAACATTTTACTATATTATTAGTGTTATCTTATAGGTATTGATAATATCTGTTAAAATCTATAACATGACTTGACGTATGGAAACTAGAAAGAAGATCTGGTAGCTTTTCCCATTTGTCAGATATGGTTCTTCGTATGAAAATTGGACTCTAATAGCTTTTCTAGCTGTCAGATAAGGTTCTTCCTATGAACATTGGACTGTAGTAACTTTTCTAGCTGTCAGATAAGGTTCTTCCTATGAATATTGGACTGTAGTAACTTTTCTAGCTGTCAGATAAGGTTCTTCCTATGAACATTGGACTGTAGTAACTTTTCTATCTGTCAGATAAGGTTCTTCCTATGAACATTGGACTGTAGTAGCTTTTCTAGCTGTCAGATAAGGTTCTTCCTATGAACATTGGACTGTAGTAACTTTTCTAGCTGTCAGATAAGGTTCTTCCTATGAACATTGGATTGTAGTAACTTTTCTAGCTGTCAGATAAGGTTCTTCCTATGAACATTGGACTGTAGTAACTTTTCTAGCTGTCGGATAAGGTTCTTCCTATGAACATTGGACTGTAGTAACTTTTCTAGCTGTCAGATAAGGTTCTTCCTATGAACATTGGACTGTAGTAACTTTTCTAGTTGTCAGATAAGGTTCTTCCTATGAACATTGGACTGTAGTAACTTTTTTACGGATGGTGTCCATGTTGCCTATTTAACACTTATTTGTAATAAATGCCTAAACCTAAATTTAAAAAATACATGTTTTTAGCTTATAGCTTGGGAACTATTGTTTTTTAGTGTGTTTTAAATAGAGGTTTTTCTCTTTTAATAGTTGTTATATTTTGAAATGTTAGGCTATTTTGAATCTCAAATAGTTGAGATATGTTCACAATTTTGAATACATGCTCATGTAAACTAACCTCTAAATCATTTTCATAGGAAAATTAAGGTTGCCATTTTGTGTATATTGTTTAACAGTGCCTATTTACCAATTTTGATCAAAATCACTACAGCTGATTTTGAGAAAATCAATAGTTTCTTTTTTTACCCTTAAATAAAATACCCTTAATTTTAGGGTTAGAGATCTTATTCTAAAGATTACTGGGGGGAGGGGGGGGAACCTTATGAAAACAAAAGATACCATTTTTTATCCCGATCGGTGAAATATTTTCGGCTCTATGCCGAGATACACACAGACGTTATCGCGAAAAAACCACTTTTGGTCCTCTCGTCAAAGAATTGCGCGGGGAATTAAACGTGTTTTTTGTAATTTCTAAATGTTTGTTCCTACAGTAATGTTACAGTATCTCGCTCTCCCAGTGTTCTCTGATCCGAGATGTGTCACATATCTCCCTCTATGTGTAGGAGAGAAAGAGAGAGAGAGCTATATACCGGTAGTTCATTGCTCGCCGGCGACCTTCTTCCAACTTGCACTTCCGAGACTTGCAGCTTGGAGTGAGTACAGGTAAACGACCACGACGAGCTCACAGTCGGTGCATTAAACCGCGACACCACGTGTGTCTACGATGCATACTGGAGTGGTTAACCGGACCACCCACCGGGACAGAGGATTGAACCCCGGACCCCCCCCAGCATAAAATTCCGACACCTTACCCCCCTAGACCGCCATGGGTCACCTTTCTCAACTGTCGTTCCAACCAAAATCAGAGTACGTCCTTTGTATCGATTATAACTCACATTTAAGAAAAGTATCGATTTATTACTTCCATATAAAGAAAAGTATCGATTTATTACTTCCATATAAAGAAAAGTATCGATTTATTACTTCCTATAAAGAAAAGTATCGATTTATTACTTCCATATAAAGAAAAGTATCGATTTATTACTTCCATATAAAGAAAAGTATCGATTTATTACTTCCATATAAAGAAAAGTATCGATTTATTACTTCCATATAAAGAAAAGTATCGATTATAACTCCCATTTAAGAAAAGTATCGATTTATTACTTCCATATAAAGAAAAGTATCGATTTATTACTTCCATATAAAGAAAAGTATCGATTTATTACTTCCATATAAAGAAAAGTATCGATTTATTACTTCCATATAAAGAAAAGTATCGATTTATTACTTCCATATAAAGAAAAGTATCGATTTATCACCTTTATAGAAATAAAAGTATCGATTCTCAAACCCATAGAATGAAAAGTATTCGAATGAAGCAGAAGGAAACTTATAATCAAGCTATCAAAGAATGGGATTCAAATAATACACTAATAATACAAATGCATAAATTATATAAACAAAGGATTATTTCTTACGAGACAATTTTTTTTGAACTGTAAAATTATTGTCCTTAATAACTGAGTCAAAATATCCTTTCACCTTTCTAAAATGTCAGTTTGACCCCCCTCCTATGAATGTGACGGTAGGATCAATAAGAAGCAGTGTTAGTGAAGTTCATGGTCGCTCGCCGAGTCTCACAAGTACCAACTTTCAAATACCAAAATACCATCTCGTTATCTACAATAGACTGGCGAGTACGATGACCCTACTCAACACAAAACGAACATCGGGCAGGACATTCCAGGGGGAATGTCAACAAGTACATTCCGAGATGGAAAACCGTGCAGGTTCAAGGCGTCGGACTCGCAATGGAGGTTGAGGCTCGAATTAGCGTGGTGAAGGGATGACTTCGATACACATGTATCTTATTGGCGTATGAATACAAAAAAATATTCTAAAAATCTTAAAGTTTTCATATGAAGTTTTCCACATGGGAGTCTTCTATTTCCACATCAAACTACAAAGGCAAGAATTTGTACTACCCAGCTGATAGAGCGTACCATCTACAGCTGATAGGGGGTACCATCTACAACTGATAGGGGGTACCATCTACACTGATAGGGGTACCATCTACAGCTGATAGGGCGTACCATCTACAGCTGATAGGCGTACCATTTACAGCTGATAGGACGTACCATTTACAGCTGATAGGACGTACCATATACAGCTGATAGGGGTACCATTACAGCTGATAGGGGTACCATCTAACTGATAGGGGTACCATCTACAGCTAAATTGGTGTACATTTACAACTTTGATGGGACGTACCATTACAGCTGATAGGGTACCAACTACAACTGATAGAGTCCTCTACAGCTGATAGGAGGTACCATCTACAACGATAGGGGGTACATCTACAACTGATAGCGGTTACCATCTACAGCTGATGGGGTAACATCTACCAGCGAAGCTGGTATCCCCTCACAGCGATAGGGTCTGGTACCATGTACAGCTGATAGGGTACCATCTACAACTGATAGGGAGTACCATCTACAGCTGATAGGGCGTACCATTTACAGCAGATAGGGCGTACCATTTACAGCTGATAGGACGTACCATATACAGCTGATAGGACGTACCATATACAGCTGATAGGACGTACCATATACAGCTGATAGGATGTACTATCCTAAGGATTCGATGACCTCATACACAAACTTTTCAACATTCCTCGAGCCACAACTTTTTGAAAAGTAACAGGTTCCCCAGTATCTTGATTCACTCGCGGGAAAGGACCAAACGCCGTGACACATCCTCGTCCCCCCTCCTCCGTCACAGGACGATAGGAAGGAGGAAACGGACTAGCGAGGAGCAATGTGTCACCATGACGGCCCAGTCAGTCATTGACCCTTCTTTCCTCTTGGGGTAAACACTACGCATCACGACACCATCGCGTCATCGCCCTCAACACACACACTGGGTCTATATCGGTCGTCAACTGGGTCAACAGCAGCCCTAACAACGGAAACATAACCGAGCATCGATCTCCGGACTGATAACAAGTCCCCTCTTCCGAGTGACGTCATTTCAACAAGATCCGTTGATGAACACCTCGTTAAAGGAAGGAAGCGACGTGGTTAATCAAGTTCATTAAGGTCGCCGGTGTTATTTTAGGACTAATTGTTCCTGGGATTCTACTGTGTGAGGGTAATGGACGCGAGCTAAGGGCAGAATTGTTTGCCGTTTTTATAGCAAAAAATTGTTTAAAGACAAAACAAATAAATATTTCTCCAGTAGAAAAATAGAATTTAATTTTCTTCACTTGGTGATATCAACAGTAAATTGTTGAATATCTGTTAAGGGTGTCCTGACATTTAATGAAAACTTTTTCTCTTCATTTAAAATATTAATTATCATCAAATATACGTAACTCAAGTTGGCACATTAGTTTACCGATTTTTTTGTCTCTCCCAATCGTTTTTGTTTTGTTTGTGATCATATGTGCCCAAACATGAACATGTGTGCTGTGAAACTAGGCCTTTTAGAAAACATTTAATGTTGCGGGCCAACTTAAGCTCAAGCTATTTCACAACACATTGAAAAACATAACATAACAAAATTCTATTCTCAGTTTGTGCTCCGTTTGTGCTCATATGCTGCTGAAATAAATATAGAAATTCTTACTAGCGCTATCATAGGCATATAAGAAAGTTTCTTTAAGATTTAACCGATCCATTTTGCTTTGTACCGAAGAATCACATCCAAAATGGTTCTCTTCTCACCCACTCTTCATTGTCACCTGTCTGTCCACCTGATCTTTAAGTCTTCTCCAGCACCATATTTCAAAGGCTCTCCAAGTATTTATTTTCCATTTTACTAAGAGTCCAAATTTCTGCTTCCATACAGTGCGATGCTCCAAATGAACATTTCATCAGTTTCCTCCGGCTACCAAGCTCAACTTACTAGCCAGCAGTAACCTCTTCTTGTTGAAACCATCCTTGGCCAGGTGATCCTCGACCTAATTTCCCTTATTGCGGTAGACATCCTTTGTCAGCAGACTTCTCAGGTACTTGAACTGCGCAATGCTTTCCAATTCCTGGTTTCTAATTTTGATTTCCATGGCTCAAATTCGTAACATTAGTGTCTTACTTTGGTTTGTACATGTTGAAAGGATGAGTGTGGATCGAGTAACGAAGCAGATGTATGAAGGTAGAGTGTATGGATCAAAAGGAAGGTGTAGGCCGTGTAAGACGTGGCTAAATGTTGTAGACGAATGTTTGAAAAATATAAACATTAAGAGTTTTAATAATAAAAGAGCATGTATGACTCGGTGTATGGATTTTGTTGAAGAGAAGGGAGTATGCAAGGATAGGGAAGTTAAAGAAAGTTAGTGAGGATGGATTAAATACGGAGTTGTTTTTTGAGCAGCATGCACAGCTTCTTATTCACCCTGTAAAGGAAGGCGTGATTAGTTGGGTAGGTATGTATACAATAATAACACTAATGATAATAGTGTTGACTGTAAAAAATATCGGTGCACTCTCTATAAAGTTTTCTTCCTACCAGACTCAGAGTATACAGAGAAGTTTCAAAATATCGCAGCTGGACTATGTTAACAAGTTTGTTGACCAGACTCGGGCAGAACCTGCAAATTCCGACAAGTCGTTAACACATCCCTCGCCAGTGAATGTGCGTGGGGTCAGTGTGCCCGATATACAGGGTGGGCCACAAGCATTTACCGTCATTATACCAGCAACAACGGATATTTATTAGTTCTTGGGGCTACTTCCTGTTTCCGTAAATGTATCAATATTTTTCTCGGGCTTTTTGAGTTTCTCAAGGTGGATGGTTGATTTCGGTGATATTGGGGTAAGGTATTGTCTCAGTACCCGATGCTCGTGGGTTCAAACCCAGCTTAGTTTGACGGATTTTTTCTAAGCGAGAGAAATCCGTAGCACAACCTTCCTTCGGAGGGAAAGTAAAGCCGTCGGTCCCATGTCGATTGTGGTATATGAAGAACCCTGGAAGGTATGTGAAAATAACCTTTCCCGGCCAAATGGATAGTTCCTTCCGCTCTCGCTAGTAGAAATTCAGTGTGGAAGGTAACGTGAAACCACATAACTTTTTGAACTTCCCTAGAGCATGTGCTTTCTACCAGATGGTGTGGGCAGTACTAACCAGCCGAAGATCTGAGTGCACGCCCAGATCCAGATAAGGGCATTGTTTTTGCAGTTTTTATAGCTAAACTTATTTTTTGTACAAAATGAATAAAGTATTGCTCCAGTATGAACATAGAATTATCTTCACATAGTGACCTACACAGTAATTCTTTAATATCTGTTCTGGAATTTAATGACAAACTTTTCCTCTTAATTTAAAAAGTTTCTCATTTCATTCCGCTATGCTCATGACAAATTGCTCCACACAACTGTTGTTAACAACAGGTGAAGAAAATTAAACTGAAGAAATTATTATTTCACTCCAACCAATTGTTTGCTACAGTAGAAACACTGAATTAATGTATTTTCCTACCTGTTGAGGTATTTTAAGTTGTTGCCTAGTTTATATAGTAGCTTTTCTTATTTTCGTCACCACGTCTTGCTACCCTTTTCGGGTTGTACGCGGATCTATCAACTAAGCTGATATGTCAGAGATGAGTAAGGTAGAGTTTAGAATAAGTGTACCTGCATTTGCAAGGAGGGATACGACCGGGGTTTTAACACCGATACCCTCGTCAATTGCAGTCAAAACCATTAGAATCTAAGACTATTGGACCAACGGTGTCTCGACGCTAAAACCATGAGCACGCCATGACATTTCTGGTTCACTCTGTATATGACGCTGTTGTCAGGTGCGAGCCAAGAGTCAACGCCCCCCTCGTCCTATACTTTAGTACGCCACTGAGCTAACAGCTACAACTTGAGGTGATTGATTTTCAAGGAACTCTCTAGCTCCATCGTCACCTCTTCAAGGAACTCTCTAGCTCCATCGTCACCTCTTCAAGGAACTCTCTAGCTCCATCGTCACCTCTTCAAGGAACTCTCTAGCTCCGTCGTCACCCCTTCAAGGAACTCTCTAGCTCCATCGTCACCTCTTCAAGGAACTCTCTAGCTCCATCGTCACCTCTTCAAGGAACTCTCTAGCTCCATCGTCACCTCTTCAAGGAACTCTCTAGCTCCATCGTCACCTCTTCAAGGAACTCTCTAGCTCCATCGTCACCTCTTCAAGGAACTCTCTAGCTCCAGCGTCACCTCTTTAAGGAACTCTCTAGCTCCAGCGTCACCTCTTCAAGGAACTCTCTAGCTCCAGCGTCACCCCTTCAAGGAACTCTCTAGCTCCAGCGTTACCCCTTCAAGGAACTCTCTAGCTCCAGCGTCAACCCTTCAAGGAACTCTCTAGCTCCGTCGTCACCCCTTCAAGGAACTCTCTAGCTCCATCGTCACCTCTTTAAGGAACTCTCTAGCTCCATCGTCACCTCTTCAAGGAACTCTCTAGCTCCATCGTCACCTCTTCAAGGAACTCTCTAGCTCCATCGTCACCTCTTCAAGGAACTCTCTAGCTCCAGCGTCACCCCTTCAAGGAACTCTCTAGCTCCAGCGTTACCCCTTCAAGGAACTCTCTAGCTCCAGCGTCAACCCTTCAAGGAACTCTCTAGCTCCGTCGTCACCCCTTCAAGGAACTCTCTAGCTCCATCGTCACCTCTTTAAGGAACTCTCTAGCTCCAGCGTCACCCCTTCAAGGAACTCTCTAGCTCCAGCGTTACCCCTTCAAGGAACTCTCTAGCTCCAGCGTTACCCCTTCAAGGAACTCTCTAGCTCCAGCGTCACCCCTTCAAGGAACTCTCTAGCTCCAGCGTCACCTCTTCAAGGAACTCTCTAGCTCCAGCATCACCTCTTCACGGAAACATCATTCCTCTTATGAGACGAAATGACAAGACAGCTCCATTCTCGGTAGATGATGGCGATAACCTCATTTTTCATTCCGAGATGAGAACAACACACCTTTTATAGGTAGAAAAGTTTCGGTAAATTTTCCAGAAACCCGCGCCGCTGGTCGAATGCTCTAAAGGCGTCACTATCGTGATATACTATAATACTATAATGCGGATTACTGGAAGATCCGGGCTTGAACCCTGATCGGGTGAACCGAGGATGGAGTTTCCTAGTTATTTTTCCACTCATTCACCAAGCAAATGCGGGTACGCTTCCTCTAAATCCAGACTTCCTAAGTTGAAGGAAAGAGGAGTTTAGGAAGGAGGAAGATTCAACTAATTGGATTACTTAAAAGGCAAGAATAAATTTCTTGGAGCTGAAGGAGGAGGCAGAGGACAGGGTGAATTGGCGGTCTAAGTTCACTGACAAAAGGAATGGATCTGTTGTAAGATAGAACACCTAATAATAATAATAATAATAATAATAATAATAATAATAATAATAATAATAATTTAGATTTACATACTAAATATATTTTTCATGAACCCCCAATGAATAAACGTTGATCCCTTCTGACGCAAGTACCTGACGGCGTCGGGACGGCTTCGCCCGTCCGTTGAGTCCACGAGTGACGTCGGTAAACAGGAGAGTTCGTTACCCGTCTCGGTGACGCGAGTCTCGCCGCTCTGCCGGATTTAGACAACCCCTTATTACCGCGAGAGTAATAACCTAACTGATAAACAACCCGTCAGGGAGGATACTAATAGACTATCGACTGGGACGCTGGTGACCTGGCGGTCTAGGGGTAAGGTGTTAGATGTCTGCTCTGAGGCTCCGGGGTTCAATCCTCGGTCCCGGCACAGATTTATCTGAGTGCACAAACCCCTTCCTTCACCTCTGACAAGAGGTGTATTAATCACAACTTGTGAATGTGTGAAATACCCAGGCCTCCACCGTGGTTCGGATCCCACGTTAAACTGTAGGTCTTCCATTTTCATCTCACAATCACCCTACCATTGCACATTAGCGTAAGAGCGTATAACCCGAACGGGTAGTAAGACGCGGTAATAATAATAATAATAATAATAATAATATAATAACTGGGACGCTCTGAGAATAACTCTTCATTTATATAGATTGATAGATTATAGTAGATAGATAGTTGAGCAATGTCCCTATATATTTTAACAAAATATAAATTTATTTCTTATCACTGCGTCTTACTAAATGTTCAGGTTATAAGCAAATACAGTAGATCGTCAATAATTCGGAATAATTGGGGATTAAGCCCAGTCCGTATTTTCGAAAATACAGTGCCGATACCAAAAATTAAAAAATAATCGTAGACCGGATAATTACGAAAACTCGGTGTTAAGGTAGAAACGTTTTCACTTTGTTTAAACAAAGCAACGTGCAAATTGTGTTGTTTTTTTTGTTCCTAAATATAACAAATTCTTAAGAATTATATATATATATATATATATATATATAATATATATATATATATAAAGGAAGTGTTTGTCTGTGTTTGTTTGTTTGTTTGTTTGTTTGTGTGCGATGCCCAGCAAAATCTACGGCACGCAGAGATATGAAATTATTAACATAGGTGGACGGAAGGGTGTCCGAGTGCACCTCGAAGTAGGATTTTTAAATTTTTGACTAACTTTTTAATTAGGCTATTTTTAACAAATTTTTGAAGAAAATATTGTTAATCTGGTTTAGAATTACCTTTCAGAGATAACTGTGATAAAAAAAAAATATGCCGCATCCTCCTCGGAAAAGAAAAATGTGTACGAAATCGACCGTAATTCTAAACCTTTTTTGTGTGGGGATATGGGGGGGGGGGGGGGGCTTATATAATTCTTATACCACAGTGGGTCACGGGCAACTCCGTGCGGGATTGCTAACACAAGGCAAAATTATAACAAAAATATCCGATAACAAAGGTTGAGGTGCATTTATTGGCAGGCATGAAATTATTTTTATAAAATTTTTTTTCTTGGTGATCCAGATTATCCACGATCGAGAAATGTTGACGTCCGAATTATTGAAGC
This sequence comes from Timema podura, assembly GCA_033556935.1. Lineage (NCBI taxonomy): Eukaryota > Metazoa > Arthropoda > Insecta > Phasmatodea > Timematidae > Timema > Timema podura. The sequence continues at coordinate 15,144,070 of JAVRXN010000006.1, read as the reverse complement.
TCTACTCTATTTACATTATAGGGACCAACTATTTTGACAAAAACCTGCCTCAGTGGACGAATGGTCTAAGACGTCACTCGCGATAGACTGGACTGCCAATTACGGGGGAGGGGGGGGGTCAGGGTTCGAATCTTCGTCGAGTGTATTGAGGGTGGAATTTCATCAATCAGGTACACGCCGGAACGGTTTTTTAAGACGTGGGGCTAAAAAAAGGTTTTTAATGGTGGACGCAAAAAATGAAGTGTGTGTATTTTGTAAAAGACGATTCCTGTGAAAATTGGATTATTTTCTCGTTGTCAGATAAGGTTCTTCCTATGAACATTGAACTGTAGTAACTGTTCTAGTTGTCAGATAAGGTTCTTCCTATGAACATTGGACTGTAGTAACTGTTCTATGTTGTAGAAAGGACTGTATTCCTATGAACATTGACTGTAGTAACTTTTCTAGTTGTCAGATAAGGTTCTTCCTATGAACATTGAACGTAGTAGTTATATATTCTTTCGTAGTTGTCAGATAAGGTTCTTCCTATGAACATTGGACTGTAGTAACTTTTCTAGCTGTCGGATAAGGTTCTTCCTATGAACATTGAACTGTAGTAACTTCTATTCAGTAAGGTTCTCCATGACATTGACTGTAGACTTCTAGCGTCAGATAAGGTTCTTCCTATGAACATTGGACTGTAGTAACTTTTCTAGCTGTCAGATAAGGTTCTTCCTATGAACATTGGACTGTAGTAACTTTTCTAGCTGTCAGAATAAGGTTCTTCCTATGAACATTGGACTGTAGTAACTTTTCTAGCTGTCAGATAAGGTTCTTCCTATGAACATTGGACTGTAGTAACTTTTCTAGCTGTCAGATAAGGTTCTTCCTATGAACATTGGACTGTAGTAACTTTTCTAGCGTCAGATAAGGTTCTTCCTATGAACATTGGACTGTAGTAACTTTTCTAGCTGTCAGATAAGGTTCTTCCTATGAACATTGGACTGTAGTAACTGTTCTAGTCTGTCAGATAAAGGTTCTTCCTATGAACATGGACTGTAGTAACTGTTCTAGCCCGTCCAGATAAGGTTCTCTCCTATGACATTGGACTGTAGTAACTTTCTAGCGTCAGATAAGGTTCTTCCTAGATAATTAGAACATGACATAAGCTGTTCGTCAGAAGTTCATGTAATGCGGCATTGTCTGGGAATGTTATCAGGTCGTGGGAGGAGATGAAAGAAGTTAGTTGAGATTTTTTAGTTTGCTCAAAGTGTTAGCGCCATAAGTTGAACGAACCTCACCCCCCTCCCCCTCAAACCTCTCACCCCCCTACCACCCACTCCCTCCTACACACACCTCATCCCCTTAAAGATAAGTTATGTCCACAAAAAATGACGATATAGTTCTTTCTTGTTTCGTAGAAGTGGGCCAGGCAGGCTGTCCTGATGGGAGCATTGACTCTGGTTTGAGAGCTTTAGGTTGGTATCACTGGTGGATGTGTCGTAACTACGAGGGGACGGAGGGGGAGCGAGATAATATAAGCACAACTCTCTGGTAGCTAAGCAATGTCGTCTATAAACAAGAAATCCGGCTACAGCTGTGGAAAAAATAAACCTTACCATTTCTGTGAATACATTCAGATTAAAACAAAAATGTATTGTCACAGTCTAATTTTCAAAGGAAGGACCTTTTAGAAAATCCAAACTTTTGTTTCGTGATCAACATTGTTGACATTTTAATATAATACTTGATAAACTCTATTATTATTATTATTAGCACCGCGTCTTACTACCCATTCGGGTTATACGCACTTACGCTAATGTGTAAATGGTAGGGTGATTGTGGGATGAAATGGAGGACATACAGCTTAACGTGGAATCCGAACCACGGTGAAGGCCTGGCATTCCTCACATTCACAAGTTGTGATTAATACACGTCTTGTCAGAGGTGAAGGAAGGGTTTGGCAATCAGATACATTTGTGCCGGGACCGAGGATTGAACCCCGGACCCCCAGCACAGAAGTCCGACACCTTACCCCTAGACCACCAGGTCACCCATAAAGTCTATTAAAATTGGTAGTTTTATTTCACATAACTTAATGCATGAACAAATTAAAGTAAATCTAATAACTTTTCTAGCTTTCAAATAAGGTTCTTCATATAAACATTGGACTGTAGTTGCTTTTATAGCTGTCAGAAAAGGTTCTTCCTATTAATATTAGACTGTAGTAACTTTTCTAGCTGTCAGATAAGGTTCTTTCTATGAACATTGGACTGTAGTATCTGTTCTAGCTGTCAGATAAGGTTCTTACTATGAACATTGGACTGTAGTAACTGTTCTAGTTGTCAGATAAGGTTCTTCCTATGAACATTAGACTGTAGTAGCTTTTCTAGCTGTCAGATAAGGTTCTTCCTATGAACATTAGACTGTAGTAGCTTTTCTAGCTGCCAGATAAGGTTCTTCCTATGAACATTGGACTGTAGTAACTTTTCTAGTTGTCAGATAAGGTTCTTCCTGTGAACATTGGACTGTAGTAACTTTTCTAGCTGTCAGATAAGGTTCTTCCTATGAACATTGGACTGTAAATAACTGTTCTAGCGTCAGATAAGGTTCTCTATGTAACATTGGATTAGTAACTTCTAGGTGTCAGATAAGGTTATTCCTATGACATTGACTGTAGTAACTTTCTAGCTGCAATTAGATAAGGTTCCATAGGTACCTACATAGTGGAAAACAACAAGGTAAGCCGCCTTACTTGACAAATACACTTGGCTCAAATTAAAAGCTATAACGGTAGTGGAATAATTGAGATAAGTTTGCCTACCTTACAGGCAAATGAAGATAACATTTAATACGCCACTTTTTCTTTAAACACTTCTGGATGCAGGAATTAAAAAGTGTATGAGAGGGGTTAGGGGGGAATACATCTTAAAACGTCTCTCCTCTGATAGTTATAGTGTGCTAGTTCGAACTAGGACTTTTTTTTGTATCATTGGTATTCAAGTCAACCAAAGAACACTGAGGAAATCAATCTTTAATCTTTCCTCTCAATAGTTTAGAAGAGAAGACGAATAGTATCGTTAAAATGACAACCGTACCAAAAAAAATTGAGTGAAGGATAAGAGAAAAGAAAGATAAGGTCATGATGTGGAACGATGAGACAATAAAGATAAAAGGAGTGGGAAGTTGAAAACAGGACGAGGAAGGAAAAGTTCGGAAGAGAAGTAAAAAAAAGCACTCACTTATGGCATGATTCGTTTATTATCACTCACGATGTAACGACGGATAATAAATATAGGTATATAACTTCCCCCTTTTTTTCCTGTTAAAGGTCGGATGACACAACTAATATGCGTTCCTTTTTTTTTCACCTTCCCCCCCGCCCCCTTGTTCCGCCTCTCAAATAGCTCAGTCTATCGGAGGGTCAAGGAACTGCCTTGAACTGATCTGACTCTAACGGAGCATGCGTACACACGCACTGTCATTCTCTCTCTCTCTCACACACACACACACGCACACACGGATAAGATATTTTCTAGAAATATCACTCACTACCTTCCCCCCTCCCCACTTATCGACGCCGGTTCAGGCTACGGTGATTGCCTAGGTAGATGTGATATTGTAAATTAGATGCTGCGCTTAGGTTAAATGGTGGCAAAACCTTTAAACAGCTCAGTCGACCTTGGTGATTTTAGGGTAAATTTATTGCCTTAGGACTCGACGTTAATGGGTTCACACCCTGCTTGGGTCTACTGATTTATTCCTGAGTGATAAATTTTTTTTGTATTATTTAGCAGCACGTCTTACTACCCGTTCTGGTTATACGCTTAAGTACTAATTACGCTAATGGATTAAGAATTGGTAAGGTTGAATTTTAGAGGAAGTGAACCCGCATTCACGTGGAGGAAGACCTACAGTTCACCCGACCGAGATTCGAACCTTGATCTCCCCGTCTTCAGCAGTCGAGCTCAACACGACTAGCGCGTTAGCCAACTAAGCCACCGAGGCGGGCTTGAGCGACAAAAATCCGTAGCACAACTTCCTTTGGAGTGTAAGTAAAGCCGTCGCTCCCATGTTGATTGTGACACTTGAAAGAACCCTGGAAGGTATGTGCAAATACCTTTACTGGCAAAATTGGTAGGTCTTTAAATTCTAGCACATAGAAATTCTCGTGTGCTCATGTGATCAGTCGGTTCAGAAAGTGCACTTTAAATATCTCAAATGAATAAAATTTAACAGAACGTGAGTTTGTTATTTATTGTAATGAACACAAAACTATTTTATATGACCCTATACATCTATAGACTTGTAAACATAGTTTATGTCCCTATACATCTATAGACTTGTAAACATAGTTTAAAAGTTGACATTTTCCTCTCTGAAAAGACCACATATTTCTGTTGATCACTAAGAGCTAAATGTCCGGGAAACGAAAGGTAACTGTTATAGGAGCGTAGAATGGATCTTTGGAAATAGAATGACGTCATTTAATGGGAGGAGTCACAACACATTGTAGTGTCATTTGTATTTTTCTCCTCGCTTGTTTGTTCTCCTACTGACGGACAGCTTAATCCAGGAACACTTTAAACCCTCTTGGATTCTGGGCGTTTAGGAACGCCTGAAGCTTATTAGTAATAAAATTATGTTCATATGTTAGACACGTGGAAGGATGAATTTAGAATAAGTGTACCATCACTTGCGTGGAGGGTGAGTGGAAAAAACCATTTAGGAAAAAACTTACTCTCAGTATACGCGACCGGCATTCGAACCCCGATCCCCCTTACCCTCAGCAGTCTAATCTATTGTGGGAGTTACGCCACAGACTTTTCGGCCACCTGTTCACAAACTTTTCTTAGAAAAAAAACAACCCAAGGCAATTGATAACTTGCTCGATTTAAAGCTAATAACCAATGTTACAAAGGGTAAATACCCGAACCGGAAAAAGTACTGCTTGACACGAAGACACACATAATAATCTTTTGAGACCAAACTTGGACTTTCTACTTTGAAGATAAGACAACGCTTTCAATAGGCTTGTTTTCCTTTAAAATAGAATATCAGTATAATAATAAGTGTAGGACAGATTAAAAGGGCATCGAACTTGTTGGATTCATTTAAAACTTTTATCAACAAGCAATGAAGGGGTGACCTGGTGGTCTAGGGGTAAGGTTGTAAGACTTCTGTCCTGGGGGTCCGGGGTTCAATCCTCGGTCCCGGCACAGATTTATCTAATTTCCAAACCCTTCCTTCTACCTCTGACAAGACGTGTATTAATCACAACTTGTGGATGTGTGGAATGCCAGGCCTCCACCGTGGTTCGGATCCCACGTTAAACTGTAGGTCCTCCATTTCATCTCACAATCAGTCTACCATTACACATCAGTCTTAGTGCGTATAACCCGAACGGGTAGTAAGACGCGGTGCTAAAAAAATACAGACATTTAAATATATGAATGAATAAAAAGAAGATTGGTTCGTTCAGTCGGTCGTTATTAGGTTTGTCCGTGTGAACGGGTTCAACGAACGAAATAAACGGGAGGGGAGGATAGTTCACTGTCCGCCGTGTTATCTAGGAGGAGGAGGCTGAGAGCGCGCGCGGTGGAAGGTGTAGGTACTAGCACCACAACCACCCCCTTTTCGCCCTCCTCCTTCCAACCCCTTCGTTCCGTACAAATCACCAGGTGTAACGGGACTATCGCTTGGAGGTAATGGGGTCATTGACTGGACACACACACACACACACACACACACACAAAACACACACACACACACACACACACATGTTGGAAAACGAGTCACACACACACATTATATAGCGCAGTGTTTCTCATTAGATGGGACATTCCATTTCAACAGAACCTGCGCGTTTCTTTTATACACACACAAAAAAAACCACACAGAGTTATTTGGGTTCATTGTGATTTGTACCGGCCAATTTGTATAGGAAGGATCTTATCTGACAGCTAGAAAAGTTACTACAGTCCAATGTTCATAGGAAGAACCTTATCTGACAGCTAGAAAAGTTACTACAGTCCAATGTTCATAAAAAGAACCTTATCTGACAGCTAGAAAAGTTACTACAGTCCAATGTTCATAGAAAGAACCTTATCTGACAGCTAGAAAAGTTACTACAGTCCAATGTTCATAGGAAGAACCTTATCTGACAGCTAGAAAAGTTACTACAGTCCAATGTTCATAAGAAGAACCTTATCTCACAGCAAGAAAAGTTACTACAGTCCAATGTTCATAGAAAGAACCTTATCTGACAGCTAGAAAAGTTACTACAGTCCAATGTTCATAGGAAGAACCTTATCTGACAGCTAGAAAAGTTACTACAGTCCAATGTTCATAAAAAGAACCTTATCTGACAGCTAGAAAAGTTACTACAGTCCAATGTTCATAAGAAGGACCTTATCTGACTGCTAGAAAAGTTACTACAGTCCAATGTTCATAGGAGGAACCTTATCTGACAGCTAGAAAAGTTACTACAGTCCAATGTTCATAAGAAGAACCTTATCTCACAGCAAGAAAAGTTACTACAGTCCAATGTTCATAGGAAGAACCTTATCTGACAGCTAGAAAAGTTACTACAGTCCAATGTTCATAAGAAGAACCTTATCTCACAGCAAGAAAAGTTACTACAGTCCAATGTTCATAGGAAGAACCTTATCTGACAGCTAGAAAAGTTACTACAGTCCAATGTTCATAAGAAGAACCTTATCTCACAGCAAGAAAAGTTACTACAGTCCAATGTTCATAGAAAGAACCTTATCTGACAGCTAGAAAAGTTACTACAGTCCAATGTTCATAGGAAGAACCTTATCTGACAGCTAGAAAAGTTACTACAGTCCAATGTTCATAAAAAGAACCTTATCTGACAGCTAGAAAAGTTACTACAGTCCAATGTTCATAAGAAGGACCTTATCTGACAGCTAGAAAAGTTACTACAGTCCAATGTTCATAGGAAGAACCTTATCTGACAGCTAGAAAAGTTACTACAGTCCAATGTTCATAAAAAGAACCTTATCTGACAGCTAGAAAAGTTACTACAGTCCAATGTTCATAAGAAGGACCTTATCTGACTGCTAGAAAAGCTACCATAGAACTACTTTCACGCTTTCATACGTCAAGTCATGTGATCTGCAGCTGTCGCTTTTGATAGATATTATCAATACCTATAAAATAAAACAAATAGTATAGTAAAATGTTATAATGTTGATTACAAACAAAAATATTCGTATATTTTAAAAGTTTTAAAAAAAAACTTATCCTTTAAGTCCCTGGGGACGCATGACAGTGAGAAAGTTTGGTACCTAAACATTATTTTCAAAACGGCACAGGCTAGAGATGGAAAATTTTCGTTAAATATTTTTTCGGGAAAAAAAAAAGTCCCTGCCCTTTTTTCAATGGACTGAATTCGCTTTAGATACCCCAAGTTTTAAAGTACCCCCTTCAGTATAATTTGTCCCAAGGTGTTTAACAAAAAAGACATCAAATAAAAACAATAATAGTTCTCTTCTCACATTAAAGTATAGACTACAGCGCTCTGTGGCTATGTGTGTTACTAAATTCGGTTTTGCTGTAGACCAGATATGTTGATACTTGAAAAATTAACAAACATTTACAAAAATAAGCCCTGATTTTTGGTAGAAAACCCGATTTGGAAGGTCTTTTATCCTACCAAGATACGACTATCCTGCAGTATTCTGCTAAGAAATAAGGCCTTAATTAACGGACTTGCCAGCAAAATAAATATCTCCTTCCCCTGGGATTCAATAATTCTCCAGAAGAAACAAAGAGTTTAATTTTCTTCACCTGGTGATATCAACAGTTGTTGAATATCTGTCGAAGGTGTCCTGGAATTTAATGACAACTTTTCCTCTTCATTTAGAAAGTTTCTCGTCTAATTCCGCTATTCTCATGACAGATATTCAACAACTGTTGATTATCAACATGTGGAGAAAATTAAATTATATATATCTAAAGTCTGTTCTGCGTATGAATTGTTTTCTGAAAGGCCTTTTTCCCTACCAGAAATCTATTAATATTAGGATATTGGTAGGAAAAAAGACCTTTCAAAGAGTAATTCCTACCGTGAATGGAGTATACTGGAGAAATATTTGATTTATTTTGACCAAAAACAATTTTTTTTGTTATAAAAAATTGCAAAGTCACTGACTGACCTTGATTCGCATCCCCTACATCCCCACATTATACTATGAGTGAAGAATGACCCTGAACATAGTAAAGAGTCCGGAATATCTCAGTGTTAGAGCATTGGGTTCGACTCCCGTGTCCAGGTGTCATTCTACAACTAATTTAGATTAAATGAACCTAGGTCTCCTCTATAGGACATTCCCGTAAGTACAATAATTTGCAACTTTGGTGTCGATATTTATTCCCTTCACTACAGTAGCCCCGAGGCTTCTTTGGTGCTGACTGACAGCTCACAGCTGACTTCTGACAGTCAACAGTTAGGTATATACCTAAATTTTGACTGTCAGAAGTGAAACTGCTAAACACATGTTTTTTGCAGATCATATGGTTCGACGTAGGGATACATAATTTGGTCCGGTAGCTTTTGAAAGCCGTCAGCTCTCAGTCAGCACCAAAGAAGCCATGGGGCTACTGTACCAAGTAAAAGGCTGTTCTTTCTCTAGTTTAAAAACCCCCACGAGAGACCCCCTCCCCCTCCCTTCAGAAGACACTGTGTGTGTCCTTTCAATTCCTCAAAAAGAGGTCAGGGTGGTCAGTGGGTCAGTCATCTTCTAACGGGGCCCCCAAAACCCAGTACTGAAAGATTTATTAGGAGCAAAGAAGGGTCTTGTAGGAATTCGTCAGGGTGTTGTCGTTCCATTTGGTTGAGTGACTCGTGACACACTTTTTCTCTGTCCAAAAAGGTGGTTTCTTGGTGAATGAATCAGTAGCAGAGTTTTTAAAAAGAGGAACAAAGGGGTGACAGATTTACAACCCTCCCAGAGGCCACCACTGGTAGATAAGGGAAGTTGTGAATACTATGGGACTTCCATCAGCGACTACAACCCGCGAATGATTTACCGTCCCTAAATGAAAACTGTACTTCAAACATCTTTCCACTTCTTCGGCGCTGCAAGTCTAGCTACCCTTTCAATCCATCAGAATACTTAACATAATGAGGTTAAGGGGATGCCTAGTAGAGTCTGTTCATGAAAGGTTTTTACCTTTGAATGACAGTTCAAAAATCATATGTTTACTTAAGTTTTGGATTGCCAACAATCTTTTAAATGATCACCGTTTGTTTTGTATGTTAAGTTTTTAATTACATGTTAATTACATTAAAAATAACGTAAACTTAAGTTTTCTGACAGTGTTTAATACTTTTAATAATTTCCTTTTAACCAATCCGAAACAATATTTTAAACATAATTAAAAGTACCTATTCTTCGTTTTGGAATGTTATCTATGATTTGTAATTTAGTGCATATATTAATACCTTTTAATACAGGCATCGTATATAACTTACTTGGAAAAATAAATACTTGTCATTTTTTTTATATAGATAATAAATCATTTTTAGATTATCTTATCGTATTTCGAAATATTTAAACTGAATAAAATATTTTTATCCATTGCGTGGGTGCACCATTGTAAAGAACTTGTTTGTGCCATGATCAATCACATGGTTTAAATTCGTCGGTCACCATTTTGAAGCTATGTTCGTTAGACCTTTTGTTAAATTGCCGTGAATAATAATTTTTGTAAGTGGAATAAAACGATAAATAAGCTAATTGTGCCCGACCTCAAGTGCATATAAACAATATTGGTGTAAATTACTGTGGTTAACATCACATTCATACATTACCATACGTTTTCATTACAATCATCCAAAGTGACAGATGTCAGCTGTTGGCGTAGGGATACATTAGGGACTATTTCTAGTAACTTTTAGAACTGTCATCCAGGTAAACTAAAGTCGTGAATGACTTATAGTTGAAGATTTAGCCAGTCAGGTGTTGCGATTAGGTTAAACATCGACAAAACATTTAACATTACAGGAGATTGTTGCTTACTGGAATGAACACAAAACTATGTTCTATGGTCCTATACATATATAGACTTGTAAACATAGTTTAAAGTCGAACATTTCCTCTCTGAAAAGACCACATATTTCTGTTGATCACTAAGAGACTAAATGTCCGGGAAACGAAAGGTAACGTTATAGGAGCGTAGAATGGATCTTTGTGAATAGAATGACGTCATTTAATAAGGCTGGGGGAAGGAGGTTGTATTTAATATATATTATTATTTGAGGCATTTAAACATACACCTTCTAAAGTGACTGATTATATCAGCACTAGAGTTACACCCTCCCCCCCCCCTCTACTGTGAAAGGGGGAAACCCCAAATTCCACCAATTATATAGAAAAAAATTTACCGTGGTGGGAATCGAATACAGATACCCATATATCTCTAGACAGAAACGCTACAAACTGAGCTGAGTTGTCGGAATATATATTTTATCAGATTACAAGAATATTGTAATAAAATTACATGAACGAAATGGTATTTAATTCCGTAGTGTTGATGAAACTGACAAGGGAGCGGGTCGCTGCAGCTGACTATACTATGCTCCAGTGAAGAAAGAAAGAAAGTAGACGCCACTGGTTGCGTTGCGTGAAACAGGAAGAAAGCGGAGAAATGGCTTCACTTTCTGTACTTTCTCCGGCGGAGATCCAAAGGGGGAAGGGGGGGTATGATTAAGAGTAGGAAGAGAGGGGTATAAAGAGAGGAACGCTATGACCCCCTTATGAGCTAAGCGGCGATGTAACAATCATGGCCGATCTTTATCAAAAATCCTTCCAGGCATGCAGTAAAGGAAAAAGGGATTACGTATTTGTTTGTTTGTTGTTTTTTGTCAAACTCGTCTAGAGATGAGGAAGGTTGAATTTGGAGGAAGCGCACTCCCATTTGTGCGTAGGGGGAAAGCGTGGACAACCACCTTCAGTCCACCCGACCGGGATACGAACCCCGATCTTCCCGCCAGCGGCATTCCAATCTATTTCTAGAGTGACGCCTTATACCATGCGTCCACCAAAGTGGGTAAGAGTTTAATTTAATTAAAACTTGTATAGACCGGATGGGTAGTAAGACACGGTACAAGACAATCGATTTTTTAAAAAGTCGATTTGTAGTTAATCGCGAGTTTGGCTGAAATAGTTTTAATCTCGAATGAATCTGATCGGCTACGGACCGAGTCTTCACGAGTATGTGGACCGGCCTTTGTTGTAGTGAAAAAACACGCCACTAGCGCCACAGCGGCGGTGAGAGTAACAAACGGACGTGACCCCTGCCGTGGAGGTCAGTGACTCCCCCCTCTCCTTCTTAAAACCTAGGAAGCTTGCTCCAGCAGAAAATAGAAGGCGAGGAAGATGGAAGAAGAAGCTATAGGGTCGTCGTCTCCGGAAATAGCCGCCCTCCTTGCGTCGCTTCGCGGGGATGCCTTGGACCATCAGGAGGAACACTCGAGGAAGGGTTATTAACCTACCTGGGGGCGTTAGCCCCAGAACGGGGTCCAATTTTAGTTTGGATTCAAAACGAAAGTTCTCCCATCAACATCTCTACTAATTAAGGGGCTATAATAGTCGATCAAAAATTCACAACTCCCCAGAAACCAAGTGTCTTTATAACATCCCTCGATGGAGCTGCCTGCCAGTAGGAGAACAAACAGGAAAATACAAATGACAATACCATGGGTTGTGACCCCTCCCCCCCCCCCCCCCCCATATTAAATGAAATAATTCTATTCCCAAAGATCCATTCTACGCTCCTATAACAGTTACCTTTCGTTTCCCGGACATTTAGCTCTTAACGATCAACAGAAATATGTGGTCTTTTCAGATATGTCAACTTTTTTACTGTGTTTCCAAGCTAATATATACATAAGTCATAGAAAATAGTTTTACTCGGTGTTATGCTAATTGGCAAAACCATATTTTTTTACATCCATCCATAACTACTGTTCCCAGCCTGTGATCAGTTTCTATTCAAGTCATATATTTTCCATTACCGGTTTGCTAGGCCTGTCATAGCTTCATATTCCTTATAATATATAACTTAAGACGAGGACAGGCACAACATCCAGTCCCCAGGCCGTTAATTCATCACTGAGTAAAGGTAAACCTACATTTCAACCATGATACATTTTTCGGCCATGCGAGTAATAGAACCCGGGTATCTTAAATGAGTATAGAGACAAGCTACCGAATGAGCTAGGGTGTCTGATTGTCAAAACAATCTATGTTTTTTTGAAAACATGACCTGGTACGAATACCTAACTGCTGATTCAGAACAAATGACAATATAAGTGCTTATAAGCTTACGTCATCCTTGCAGGCTCTACATTACCTAAGGCTGCAAGCTACGACAGTCAAGGCCGTAGCCAGCCAATAATTTCAGGGGGGGTTTGGTGGGTACATCCCCCAATTGACGGAGGCTAGAAAAAAATTCTAAATGATAAACCGTTCTAGAAGTTCTCTGAAGTGGGTTTTTTATGGTAAAATAACCCCTAGCTGCCGAAGGCTTGGAAAATTTCTGAATATTAAACACTTTTTGAAGCTCTGTGAAGTGTTTTTTTTATGGTAAAATAACCCCCTAGCTGCCGAAGGCTTGGAAAATTTCTGAATATTAAACACTTTTTGAAGCTCTGTGAAGTGTTTTTTTTATGGTAGAATAACCCCAAAAATGCCGAAGGCTAGGAAAATTTCAAAATATTTAACACCTCTAGAAGCTCTCTGAAGTGTTTTTTATGGTAACACAGCCCCCTAATTTGTATTTGTATATTAATTTTGATATTGTTTGATCCATAAATAAAGCCATATATATTTTGTTCATAAAATTTCGCGGGGGGTTTGAACCCCCAAAATCCCCCCCTGGCTACGGCCTTGACGACAGTTGAGTAATTTACTAATAACCACAACTTATTTATGTTGATATATATGCCCCCTCTTCCCAAATCTATCAATTACTAAAGGGGAGGGGGGGTTGCACAGTTTTCAGGGAGTCTTGAATCCCTACAACCATCCAAATATATATTCTAGTTTCGACATCTTACCTTAGTCACCGCGCTCTACCTACTGAATTAAAGGTCTCCGGTTCACTTCCAGGCATGGCTAAAACAATTTAACCATCTGGGGTATTGACATTCCCCCTTTTCACGGTGATGAATTTACGGACTGAGGGGGGGGGGGGAGGGGTGGTGGTTATGGATGTAGTGTATGTAGTTAAATTAAGCTAGCTTGTAAGTCGTTTACTAATACCATATAATTATGTAGTGCCAAGTTAAATATCTCAATACAAAACATATTCGTAAATAAAATAAAGTAAAATGATGGAGGTGCCATTCAACTAGAAGAACCTTAAAAGGTATTTTTTTTAAATAGGTTTAGGGAAGAAGGGAGAAGGTTCATGTGAAAAGAGGCAATTACAAGACTTACAAACTAACTTGACCTAGGAAAACTTCTAACACTTGAGTATTAAGGCAAACCATTAATTGACCCCTTTCAGCTTCTGACGAGAATACGAAAAAAAAAAAAAATTAAAATTGCATGGATGGAAATTTAGCCAGAACTACAAGTCTACCAATGACGTCATAATGAAAGAAACCTGCCCCCATCAAACCCATCCATTTCTTTACAAGAAGTTATCAATCAGCTTCTTGTTAACGAGTTCATTGTCAACAACAACTTATGCGCTTGCGAGAAAGAAAGAGAGAGAGAGAAGAAAGAGCCTTACGGTGCTTTAGGTTAATACACCCGCCATAACCCCCCCCCCCCTTTACAAGAAGCACATGAGAGGAGAATGACATATTAATAGGTTGCGCGCGTGCGCGTACAAACATTTGAGGGGTTATTTTTTTTCTTCTAAAAAGGCAACGGTAAACAATAAAGAATAGAAGATTATTATTTCTTTTATTAAAATACACAAAGCTTTGAGAAAAAATCATGGGTTGGTGAATAAAAAATAAAAAAAGGGGAGCAATAACTGATAACAGTTATAACATGTCCTGTATAATAGGTCAGGGCATTTCTCTTATCACATCACGACAGTAACGGTAGGAACTACTCTCTGAAAGGTCTTTTTTCCTACCAATATCCTACTATATAATAGCTTTCTGGTAGGGAAAAAGGCCTTTCAGAAAACGATTCCTACGCTGAACAAACTTTATTTAAAAGTTTTTATTGTAGAGTTGTAAACGAAGAAACGATTCTTGACAATTGGTTATAAAAATATGAGGAAGCTAAACCTTTTATTTGTTGCTTTTTATTTCCATACAAATATGACTAGGAGGGTAAATATTAAATTAGAGTTCATTCAACACAATGGTTATTGAAGGGTGGGGATTGAAAGGGTGACTTGGAAGCTATGCGTACGTTTTATAAGGGGTCGGTGACCTGGCGGTCTAGAGGTAAGGTGTCAAGACTTCTGTGCCGAGGGTCCGGGGTTCAATCCTCGGTCCCGGCACAGATTTATCTGATTGCCGAACCCTTCCTTCACCTCTTACAAGACGTGTATTAATCACAACTTGTGAATGTGTGGGATGCCAGGCCTCCACCGTGGTTCGGATCCCACGTTAAACTGTAGGTCCTCCATTTCATCTCACAATCACCCTACCATTACACATTAGCGTAAGTGCGTATAAACCGAACGGGTAGTAAGACGCGGTGCTAATAATAATAGTAATATAAGGGGTCAGTCAATAGAAGCTGTCTTTAAATCATGAAAGGGTTTTGGAGGGGGAAGAGCGGGAGAGGCTATAATCCATCTTAAATAAGGATTTTTACTAAAGTATATGATGAGACAAAATCTAAAAAAAAAAATTCTAAAATTTTTCCATTTTTATTATTTAAATTGGCCTCATTTTAATAGTTAATTTTCTCTCTTTTATAGAACTAATATTGCCCACTTTATTACCAAGCCTAAAAATCTAAGAAATAACTAAATGATTAAAATAATAGAATGTATAAAAATCGTAAAAAAAAAGTGAAATAGAAACGGGAGGAAGCGGGATAATGATGATGGAAATTACTGAACACCCTTACGTGGGAGTAGGGGGAGTCGAAGCTCATTTTTAAAAAAACCTTAAGAAATTTAAGGATGGTCCTTTTAAACTAAATACCTAACGCTATTCATCCCTTACATATTAGCGTTCAACCTGAACGGATAGTAAGATGCGGTGCTAAAAATATTTGTTACTCGGCCAAGGGGAAGTAAAGTGGGGACCAGATCTACCCTTAGGGATGTGCAAACCATGCGCTCACACAGTGCCCCGAAATTTGAGGGGCCCCGCGCTTGCCTAGTTGACGGTGGGAAAAATAAGTTGGGCTGGGACATTTTTGATTACGCGCTCGTATATTGTGTGATCCAGCGAATAGTGTCATAGTATGAAAATAAAAACACAATCATGTGGGTTAGATTTATTGAACGAGTGAAGCGAGTTCCGTTTCAACTCCACCGATTTTCATCTGTCCATCTGTGTTGGATATCTCTAGCGATAACTTTGGAACGCATCAACCGATTTCATTCAAACTTGGCACAGTTGTTCTTTACACGGGCAGTGAGTTAAAACCCGGCTAGGGGTCAACGGATTTTTCTTGAAGGATAAAATCCGTAGCACAACTTCCTTCGAATGGGGAAGTAAAGCCGTCGGTCCCATGTCGATTGTGGCGTGTAAAATAAATTGATAACCTAAATAGGTGAAACTTACTGTAATAACATAAAATAAAAATTAAGTTTTTTAATTATTTGAGGGGGGGGAGGGGTGTTGGGGAGTGAGGCATATAACTGAGGACTGTCGTCTCACACTACAAGGTGGCGTGGTTGACGTGAGGCTCCATTAGAACGTGGCACGCGTAACAAGGCGGGCCAACGACCCGTACAGAGCAGATCTGCCATTAACCTTTATCACCCCAATTTTCTCCCTTGACACGTTCAATCAATCAGCCCCCTCCCCCTTTTTAAACAATATAATAAATCTTTCTTTTTTTAAATATATTTGTGGGAGTCAATAAGAACCACGTGTTTTTTTTTATTATTCATATTGGCATATTGTCAGAACAATGCCATGGGGCAGGTTAAAAGAGCTAATATTTTATTATTCAAGTTCATTCTTTTATTTTTTAGCACCGTTTCTTACTACCCGTTCGGACTATATGCTTATGTACTAATTACGCTAATGGTTTTAGGGGTTAGGAAGGTTATGAGGAAGTGTACCCGCATTTGCGCAGAGGGAGAGTGGAAAAATTATTTTAGAAAAAAACCCACACTCAGTAAACCGGACCGGAGTTCGAACCTATATATCTCGGTCATAGGCAGTCTAGTCTACCGCGAGAGTAGCGCGTTAGACCGTGTGGCCACTGAAGCAGGTTTATGTTATACAGGATGTTTGGAAACTCATATCCCAAACTGCACACAGTCTTTGCTTAACCAAAAGTAATACAAAATCCTATACACTTACATCCGGCAAATTATGCTAACACCATTAAATTGTGTTCAAAGTTTCGGCGTGCAGCGCCGGGAAAGCAAAGCTGTCAAGCATGCGTGTACAACAAATTGCATAGGACTGCACGCCTCGACATCTTGGAGCTTGGTAACAGAACACACCAGCCCATCTAGAAATGTGAATACGTTCTAAGGGTCGTCATTAATTGTCCTACATCACATAAAGTGCTTGCCATAATTACATGTGCAGTGCCGCGCGCCTAGCTCCTATGCAACCTGTTGTACACGCATGCTTTAACAGCTTTGCTCTCCCAGCGCTGTACATCGAAACTTTGAACACAATTTTATGGTATTAGCTTAGTTTTCCGGATGGTAAGTGTATAGGTAATTGTAATTACTTTGGTTCAAACACGCTATATGTACAGTTTGGGTTATGAGTTTCCGAACACCCTGTATATTTCCTTTATTAAAGATCATATAAAGAACATTAGTTGAGGATCAAACCAAGTGTACTCTACTGATAAAGAGTAATGACACCGTTCTAACCAATGTGTATGAATAAATATTCATAGATTGTAAATGAGGAAGTTTACTGAACTCCGTAAGTGCCGGTGAGCGATATTTTCTTATTGACATACACACACACACACATGCTCACATACTCCTGTATGACGCACACGGACCATACGAGTTGAGTGAACTCCGCATCCGAGTCAACCAGACTTGGGGATTACCAAAATTAATCTCTCTCGAAACGAAACAACATGCAAGGAAAGTTTGGCAACCAAACTTAAACAACAAGGTTTTTATATCGGGAAATAATTTGTCCTTCAAGACCTAAGCTCTCGTTAAATCGTTATTGGATTATTTATTTTTATCTTTGATCACGTCTTATTATACCTTATCTACAGTAGAACAGGTGACACATCACCCTTAGCGAGGACTGTAGCAGCCTGTAGTATTTGATGTATGTATGACAGTCAGCTATCAACCTTAGCGAGCATTGTAGTAGTCTGTAGTATTTGATGTATATATGACAGTCAACTATCATCATTAACGAGCACTGTAGCAGTCTGTAGTATTTGATGTATATATGACAGTCAGCTATCATCATTAGCGAGCACTGTAGCAGTCTGTAGCATTTGATGTATATTCGACAGTCAGCTATCATCATTAGCGAGCACTGTAGCAGCCTGTAGTATTTGATGTATATTCGACAGTCAGCTATCATCATTAGCGAGCACTGTAGCAGCCTGTAGTATTTGAAGTATATATGACAGTCAGCTATCAACCTTGGTGAGCACTGTAGCAGCCTGTAGTATTTGATATATATTCGACAGTCGGCTATCATCATTAGCGAGCACTGTATCAGCCTATAGTATTTGATGTATATATGACAGTCAACTATCATCCTTAGCGAGCACTGTATCAGCCTATAGTATTTGATGTATATATGACAGTCAACTATCATCCTTAGCGAGCACTGTAGCAGTCTGTAGTATTTGATGTATGTATGAAAGTCAGCTATCATCATTGGCGAGCACTGTATCAGCCTATAGTATTTGAGATTTATCCGACAGTCAGCTATCAGCCTTGACGAGCACTGTAGCAGCCTGTAGTATTTGATGTCTACAGGTGGGTCGTCGAACTGTGTCAACAAATGAGAGACAGGTGGATGTGTGGTGTGTGTGTGTGTCTTATGACTCGCGGTAGTTGCGGTAGGTTGTCGGTAGACTGCTGACATAACAAGTGATCACCCCACACCCTCTCTATACAATGATTGGAGTTACAATCTTCTCCGCAAACCTTGTTAGCTAAACTTGAATCATCAGACAGGTCTTTAGCTCAAGCTTGCCACGAAGTTTTGTAACAATTAGGGCCCGGACTTTGATAATCTAGGAATTATCAAAAGATTACTTTTAAAATTTACTAAGCATAATTAAAAATGACTTCAAATTAAAAAGAATTAGCAAAAACTATTAATAAAGACTTGTAATAAATGCACACGAATAAATAAAACACGCACTTGACAATTGTAAAATGCAATGAAAATCCTTTTACAACTAAACTCTTGTATTCTGCTGAATATAATATTGATTTACAAATATCTGCTTCAGAAGTAATAGCTACCCCCTCCCAACACAACCCTCTCCAGTCTAGTTGCAGTCTCACCAGAATGTGTATTTTACAACTAAACTCTTGTATTCTGCTGAGTATAATATTGATTTACAAATATCTGCTTCAGAAGTAATAGCAACCCCCTCCCAACGCAACCCTCTCCAGTCTAGTTGCAGTCTCACCAGGAATGTGTATTTTACAACTAAACTCTTGTATTCTGCTGAATATAAGATTGATTTAAAAATATCTGCTTCAGAAGTAATAGCTACCCCCTCCAACGCAACCCTCTCCAGTCTAGTTACAGTCTCACCAGGAATGTGTATTTTACAACCAGACAAGCAAAGAGGATACAAAGTTCATTGAATAGACCTACATTATATTCTCATTCTGTCAACCATGGGTTTAAAAAAATGTATATTTGAGTATTTAAATAAAACCCGCAATCGGGCCATGACGACCTAGCGGCCGCCGTCTGTTGGCAAAGACAGCGCCAACCTCTATCGATATAGGTTTTCATGTGCTCATCCTATCGATATAGGTTTTCATGTGCTCATCCCAATGAACCCTCCGGCCGTGAATCTCAGTTTTCTAGACCCGGAGCCTCTACTTGTTAATTCAAGTAGCTCTTCAATTGTCCTCACGAGGCTTAGTTGACCCATAAAAAAAGGAAATATCCAAAAGGCTAATTTTTATAAGTTTGTGTTAGAGTAATGCAAAAATGGTTAAAAAAGCAAAACATAATTAAAAATAAATTGTTTGTTGTGAAAGTTCTAACTGACTAAAGTGAAAGTAACTCAACACATGGTCTTGCAGATCATATGGCTTGGCGGATGATTACATGAAAGTAGATCTTTAACCTTTTCTCTCTGGATGGTCTCTACCTGGAAAGGTGATCGCTGCCCTAAAAAGGGTCAATGCCCTCCAAAACAATCTACTCTTGAGACTGAACCATAAAACGGACTATTATATAATCGGGTACATGATTATAAATAATTCAGCGATGCAACATCACAGCTCCCTTCAGTCAATAACCCCGGCGGGGTTATTATGCAAGTGGTGCGGGGAATCCTAATTTCACGATGACGCAACACGTTGGGATGGAGTGTGGCATAATCCATTGTGCCGGCCGATAGTCGTGTCACATAGCCTCTGAGATACATCACTAAATAACATATGAAAGGTACGGGGAAATAGGAGGAATGTCCGATTTTAACTTTAATTGAGGTAGTGCTGCTATCTGTTAGACAATCATGAGACCTTTCTAGTACACTTTATATTATGGTTAAAAGAGGTATCTGTCATATTTAAATTGAGTTAGTGCTGCCATCTGTTAGACAATCATGAAATCTTTCTAGTGCAATTTATATTATAGCTAAAAGAGGTCTCTGTCATATTTAAATTAATTAAAAAAAGTGTTTCCTAGGGTCCTTGAGGGGTTAATGATATAAAAGTGGTCTACATGACAAAAGCTTTTAATATAATGCGTTCCTTTTTCTAAGGGGCTAAAAGGGTTAACCACAAGCTTAAAAATACCTCATTTCGATTCTGGCTGGTGCTGATATTTTCTATTTGTATAATATTTTATCCTGCTATACAATTAGTAAATATCTAGGATCGATGAATTGATGTGTACAGTCCAATATTCATAGGAAGAACCTTATCTGACATCTGGAAACGTCTTATTCTTATCTGGTTTGAATTTTATAGGGAGGTTGGGGTTTGGATGACCGCTTGGGTATAACTATATGTTTTTACCCTCCTCTAAGACATTTTCCACCTCTCTTCCTCCCCCCTCCCTACCACTCCGTCATGTAGATTTGAAAATAGCTATAACAGGTATGATGTGGGAGCATACAAAAATAGTCGTGCTCTGATATAATCTATATATTTAGAAATTTAACACCAAGATAAAAAAAAACTAAAAACAAAACGGCTGAGTAATTTATCCAATGTCAGAAACTGGGAGTGCATTTGTGATGGCTCTCTTCGGATAATGCTCGTTATCTGAGGCGAAAGGAATATTTCCCTCGTGTGACGGTAGCGAGGTGATTGAACTGTAAAGAGGTCACACACAGCCACAAAGCACGGTGGCGCGCCTGGCGGGAAATACCGGCCCCCCCCCTCTCCTCACCGACTACACCGGCTCAATGGTCGCTTAACTTCACCTCCGATATCGCGGTCCAATTTTCATAGGAAGAATCTTATCTGACCATCGCTAGAAGCTATAATACACAGTCCAATGATTCATAAGGAAAGACCAAAAGTACACATTATTCTGACAGCTAGAAAAGTTACTACAGTCCAATGTTCATAGGAATAACTTATAATAAAATACACGTCGAATAATTAATGTGAATTAACTACAACTGTCAGTTTGATGGATATTATGTCCAAACACTATAAAAGACCCCCTTGAAACACAGTTTAAAAAAGTATGTATTCATACGTCAAACTATGTATTTTGTGGCTGACTTAACAGATGATACAGATTTTGACAGCTGCACGATAGATAGATAATATAGTAAGCAAACTTTAAATGGGTTGCCTAGGTAGATTATAGAATATGAGGCATTGCCAATCAGATGTTGTTAGATGTTAAATATTGACAAAACCTTTAACAGTCCACGAGTTTGTTGTTTATGTAATGAACAAAAAACTATTTTCTATGGCCCTATAATATTATAGACTTGTAAACATAGTTTAAAGTTGACATTTTCCTCTCTGAAAAGACCATATATTCTGTTGATCATAAGAGCTAAATGTCGGGAAACGAAAGGTAACTGTTATAGGAGCGTAGAATGGATCTTTTGGGAATAGAATGACGTCATTTAATAAGGAGGGTCACAACATAATTGTACTGTCATTTGTATTTTCCTCCTCCCCTGTTTGTTCTCTTACTGCCGGACGGCTCCACCAAGGAACGTTATAGACCCACCTGGTTTCTGAGCGGTTAAGAATCAACGCTCGACTTGTCCAGCGCATTAAAGAGGTTCTTTCTAACGTGATGTGACTATACACCACCCTTCCAATAGAAATACTCTACAGCCCGAGATTCTTTGGTCACTAAACATTTTAACAACCTGTCTTCATCCTTTCAATGTTTGGTTTAGGTGGAGGAACGGTCGTAAATCAACGTGAGAACACATTACAGCTAGCAGGAAGGAATAAATGGGAGGAGGTATATATTTATTTTTCTTAAAGATGAGTTTGTGGTACCAAGAGAGTCAAGGACCTCACACAAGCAATTTCATAGTGACAACCCCCTCCCCTCATAGTGCCTCAGAATAGTTCTCAGCACCAGTGTCTCATAAACCGTGGTACTAGTGCCCAGTTCTTATAACCAGGGAGTGGAACCGAAATATGTATTGGCTTCTTTTCCGCTTTTCCAAACAAACATTTTAAGGTGTGGTTGAAAGTGACATGAGAAAAGATCAGTGACTTTGCAGTTTTTATAGCAAACATTTTTTAAATTAAAATGAATCAAATATTTATCCTGTAGAAACAAAAGAGTTTAATTTTCTTCACTTGTTGATATCAACAGTTGTTTAATATTTGTCATGATTAAAGTGGTATTAGATGTGAAACTTTTTAAATGTAGAGAAAAAGTTGTCATTAAATTCCAGGACACCTTTGACAGTTATTCAACAACTGTTGATATCACCGCGTGAAGAAAATTAAACTCTTTTGTTTTTACTGGAGAAATATTTGATTTCTTTTGACAAAGAAAAAGTTTTTCTCTAAAAAACTGCAAAAACATTTACTTTTCCTTGCGTCATCTACTCCCACCTTAAAGATTCCGGTTAGAGACAAAAAATTGTTTGCACCTGATCAGGTTAAACACATTTATAATAGTTAAGCTAATGAGTTACGGAAGAGGAAGGTTGAATTTAGAGAAAGTATACCCGCATTTAAGAGAAGAAAGTGAGAAAAAAAATTAGTTAAAACCACCCTCAGTACACCAAACTGGGATTCGAACCTCGATCCCGGCAGTCTAGTCCAACATGATGACGTCTTAGATCATGCGGAAACCGAAACGGGTAAAAAAAAAGTTATTTTTGGTTAATAATTAGGTTCCGGTTCCCTCGATTTTTTCATTTAATAGCCTATACTACCATTATTAAATTCCTAGTTCTAAAAATCTATTAAATTCCTGGTTCTAAAGATCTATTAAATTCCTAGTTCTAAACATCTATTAAAAACAAGTTACAACAAATTAAAAGTAATTTGTATTAAAAAAAATAGAAAATAAATAAACAAAGAATACTGATAAAAGGTAAACTAAATTATTTCAATATAAAATTAAGTTATAGAAAGAATGGCATAAAATACAAGTATAAAAATTTAGAACTTTTAAAACCGATAAGAATCTTAATGAACCTAAAAAAAAAAACCTATTCCGTTTTTTTTTCAAGACATTTATTTTTAGGGTTCGTGTTCCGGTTCTGAATCCTTAAAAATAACTGTTCATATTGTCTAAAGGCTCCGGTTCGACCCCCTAGAATAGTCAAGCACTCAATCCCACAATTGACATGAATTGCTTTTTATTCGTATTCTCAGGCTGTCCAGTGGCTTGGAAAAACCTGAAAAACAGGGAAAAGTTATCAAATTTCTGGAATTTTTATATATAGTCACTAAAAAAAAGATGTATTTTTTATTTACAATAGTTAAACTAACTCCACTGAACCTGTTGCTCACACTAATCTCAATTCTCAAAGTCTAAATGTGATTTTTGTGCCATCTTTGCACCCCTCTACCACGAATCTTTAAACAAAGTTGAGTTATGGTAGTAATAATAATACAATAATAATAATAATAATAATAATAATAATGCGCGTCTGGACTATATCTATTTGTAGCTCAGTTTGAAAAAAGATTAGCTTATACTAAATCGTACATCCTTTTCCGTGAAGGCTCTTTCCATGTCCCGATTATATGAGATGATGATGAAGATGATGATGATAGTGAATATGACGGGGCGTAGCCAATGAAGATCTTAGCCTAACTTAAGCCTAATTAACCAGACCTTGGTGACCGTGGGAATTATTCACCTTTCGAGAAGAATATCCTGGTACCAGCCGGGAATCGATCCCAGGACCTATTATAATAACACGAGGCCGGTTAGTCATGATTACAAGCATGCGTGAGGATTTCTGCTTTGCTCTTGTTTTTTGTTTGTTTTTTCAGCGAATGTTTGAATCCGTAATAAAATGAAAGTGCGGTAAAACGTAACTCAAGTTGGCCTGCGACATTGCCAAAAAAAAGAGATAATTTTTTTGTTTAATCGTTTGTGCTTTATTTGTGCTCATATGTGCCCAAACATGAACATTTGTGCTGTTAAACTAGCCCCTTTAGAGAATATTTAATGTGGCGGGCTAACTTGAGTCTTTCCTATACAGTAACTTTTAGTAAACTTGAGTTCAAGCTAGCCGCTATATATTGAAAAACACAACATAATAAAAATCTATTCACGCTATTCTATTGTGCTTTATTTGTGCTCATATGTGCCCGAAAATGTACATTTTTGCTCTAAAATTAGGCGTTTTATATAACATTTAGTGTGGCGGGCTAACCTGTAGAAAAATTGAGTTCAAGCTGGATCACCTTTATTAAATGTTATCTAGAAGGCCTAATTTCATAGCACAAAAGTTCATGTTCGGGCACATAGGAGCACAAATAGAGCACATACAATTGTTTCTTATTTTTATTTTTTTTATTTTTTGCAATGTGGCGGGCCAACTTAGCTACGTTGCGGCACAAGCTAATGGTAGCGCCGTGAGAGATAGGCAATCCCGCAAGACGGCAGCGTTGTTCGGGTTGCCGCCAAGCCCCTAGATGATCGACTCTCCATCTCCAACACAGACCTCGTTGAGCAGTTCGTCCCAAGCACCCGATATTATCGCACTGTCATGTAACACCTGTATAATTTAATTATGATGCTGGCCTGTATTGTTAATCTTGATCATGAAACAGCTTATTCAACCTCCCCCTCTCCCATTTCCTGTTTGTGTAGAACAACGAAAGTTGTTGAATAGGTGACCAAGTTATCTGGTCTAGAGAAAATATTGACGTATTTTTATTGGAAGCCAGATTTTTCTAATCTTACTTGTTTGGTTTTGTATTCACTGAACTATACAAATGAGGTGAGATAATAAATACGTGTACTTTACAAACGCATTTAATAGTCAGTATGTAAGAGTTAGATCTGGGTGTGTAGCTTTAGACTTAGTGTTCGAGGTTAAGTTAGCTTGTAAGTCCTGCTACCCAATTAGTAAATATCTAGGAGATAGGTCTGGGTGTATAGTATTAGACGTACTGTCCTAGGTTAAGTTAGTTTGTAAGTCTTGATATCCAATCAGTAAATATCTAGTAGCTATGACTGGGTGTGTAGTATTAGACGTGCTGTCCTAGGTTAAGTTAGTTTGTAAGTCCTACTATCCAGTTAGTAAATATCTAGAAGCTAGGGCTGGGTGTGTAGCATTAGACGTATTGTCCTAGGTTAAGTTAGTTTGTAAGTCTTGTTATACAATTAGTAAATATCTAGGAGCTAGGGCTGGGTGTTTAATATTAGACGTGCTGTTCTAGGTTAAGTTAGTTTATAAGTCCTGTTATACAATTTGTAAATATCTAGGAGTTAAGCATGGATGTGTAATGTTAAATGTACTGTTATAGGTTAAGCTAGTTTGTAAGACATGTTATGAAATCATGTGTTTTTAAATGCACATTTAATACTTGAATGATAAAAAGTGTTGCCGAGGTAGTTTGGTAACGCAAGGGAAAGTTATGCTGTCCCCATTCTCTGTAAAGACTGCAGAGCTTGCTGGCTGGCTGGCTAGGAGGTTGCCTAGACTTGGAACCGTGCCGAGTGGACACAAGGTCACCGAGCTATGAGATACAGGAGCACTGACCTCTATGGAGTTCTCTGCCCGATGTGACGTCACCGCGTGGCCCAGTGAGCCAAACCGGGAGCAGTGCACCCGTCGTCCGCCACGCGCGCTGCGTGACACGGGACGATAATGATCACGTGACTTTAGTGAGCTGTTGTTTGTTTAAAAAGAACATCAAGGGGAGAATTTCCCCCGTGATTCGATTTTTCAGTCCAAAACGCGAGCTGATTTTTGGTGTGTTACTTTTTTTTTTAATGAAGGATATTTAAAGTGTATTAGAAAGTTCTCATGATTGTCTAACAGATGGCAGCATTAACTAAATTTAAGTTAAAATTGGGCAATCTCCCTTTTACTAATGTATCCTTTAATGTGAAAATGTTTTTAATTAGGATTTTAAAATGGCTCCATAAATTATATAACCCAAAGTAAGGAAAAGAAGAAAGTGAATGTTTAGAATCTGCAACATCATTCGATGTATTTTGGCAAACTAATTAATGAAATTGTTTAAATAGTTAAAAATCGACCAATATTTCACCTGTTAATTTATTGATTCATTTTTGAATAAAATAAACAAAACCAAGCACTAGAATTAAAATAATATATTTGGTTAGAATGTTGTGAACTTCCGATATATGCGTTGATTTCATGGTGACATACTTAAATAAAGAAAGCTCCAACTAGCTGTTATGCAACGTCAGAATAATTTATTACGCTACTTGTTATAGAAGCACTTGGCGAGATATGTTGTTTGGTGTTATAAGAGATAACATACCAAACGTGCGTGTGTTCCATAGGCGTAATACTCTTAGACTACGCATGCCTAGCCATTACAAGACCCAACCGATATTTATCTATCATAGTGACGTGTGCCGAGGAAAAAAAGAGCCAATTGCCTAAAGTATAATAGTCTGTTTCAGTTTCTGGAACTGATTCTCTATTATGTCCAAGCTTATAATCCCTTTCACTCTTCATCTACATCCACCCTTTGTCGTGTCAATAAGAAAGAGGGGAAAAAAAACCTATGAAACTTGTTATCTCAAGGTAAAGAGGAAAGCTCGCTGCTAGTTCTCAAATATCAAACAATGACTGTATTTATTAGTGGAAGGTTAAATCTAGAGCCCTTTTTCATCGAGCTTAGTCTCATAGCCCCGCAAATATGATTAAAAAGTCGTTTATAATAATGATAATGTCACATTTTCACACATTTGTTTCTATTAATAAAACTCAAACTACAGGGGTGTTAAGGAAAAAGAGCCCTTTTGGCATCTTTCGACTTTATTTTGTCGTGAACCATATTTTGAAACAACTCTTAGTATAATTAATTATTGCATTAGAGCTGAACGTCTGCAAGGCAATTTC
Source organism: Timema podura (assembly GCA_033556935.1). Lineage (NCBI taxonomy): Eukaryota > Metazoa > Arthropoda > Insecta > Phasmatodea > Timematidae > Timema > Timema podura. Next base: position 15,117,254 of record JAVRXN010000006.1, on the reverse strand, counting down.
TCGCTTACCGAGGCGGTCCTCCCTAATACACAATGCAGCTTAATTACATCCGGATAGGTGGTGGAATTGTCTATTGCTTGACTATTTTTAAAATGGATTTCCAGTGAGTGTGAGATTAGGGTTCGAATCCTGGTTGGGTGTAGGCTTAACGAGAGCGTTTTATCCCTCACTAAATTGAATTAAAAGTTTTCCTCCGTGCATATTCGTTTACATTTCCTCTAAAAGGCTACCCTCCTCATTCATATCTCATTATTGTAATTAATGTATGCGTATAATTCTAACGAGTGCTAAGTCGCGGGAAAAGAACAAAAACTATTTACGCAACATAATCTATAATGAAAAATCAAATATAAATTGAGCCTATAATCATGGGTCATATACCATATTTGTTTTATCAAGCAATTATCTAATTAGAAAAAAAAAATCAGGATTATTTTGAATACTGAATTTGAAAAAGGTACTAATAAAGTATAGTTCTACATACATCGATTGATAAGCACTCTTACGTCATTAAAGGCAAAATTGTTGGTTCAGTTGGAGTATTGATTATTTGTAATGTTAAAACAGATATTTTATTTTCCACTGAAAAAAAAAAGCCAACTTTTGTAATTCCAAACGATGTGCCGTCATAAATGGCTTTTGACTTGATGCCCCATCTAGTAGAATCAGGAATATTGCTTTTATCCTCCACAGAAAAAAAGCAAAAAAAACTTTAGTAATTCTACATACAACGTGACGTCATCAATGACTGTTTATGTTTCGATGTGTGGTTTAGTAATAATAAGTCTATTGTGTGCACATCGTTACGAAATGTCAATGCCTCCACAAATTAGGTCAGAGCAAAGACCATTGACTCCTTAAGTAGTTTCTGTTCCACGCGCTCAATAGATTGGGCCGACTTCTGCGTGTAATAAGGAAATACGTTTGTGAATGGTTTCGAGAACGTTCTACGAGTTTGCGTGAATCCCAAGAGTCCTGGCTACAGACCCAGAGGTTCAATCCCCCGACTCTTCCATATTTTTCTGCAAGGTAGTGTTGTCTGAAATGCGATCAAACTCAGCCTCGTTAAGGACAAAATGAGGAGCTACTTGAATGAAATGAGTAGCGGTTCCGGTCAAGAAAACTGAAATTAACGGTCAAAGGGTTCGTTGTGTTGACAATATGACACCGTATATCCGCAAAAGTTGGCACTAATTTTAGTAAGATTATTTTAAAAGTAGTGAATTAAATTTAGGAGTACTGTTTAGTAAATTTACATTTTTAAAACTTTTTAAATTAACTTATAAGAATTTTAATCAACTAACGGTGACTGTTCAGTCGGTACGGTTTGATTGCAGGCTAACGCCCTGGAGTTATTTGAAAAAATAATTTGACGTAATGAGGGTGGCTACATAACTTATTTTATAAAATATAACTTCTATTATAAAATACCAGAAATTTTCCAAGTTTTCTAGACAATATTTTTCCCTTTCCCTTTACCTTAGTGTTTACCCTATTTTTCTTGACTGTAGCCACCATAATCCAGTAAGATAAAAAATAAAATAATTCATTCTTTGTAAACAAAATTGAAGATTACCCATTAACAAGGGCAACACTTTCTACGTAGATATTGTCAGTTACTTAAGAAACCTTACTGTAGGATGAGGAAGGTGCTACACAGTGGCGTAATCAGAATTTAAGTTTGGGGGACTAATAGTAAAATCGTTTTCTCACTGGCAACTCTTTGATGTAACCTATATTTCAATGGCTGCGGATTACGTGTGTGTGTGGGGGGGGGGGGGGGGGGTTAGGGGGGGCTAGCAAAGAAAGATTTTGAAAGGTGTTCTCAATTATTCATACGTAAAATCATGTTATTAACATCAATCACTTTTTAATAGATAAATAAAATACTAATAACATTGTAAAAATAATATTAATGTTGAATGCCAAAAAAATAAATTATTTCTATAATATAAAAGTTTATTCCTTCCACAATCCTATTATTCATTAATAACCCGCTTCGATGGTCACAAGGTTTAAGGCGTCACGTTCGCAATGCCGATGACTGGGAATATCAAGGTTCGAATCCCGGTCGGGCGTACTTGAGGGTGGTTTCCCCTAAATATTTTCCCACTCTCCCTACAAGCAAATGCGGGAAAACTTTGTAAAAAATTACACCTTACCTATCCCTAACCCACTATCGTATTTAGTACATAAGCTTATAGCCTGAACGGGTAGTAATACGCGGTGTAAAACGTATACTAAATACATTTACTGAATATTGTTCGAACATCAAATTAAATGAGACAACTCCTAGGTATATTTCTAGCCACGCCACTTCACTGAGCAAGGTTGAATGACTCCCAAAGAGCCCTAATGAAGACATAGGGGATGGTGAGAGGGGTAGGGGGGGGAATATTGCCGATGGCCCACTATGAAAATGAACGCTAATGAGTTGAGCAAGCCTCGTCCTGGTTGAAGTACGTTCACCCAACCTCCCCTTCCAGCTCACCGCGTTTCGCCGGCCAAGGACAACCGCTCCGATAGAAGGCGGGGGAGAGAGAGAGAGAGAAAAAGAGACTTTCGATAATTGACTACAGCAATCCTACACATCGCCGAGGGATGTGAACTGGTGACTTATCCGCTTCGGTGGCCGCGTGGTATAACGCGCTACTCTCGTGTTAGACTAAACTGCCTAAGACGGGAGATCGGGGTTCGATCCCGGTCGGGTGTAATGAGGGTGGTTTTTACCAAATGGTTTTCGACGCAAATGCGGGTGCATTTCCTCTAAATTTAACCTTCCTAATCCATAAGCCATAAGTGTAATTAGTACAAAGGTGTGTAGCCTAACGAGTAGTAAGAAAGGTAATAAAAAACAAATGGGGACTTTATAAGGTTCCAATGATAAGAGAAGTAAGAGCAACATTTTATCTTTTTTTTCTCTGAAAAAAAAAGATTCCGTTTATTTAAATGCACCGAAAACAATCGATTTATTCCAAGTATTAAGGTTGCTACATGGGACAGCACTAAGAAGGGTTCCATAGGTATAGAAATCACGGATTATTTATGAAGAGGTTTGATATTTTCAAAATTTCGTTTTCAAATAAATGTAGGCGAAAAATCACCAGCAGGTTTCTGACCAATTAAAAAGTTAACATTTTGAATTTAAAATTTAAGAAAACAGATATTCAATGACACTTTACGCGAAAAATGTGTACTTCTGAGATTAAAGCAAAATGTTAGAAACTTAGATCTATCCTATTTTGATAGGGTCACAACAAAACATTATAAGATAATGTGTGATTGTTTTAAGGGGTTTTATGTAAATTATCACACTTTTTTTAAAAAAAATCTCTTAACTTCAAATTTTAAATTTTCAACTGGTCAGAACTTTTGCCCACATTTTGGTGACTATAATATTAAAATATATATAAAATATCTTGATAAATAATCCGTCATTTCTGAACGTCTGTAAAGTTTCTCTGAGTTGTCATTAAATTCCAGGTATTCGACTACTGTTGATATCACCTTGTGAAGAAAATTAAACTCTATATTTCTACTGGAGGAATACTAGCTTTTTTTTTATGGGGGGGCGGGAAGTTTTGCTATAAAAACTGCATAAGCACTACTTTTTCTCGCTTCCCCTAAATCCCCACCTTAATTTCTCCCATTAACACCAAAAACATTATCAAATATAATTTGAGGTAATTAAAATCAAATACACTGCACCCATTAATTTCAAAAACGCATTCAGTTAGAATCGTTCCGAGGAGGACATTAAATAAAATGTGTCTCATACCATAACGTGACGTCACTACACTAAAAGAGTAAATTACATGACTCTCCAAAAAATATCCCGTTTGTGAACATCCCGGCTTTTCAGGTGCTCCACTCCCCCCCCCCCCGCTCCCCCCCGCACCGGAAATACTCGCGCACAAGTCTTTGGAGAGGCATGAGTCTGTAACTTGAACAACAAACAAAGATATATTTTTTTTTTAAAAAAGGAGTCGATATGTGTGTGGGAGGGATCAGTGACCCCATGGGGGGGTACATGGCCACTTTTTCCCCCCTGCACGTAGCGCCACGTAACGCGCCCCCGATCTCGGTCGGTGACCTCCACCTGGCAGTGGGCCACTCGGACCCGATTTTGAATGACACCCGCGTAGTCTTGTCATTTAGTCAGTCGATCAAGTACGGCGAAAGAACGGTCTTGCGGTGACGTCACGTTGGAGGATAAGTTAGATTGATCGCCGCTTGGCCGCGTCACCTGTCGCCACACAGACATTGACTTAAGGCGGCCGCCTATGTCAGCGAGAAAGTATCGATCGCCGTCAAGCCACACGTCTTAAAAAGTTTGTGCCATTTTCTGAAACTACGTCTCTGTTCTGTCTGAGCTTATACTACATATCACCCTTCACCTACAACCACCCTTTGTCATGTCAATAAGGAGGGGGGAGAAAGAAAAAGCACGCGACTTCTTATCTCAATGTAAAGAGGAAAGCTCGCTGCTAGTTCTCAAATATCTTAACATTTAGCGGTCATGTGGTCGCCGGAGTTCGATTCCTGGCTGAGATATATTTTTACTAAATGGTTTATTCGTCCACGCAAATAGGGTACATTTCCTCTGAATCCTACCTTTCTTATTCACGGCCCATTAGTGGTAAAGGTAAAATAAGATTCTAAGAATGTGTTTTTAAATGCGTTTGGAACAAAAATATCGTACTTTAACAAACGAGATTAGAGAGAAGGAAAGATAAACAAACATTTCCCACCGTTCTTAAGAGGTAAAATCATTGGACAGGTACAAGGGAAAAGGGGGGAAGACACATTTCACAACTTTTTCAGGACTACAACTTGTATATATCAAACCTCACAAGGACCCCAGGAAACTGTTATATTTAAATTAATTAAAATAAAAAGGGAGACCTCTTTTAACCATAGTATAAAGTGCATTGGAAGACTCTCATGATTGTCTAACAGAGGGCAGCACTAACTCAATTTGAGTTAAAAGTGAACTCCCCCCCACGCCCCCCACCTTATTCTCCCTGTACATTTGAAGTTGGCTCCCTTTAAAATCCCAAAGTAGACTTTTATATGACTTCCTCGTTCATCGACTGGGGAAAAAATAAATCAAAAAAACTTTTTATCGTGAAACGTGCTGTCAAAACTTTGATGGGTAACAATAACATAGGGAGGAGTGATCAAAAAAAAATTGGTGGAGGGGAAGAGGGAGGGGGGGTAAACGGTTCGTGTGACGTCAGCACGAATCTTTTAACCAATGGGAAGTTGTTTATACTGCACCGCCGGCCAAGGTACGGACGGACGGACTAGCGGTGCAGTTTCTACGTCATAAGGCGGCATGAATGAAAGTAATACAAATATAGTGTGTATGTATGTGTGTGTGTGTGTGGGGGGGGGGATGAGGGAGGCCTATTCCAAAAGTCATTGACCTAGCCGTATGATCTTTGGTAAAAAAAAAAAGTTTTTTTGCGGGTTCCCCCCCCCCCCCCCCCCATCGCGTCTTACCAACTTATCGGTTTGCATGCATATGTATTAATCACGATGGTGAGCTAGGGAGGTTGAATTTAGAAAAAATTGTACCTGCATTTTTGAGGAAGAAGATTGTTAAACCATTTGGGGAAGGGGGAGATTTTTAGTAAACCCAATCCGGGGATTCGAACATTGATCTCCTCGTAACCATCAGTCCAGTTTATTGCGAGAGTAACGCCTTAACGCGATAAAAAAGTATATATTTTTTATTTATTTTTTACTAATGCGTTAAATTTATTTATTGGGCGAATGATGAGGGGAGACTTAGGAAGATTATTTTTAAAATTGCACTAGTTATTTTAACCTTTAATCTTCATGTTTGGTATGAATTATTTAACACCAGGTAATTAAAAAACTAATTTAGCTATACATCAACTATTAACCGAGTATATTATAAGTATTTAAAGGAGCTACAAAGATAATACTTAAGACCCTCTTAGATTGAGGATTCTTTCGTTCTTTTAAAGGAATTGAAATAGTAAAACTAACAATTTAATAACATAGCGATCAATTAATAATTATAACATATGATGAGTAATTCTGCCTACGATTGTTTGAAGATACAAATGATGTAATCTCCTACAACGTATTATATTAGTACATCGATTAAAACACTGTACTAGAGTAACCTCGATGCGTTTCTGCGTTCCTTAATGAGTACTCGCTAGCCGTTCCGTCTTATGGCGGTGCTAATATCCAAGCAGGCAAGAAAAACGACCGGCCATTTTGAGGGCGTACGAGATTCGTCACATCTCGGCTCATCTCGGCTCATCTCGGCCTACCACTGTGCAGTTGTCTCTCGTTTCCACTGGTTTTTCAGTTTTTTTAATTATGTTCTATAATTTCCTGAATTATTTTATATCTAACTTTAATTCCCGAATTATTATATATTTAACTCTTTTAATTAAATTTAATATAATATTACCGAAGCAAAATGCCACACAATTGTAGTCCTGTGATACCTGTGATAGTGCAAGATAATCGTTTTGAAATTTTATTATGTTGATGATGTTTTATATTTAACTTAATATAATTTAATGTGAGCTCTACATCCTTGTGACCAAGTGTTAAAACTAGCAAAATGCTACAAATATGTTGTGCTGTGAAATGCATTCACACAACAGAAAATTGTAAACTAAAAAGATTTCCAGCGGTTCCCAGAGGAGTATAATTTGGGGATCTAACCTAAAACCGGTGCATTGGCAAAGTAAAGGACACCACAGGATTTGTGAGGTAAGCACGATCTTATTTTTATTATTAATCTTCTTACGAAATTTTGAGTAAGAAACATAACCAAGCTATCTTGACAGTTATTAAAGTTAGATTTGCATGAATACCGTAGGCCTGTTCGAGGTTAATAAACTTAAAGTAGGCTATATAAGTAATTAGAAAACGTACATGGCCTAGGCCTATTAAAACTAATCAGCATAAACCACTGATGAGTCCTATAATTTTGGACCCTATTAACTTAGACAACGGCTCTAGTATGTCTTAACTGTTCCATTTAAGCCATTTCTTTCTTAAAATATAAAAATTATTGTTATCAGCCGTACATTATTTCAAACATTAAAACACATAGAATCAATTTGAACCAAAAAAGAAGCAAAAAGAAAAAACCTTTACATTAAATAAAAAGTTCCACTCACCTAAGCGATGGATATCTTTCGGCCATTCTAGAACTATTGATCACACTACACTAAGCCCCAAACAAAATTTTTACCATCTTTATGAGGGAATAATAATCGTCTATGATGACCAGAATTTACTTTACTTCAAAGTAAATTTAACTTCTAATTATTTAAATATATGTAGGTGACATGTAGGCCTATCCAAAACTCCCAAATTATAGACAAAGTAAAACATAATATTGATGATGTCATTGAAATAACACAACTTTATATTCGTTATTAGGTATGACACTTATCCAACCAAGCTTAACCTTACCTTTTATTATCATGACACTCTATAAACCCGACTTAATCTAACGTTTCATGTGTAAATAAATTAAATTTATTATTATAGATAAAATTAACCATTCATTGTAATAAATATAGATGATGCATATAAGAAATTACCTCTCTATCCTCGATAGATTGTAAAATACAGAAATATCCATATGGAGAGGGGGCAAAGGCCCCTTCTAAAAATTATATCATGCGAGAATTTTAAAGAACTGTCCCACAATAATAATGGTGCAAACTGACCATTTATATGACCTTCCATCTGGTCAGGTGAGAACAATGTGTCTTTTCCTTATTTTACACACAACCCATCCACCCCCCCCCCCCCCCCCCAATTTTGGTCACAGAGCTACAGTGCTGGTGGATAAAAGAGGAAGGGGTGGGTTCCCCGAAAAAATAAAGTCGTTAAATCTATGCCCTCCCCTTCCCAAATATCCCCCTAAAGTTCCCCGCTGTTGTTTATAATATTTCACAAGTTACATACACTTTATTTGATTGCTTGATTTTTAATTAAAAACAAAAACTACTAATACATTTTGGTACATGAAACATGTAGTAATGTACCAATATTTATTACTATTACATAATAGCTCGTTTTAATTACAGAAGTATTTAGCTTAAATGACGACTAATATTGCCTTGACATTATTTTGGAAGGCCTCTTAGATTTTGAATTGCCGCCAAAACTTGCCATACTTAGTTGATAATTACTTAAAGTTGTGCAATTTTTATGGACTTTCACTTTAATATTCGTATATTTTAAGCTTTTATGATTACATAAACATTCGTTATATAATTTATTTAGTTCTAAATACATGCGTAATTAACGTGTAAAATTCAGTTCTCTCCATAAGAAAAGCATTGTAGGCTATGACGTCATACCCCCACAATGGCATACTGCGAATACTCATTATATCTAGGTTATTCTACACTGTACTGGCATTGAGAGACCTCTAGCGGGATACAGAGGGACTGACTTGCAATTCAAGGCTCAGTTGAGCTCCGCTAGGTAGCACCACTGTGTAGCGAGGTTGGTAGACACTCGTTACCGTTTTGTTCGAGTCGGAGACACGGTAAGGTTGAAGTTATACTGTATTTATTATGATGTCATTTCTAAAATTTCAAAACCACTAAAACAATCCTCAATTATCTTATAATGTTATGTTGGGACCCTGTTTAATGTGATTCAAGGAAGTCTAGATATTTATTTCTAACCGTTTACTTTGATATAAAAAAAAAGAGTTATTTCAAATGAATCGTCCTCGAAAAAAAGACTAAATCTAACATTTTCCTTATTTTGTTAAATGTTATCAACTTTGACCTCAAAAAATTATGTTCGCATTTATATAAGTTTCTTCCCGCCAAAATCCTACTATAACCGACAGTCCCTTAACACTCAACACGAATCAACACGAATCAACAAAACCTTATATATATATATATATATATCTTAGAACGTAACAACATTCCATAAATAAATCGGTGCTGAGACAAATAAAAAAAATAATGGCTTACCTGCACAGGTATGAGAAGACAAGGCGTACAAATCAAAAATCCCGTTTATTTGCATCATCGTACCAAATTTAAAATAATACAATACCAATCGAACTTACCTCGATTTTCGGACATTATTTTCGAGAATTGATCCGAATCGCTAACGTTAAGCCCATCTACCAAATTTTGGGGTCTTTTAAAAAAAAAGTTGAAATAATATCACAAATGTTTCTATTGCAACGAACGAAAACGATTCACTAAACGATATTTGTTAAAAACTTTTGCTGAGCACTAAAAAAAAAAACTATCGCGGTCAATTTGACGCGAATTTAAAAGAACCGTTAAAAGACAACAAAATTATCGTATCCATGTAACATTCTCTTCTCGCCGTAAAAACGCTCGTCGAAGACCCGAGTGGAAGCAGGTTTGATGGTTTGTTTTGAAAAAAAAAAAAAAAAAGTTCCAAGAGTTCAGTGCGCTTGCGTCTAAACCCTTTTATTTTCCAGAGCTAACGAATCACGTGGATATGCAACGTGACGATTTCTCGAAGATTTTGCCTTCTTTTTTAAAAAAAATTCTACAATCGACTAATACATTAGTATAGTAATAATAATAATAAACCTTAAATACTTACATTCTAGACTCAACCGGGATTTTAATCATTAAAAGCCTAAACTTTATTTGTCAAGATTGAGGCCAAGTCATGTAAGTGCTACAAGAACGTGGATCTCTTTTTTATTAATCTTTATGTTTAACAATGAGACTGATATTTGAGGAGGGTGTATAGGAAGAAATGTTCCTCCATAAACAAGAAATGACGAGATAAAATTGTTTAGCATAGCGAAGAGACTTTACGACGGTTAAATCGGAAGTTTGACCCTTCATAGTTTTTTATTATATTATGCAACTCCGCGTCTTACTACCCGTTCGAGTTAAACGCTTGAGTATTAATTACGCGAATGGATTAAGAATTGGTAAGGTAGAGTTTAGAGGAAGTGAACCCACATTTGTGTGGAAGGAGAGTGGAAAACCATTTAGGGGTAAAACCACCCCTAGTTCACCCGACCGAGATTCGAACCTCAATCTCCCCGGGCAGTCTAGCTGAACACGAAACTAGCGCGTTAGCCAACTACGCCACTGAGGCTGGTCTTTCATGGTTGATTAATTGACTGCCATTCAATTTAGTGTCGTTTTTATATGGTGGATTTAGTTTGTAAGTTGTCTAATGATGGAGTGAGTTGGTTCTGGCAGTTTAAATTACAAAACCCTTAAAAACATTTGCATATCCCATTAGTTGGGTTTTGGACAAGAACCACAACAACAACAACAACAAAAAACAAACACAAAAATGAAAATCTTAAGAAGATCAATTTGACAGACAGGATGACAAATGAATAAGTCCTAGGAAGATTGGGTGAAAAGAGAACCATTTTGGATGTGATTCTTCGGGACAAAGCAAAATGGATCGGACACATCCTTAGGAGGAACTGTCTTCTGTGGGATGTCATAGAAGGAAAGGTTGAGGGAAAGAGGAGCTTGGGAAGGAGAAGGATTAAAATATTGGATGACTTGAAGGAAAACAAAATATTCTGGTATTTGAAGAAGTCAGAGGACAGGGTGCAATGGCTCACTGACAAAAGGAATGGACCTGTCGTAAGACAGAACACCTAATAGCAATTAAAACCTAAGTACAGCTAAGCGTCAAAATTAGTAAACACACATTTTCGCTTATTTCTTAGAACCTGTATCATAGTTTGTTTTCCAAACAAAAGATATCTCCCAAAAATAAATAAAAATAACAGGAAAAATAAAATATACCGATAAACGTGCAGTTTTTGTTACTTACAAAGGAAGGTTGTTAAACCTGGAGAGAAGCGCCTTGACAACACTTACCTGAAACAAAATAAAACAAGTTGTAACCTTCATAACTCAAAAACATTTGCATATAAATGTATCAAACTATCACATTAATGTGTTCATACGTCAAATCATGTGATATGGAGCTGTCACTCTCAATAGATATTATTAATATCTATATGATGATAATAATAATAATACCAGTTTCGGTGGCTGCATGGTCTAACTGCTACTCTCACACTAGACTAGACTGCCGATGATGGGTAGTTCGAGGTTCGAATCTCGGTCGGGTGTATTGAGGGTGGTTTATACAAAAATGGTTTTCCACTTGGCCTCCACGCAAATGCAGCGATACCATTAGCATAGTTAGTTAAAAAAAAGCGTACAATACGAACGGGTAGTAAGACGCGGTGCTAGTATATAATAATAATAATAATGTTTTCAATATTGACATCAACACTAGTTTTAATTGCTTAGACTCCCTTTCTACCAGAATACGCCAATGAACATTCCGATTTTAGGGCTGAGCAGTAGGGAAAAAACAAACAGCCAATGCGCATGCGTGGACAAAATTATATTAAGATAATATTTTATAGAGTCTATCTATGGTAGGAGAGGTAATGATTGACAGTTGACAGAAGGTTCTTTAATGTAAACATTGGCTGAGAGTCACTATTGTCAACCTATGTGCGATTAATTATTATTTTCTTAATTTATAAAGTAGTGAACTATTTATTGATATTATCAATCGAAAGTATTTAAAAAAAAAATGCTTCAAATATTACTTAGCTAAGTATAATTAGATTTTTCATAACTTACTTAAAGAACAAAAAATCAATTAAGCTATTAATTTTTTGTTTCGCAATTGTGGTAACAAAGAGATATTATAGTTAATTAAGTAATAAATTAAAAATTAGTATATTCACACTTGTATTTTGTTAGAACTGCCAAAAAAATAATATTTTTTATAACTCCGATGGAGAACCATACATAGTATTAGTTTCAAAATAAAACGTTTTTATTTTATAAATACATACGATCAAAAACTGTTTGTATAACGTCAATCAATCACCCTGATTTAACCCCGGTTCTCCTTCTTTATTTATGAAGAGAACGCAGCCTTTTAAAATCTCTCAGCTGTAAAGTATTTTTTTAAGAAAACAACAGACGCGCTTTAAAAAAAACTATAAAACGGTTAGTTCTTAAGTGTATATATTTCAATAATGTAAAAAAAAACTGTTAAAATAAAGGCTTGTTGAGAAAGTTTTGACTGCCAAAAGTAAAAATAGCTAAACATGTGTTTTGCAGATCATGTGGTTTGGCGGATGGATACAATATGAGAGTAGATCTTGTAACTTCTGCTGTCAGTTCGCACTCGCACGTTGGATGGACTGGAGTAACCTCTAACGTGTATTTTTTTTCCCATGTCCTTCAATGGAGCGCCCCGTGATTTTGAGCAACTAGCTAAACACTGGTGTCGTATAAGTTGCCTACACAATCTATCTCACGGCGCTTCTCAGGATGCAGTATTGCCCTCATCAGTCTGAAGGAGGTGCCATATTCTGGGAGGTGAAGGATTAATCTAGCTCAGGGGTCCCCAAACTTTTTTCTACGCGGGCCATATAATATATTTTACACATTTTTGCGGGCCAAAGTAACGTCCACCTGTTCTTCAAGTAGCATTATTTTTACCCTTGAATGCCTTGACATGTGCAAATAATCACAAATAAATTTGTTTCAACATGCAAATTTAGATTCAAGTCATATGGCCAGTCACGTCTGTAAAAAAAATGCCACTTAAGCGGGTTCTGAGAAAAAATGCAAAAAAAAAGTCCATTCTTTAAGGCCTTTTATCCTACCAAAATAGTACTATACAGCAACATTTGGTATGAGATAAGGACTTACAGAACGGGCGCTTCCCTATTTAAATTATACTTATAGCTCGTAAGATCTGTGAAACGAAATAATAAACACTGTTACAGAAACATGTTATTTTTTTATGCCTTCTCAACTTCCGATTCTCAAAGATCTATTAAAATATTTATTTTTATATAATTAAAAAATATTATTTTAAACAAAGTTGTTTATTTTAAGTCTTATACAACTCTGCAATTTTAAGTTATTAATATCTCAAAGAGTTGACTAAATGATCAAAATTGTTTATATTCACTTATAGTCATTTTCACGGGAAAATGGTTCAGCCATTTTGTTTGTTTGTTAAAAAGTGCCTGGATAGGAATTTTAATCAGAATCGTTTGATTCAATTTTGAATAATTTTTTTCCCTCGTTTTTACCTAAAATAAATCACCCTTAATTTTAGGTTTGGATAGATAATTCCAAAAATCCCCTTCTTGGGATATTTATGAAAACTCTAGAAACCAAATTTTTAGCTTGATCTGTAAAATCGGTTTTGGTTTTAGACCCAGTACCTAAACCAGACAGACGACATTGCAAAAAAAAAAAGTTTTCACGTTCAGGAATTCACGAAACTTCGACATACACACAAAAATTTAGAATTCGATAAGTCGCGAGAAAGTAAATAAATAGATGATTTGCGATATTGGTTGATTACAACCGTTCAAGTAACTAAGCGCCTTGGAGCAGTAGACGCAACCCGGCATACAGTAGTGTGAGAAGAATTGCCCTACAAATCTATCTCACGGCGCTCGCCACTTCTTATTCATATGAGTGAGCCTTTTATTACTAGTGGTATGCGAATGGGTGTTTTTTTTTTACTTCGATTAAAGTTTGAATGAAAACTAGAGGATTTTTTAGTTAAAGTAGTATATAGCAACATTTAAAATGAAATATTTCAAGTTGAATTTCTGTAATAGATACAATAGATACATGTGTAAAGCATAAATAAATAAAAACATATATTTTTTTAATAGTCTAGTTCTTTTTGTGAAAAAAATTATAATCGCACAAATTCGAAATTTTAGATAAATTTGATATATTTATACCATTTTTACTAAACTAATAGCTTTTAAGAGTGAAAGATCGAAAATTCCGATTACTCAGATTTCTCAGTTTTGTAAATAAAAAAAAAATCTTAAAAGTAAAGTTGGAGCAGCTACTAAAATTATACAGATGGAGTGAACTCGGGAGTCACCCACTTCAGTGGATGCATGGTCTAAGGCGTAATTCTCGTGTTTAGCTATACTGCCGATGATAGGGGGATCAGTGTTCAAATTACGGTCGTGTGTACTGGGGGTAGTTTTTTTAAATATGGTTTTACACACTCCTTCCACGCAAATTCACGTACACTTCCTCTAATGTAACCTTCCTAATCCTTAAAACCATTAACGTAATTAGTACATAAGAAATGCGGTACTGGAAAAAAAAAATTATTAGTTTATTTATTTTAAAACTAGAATCGGGGCCGGATAATCGAAACTCTAGTGTACTTTTTTTTCACCTGAACAACCCCCCCTTTCCTCCCCTCCCGTACCATATGGCCGTCATCTACCCCCCTCGTGCCCACGTGACCGGGAAGATGTTGACAATGTCGAGGAGGGAACAATCAGACGGAAGGTGCTCTCGTGGAACTGACAGCGATTCACGTGTGAGAGAGAGAGAAAAGAGATAGAGAAAGAGAGTGAGTGAGAGAGGAGGATAGAGGACATACTCCTGGTCCCGACAGGTCCCGAGGCGAGCCACGAGACACCTTTCACGTGGATCCTTTCCCCCCCTTCCCCCCCTTATGTAGTCCTCCTTGTCTTACCTCACATCCAATAATCATAAAAAGGGATTTTTTTTTTTTAGAAAATACAAACATTATTTTACTCAGGTCAACATTGATAACATTTAACTATTTTATTATTGTTCATTTTAAGGGATTGATAATATCTATCAAAAGTGACAGCTGCAGATCACATGACTTGACGTATGAATATGTGAAAGGAGATCTATTAACGTCTCAAGCTGCCAGATAAGGTTCTTCCTTTGAACATTGGACTGTAGTAAAAAAAATTAAATGTCAAATAAGGTTCTTCCTATGAACATTGGACTGTAGTAACTTTTCTAGCTGTCAGATAAGGTTCTTCCTAAGAAGATTGGACTGTAGTAACTTTTTAGCTGTCAGATAAGGTTCCTCCTATGAACATTGGAGTGTAGTAACTTTTCTAGCTGTCAGATAAGGTTCTTCCTTTGAACATTGGACTGTAGTAACTTTTCTAGCTGTCAGATAAGGTTCTTCCTAAGAAGATTGGACTGTAGACTATTGGAGTCTTATAAAATTAACATTTACATCCCCCTTCCCCCTTTTTTTCTATTTGCCATCTATTTTGGGGGTGTGGAGGGATTTCCCACCAGCCACTACAGCTAAAACAACCTGGATCTTATTTGTGAAAGTGCATCCTAACCAGACTTATATCGAACGTTCAAGAATGTCACCTCCATTATCTGGGTAGAGTGTGTAAGCATAGCATCATCACTCTGTGACGTAACGACCAGTAAAAGTGGTTATTTCTATTTCGTCGCGCGAGAAAGTGAGTCACTAGCCGGTGGCGCTGCCTCTCGGCCGATGTGTGTACCAACAATACTGTGGGGTACTATACATTTCGGTCGTTGACCGCGTGGTTTTGGAAAGTAGGACATCCAAGCACCAAGGCCTTGAGCTAGCTCTGTCGCTTGTCTTCGCTTTTTTTGTTTTTTAACGATTGGAACCTGCAAAGCACATGCGCCTGCTTTTTGACTCTTGGATTGTACAACCGCTGCAGAAAAAGTTTGATCATTCTAAAGACCTTACATCTGCCTCAGTGACGTGGTTAGCCTAACGCTCTAGTTTTGTTTTGAACTAGACTACCAATGACGGGGATATAGAGGTTCAAATCTCGGGTCGGGTGCACTGAGGGAGATGTTTTCCAAAATGGTTTTCCAATCTCCCTCCACTCAAATGCAAGTACGCTTCCTTTGAATATAAGAATGTAACCTTCCTCATTACTAAAACTGTTAGTGTAGTTAGTACATAAGCGTATAGTCCGAATGGGTAGTAAGACGCGGTGCTTAAAAAAGAGAAGTAAGACAGACATGTCAATTGGTTGTGTATTGTCGAATGAAATTATTATATATTATATGTATATGTATATGTATATATGTAATATACATACATATATGTATATATGTAAATATATTATACATATATGTATATATGTAAATATATATGTATATATGTAAATATATATACATATATGTATATATGTAAATATATATACATATATGTAAATATATAATATTGTAATATGTAAATATATATACAATATGTATATATGTAAATTATATACATATATGTATATATGTAAATATATATATGCATATATGTATTATGTAAATATATATATGCATATATGTATATATGTAAATATATATGCATATATGTATATATGTAAATATATATATGCATATATGTATATATGTAAATATTATATGCATATATGTATATATGTAAATATATATATGCATATATGTATATATGTAAATATATATATGCAATATGTATATATGTAAATATATATATGCATATATGTATATATGTAAATAATATATATAAAGAATTTATTTCGACAATACACAAACCATATTGACATGTCCATGTCTATTGACATGAATGAAATTCTTTATATATATATATATATATTTTATATAATTTCATTCGATATATAATGTTGTTTTTTTGTAAAACTAGTCTACAAATTAATGGAAGGACATTGGACCAATCATAAAGAGAAGAACTACTTTCACCCGTTTGGACAACGTGACGCTGTAAATACGTAACCGCTTGACATAGAACAAAATATGTTTGTTTACAATATATTTCATAACTGGTTCATTGTCACGCCGGAAACTTTCCAGTCGATAAAACTACTAAAGTTTCACTTAGTAAGTGTAACAAGCACACGAATGAACTTGCACTTTCTGGGACAATATAAAGATGGACGTGATATAGTCACATTAAAAGAACACACGGAGATTCAGGTTATATAATTCAATTAGAAGAGAGATAAAATAAGAAAAATGTAGCACTAGAAATAGTAGCAATATTTTATAACCAAACGAGTCGTACCTTCTTTTTTTTTTTATGTAAATCTACAGATCACGATATCTTTTTTTTTTTTTCCAGAGACCTCAACCATTTTTATATGACACTGGTAACCCTGTCTTAAGGGGACCGCCTCAGACATTCAGCTCTAACGTAATATATAATTCTACGACGCGTTATTTCAAAATATGGTTCACGCCTAAATAAAGTCGAAAGTTTCCAACAAGGCTCTTTCTCCTTAACAAACCTATATTTTGAGTTTTATTGATCGAAAACAAATGTGTGAAAATATGATATTGGTTCATTTTCAACGACTTTTTAATCATATTAGCGCAGCTATGAGAATAGTCTTGATGAAAACGCGCTCTAGATTTAGTATTCCTGTAACAAATACAATCATTGTTTAATATTTGAGAACTAGCAGAGAGATTTCCTCTTTGCTCTGAGATTAGAAGTCTCGTATCTTTCTTTACCGTCTTTCTTATTGATATGGCAAAAGGTGGTTGTAGGAAAAGGGGAGTATAAGCTTAGCCGGGTCTAGAAGTAGTTCCAGAAAACATCATTGTATTTTAAGCCATGTGACCTGACAGTGATTGGTACTTTCTCGCTGACCGCCTTAAATGTAGAAAATTATACTAAAGTAACTACCGAAAAAATATTTTATTTATTTTGTCCAAAAAAAAAAGTGTTTTTGCTATAGACACTGTAAAAATACGAACTTGAACTTTCTTCTCCTCCGAATATGACGTACTTATCGATAGTCAGCCATTCGATTCTTAAGACCGTTCGATAGTGGTAGTGTCCTCATTGATACCGACCTCTGCGTATAGATGGCGACATGGGTGCAGATTCTCCGGGGTAACGAGGCGCGCATGCTCTGTTGCGTTTAAGAAAGAGAGAGAGAGAGAGAGACGGTTGGTTCTTGACCGGGATGGCGGTCGCCGAACTCCGGGTGTACCCCCCCCCCCCCACGATCTGGGCCGATTACACCTAGCTCAGGAGTTACGTGAAAACTCAAGGATTCGAGCGAAAGTTTTCTTAGAGGCACACAACAAGACAAGACTGATACAGAGAACAAGGTGCTTTAAGGGGGCTCCATCCACATTGTGATGGACCTAACTTAGAATCCTGTGATAATAAAAAAAAATCGTACTTAAGATTTTGATAAATGTCGCGTTTCATGACCCCTTGAAACATAAAAAGTTGATTTCGCAATCCCATCTGTCTGTCTGTATTTTAACTTAGAGCCGATGCTATTTTACCGAGTGGGCTAAAACTGGGTATTTAGGGTATTTATAAGGTCCTCCCCGAGGGGTGTTTGGCATTAGATATCTAACCCTAACATTAAGGGTAGTTTACTGAAGGAGGAAAAGAGATCAAATCTATTTTCTCAAAATCCGCTCTAACGATTTTTATTAAATTTGTATCTAGGCATTTTTTTTAAATTATAAACAAATTGGCAGCTCTGGTTTCCCCATGAAAATGACTTTAAGGGCACTTTACATAAGTAGTAATTTTCAATTTTAATCATATATCTGTAAATATTTGAAATACTAAATAATTTGTCACTGTAAACATGTAGTAATATTAAATATAAAACTCTTTTATTTGAAATATATTTTGAAAAACCAATACTTTCTGAGCTATATGCGAATATTTATATTTATTATTCAAGTCTTTTAAAATTAAATTAATTCTAATGCTCTTTGGTGGACAATGTTTCTTTAATAGTGTTTATTATTTTAGCTCTTTGAATGCGTGTATGTTGTTTACTTTCACAAATTTTACAAGTTTTTAGTAAATGTCTTTATTTTATGATTAAAGAAAAAGAGATAAAGTTTGTGCGGTGAAACGTACCGTTTATTTTAATTAATTCACTAAAAACCTCGTCGGATGCAATGAGATGTAAAAACATTTTAATCCGAACACCGCCAGGTATTTAAGCTAATAGTTAATAAGATAGCGACTTTAGGAATGGAATTTGTTCCTATCTTGTCTGATCTCGGGGGAGGGAGGTTAACATTCACCCTCTGAAAGTGTGGATTGAGGGTCATCACCACCCCCTTTAGCCCCCACCTTCATACTCCCCCCCCCCCACGAACTTGCACAAACTGCAGACGAATGTGGTTTTTTTTAGCACCGCGTCTTACTACCCGTTCGATCAATACGCTTATGTATTAATTACAATAGTGGGATTAGGAAGGTTATATTTAGAGGAAATATACCCTCATTTGCATGGAGGAAGAGTGAAAAACTATTTTAGAAAAAACTCAGTACACCTGACCGATATTCGAATCTTGATATCTTTGTCTAACACGAGTGATTCCTTAGACCATGCGGTCACCGAAGCAGGTGTAACTCTTTTATCACCTTGACGTTTTATATTATGGCCCTACCTTATATGCTGTACCATAGTGAAACCATGCAATGGTAAGCTTGTTACCAAGGCCGTAGTCGGGGTGGGGGGGGGGTTCAAACCCCCTCAAAATTTTATGGACCAAATATATATGGCTTTATTTATGATTCAAACAATATCAAAATTAATGTACAAATACAAATTGGGGGACTGTGTAACCGTATAAAACACTTCAGATAGCTTCTAGAACTGTTTATCACTTAGAATTTTTTTTTAGCCTCCGGCAATTGGGGAATGTGCTCCCCCTGAAATTACTGGCCGGCTACGGCCTTGCTTCTTACCGTTAAGGGTAAACGCAAAAGTATACGTTTTATACAACAACAAAAAAAAGTGTAATTACATGAAAATTGAACACACACACACACTCACTTGTCATAAAATTGAACCATCGAAGAAAACGAAACACTCGAAATATTTCGAAACTGTTTTTTGTTTCTCTCTCGATCTGTCCGCCTTATTGTACTGTCCTAAAACATCTTCATCAATCGTTAGAGTTGATCGGCTAGCAACTGTACTTCGGTTAGTTTCGTTTCGATCCTGGACGAGTAGATGAGATTATGTGACCGGTGAAACGAGAGTCTATCTATCTATTTAAATATTTATCTATCTATCACTTGTGGCTTTTACGAAATCCCGCGGACCACTTGATAGCGTGCTATGTCTAGTCGCTTTTGGTGCGTCGGTACAAATGTGACCTAACGACGGGGTGAATGACCTGGCGACTCGCCTGCGCCGCTCCACGACGTCGTGGGCGAGGGGGGAGGGGTGTAGCGGGGGGTGGAAGTTCCCGTTCAACCCCCGCGTCGACCCCTTTGAGCGATTGTAACCGCAATGCAAGGTTACATGCGAAAATAAAACTATCGGCCCCCGGCTGGACATTTTAAATTTGTTGTTTTTAACCGACAGGTTTAGGCGAGTAGTTAGCACTCTTGACTTTGTCTCGGGAGGTTCAGTGTATTTTATTGGTTCGATTCCCGTGTCCAGGTGTAATTTTTAAATTAAAATAATATGATACTTAAATGCAGCTATAACCGTAACTAAAAATATATAATAGCGTGGCTATTTAACCGGTCTTTTTTATAAAGTTATATCGGATATTTTTATTCTGTTTAGGATTTCTATCCATAGACGGGAAGAAATGGTACAGTTTATTATTGTGAAGTGTAAGGAAGGTAAAGTGAATTTAAGACCAGTATTTTGCAGTTTTTATAGCAAAACCTTTTTTTAATCAAAATAAATCAAAATTTTATCCATTAGAAACATATAGTTTAATTTTCTTCACGTGTTGATATAAACATTTGCTTAATATCTGTCATGAGCATAGCGACATTAGATGAAAAAGGTTTTGAATTAAGATAAAAAGTTGCCATTAAAATTCCAGGACACCCTCGACAAGATATTCAACAACTGTTGATACCACCGCGTGGAGAAAATTAAACTCTGTTTGTGATGAAGCAATATTTGATTTATTTTGGACATGTTTTGTTATAAAAACTTAAAAAAAAAACACTGACTTTTACTCGATTCCCCTTCCATACCATATTAATATTTTACAAAAAAAAATTATGAAGATCTGGAAGGTGTAGATAAGTTAGAGCCTAAAATAAGTACGTGACTCGCGAAAATTTGTAAAACAAGGGGGAAATAGCAAACAACCCACATTACAGGTAAATCCAGTGTTTGTTTAAGAGGTGGGTCGTATTTCGTGTACATGAGGAAAAGGGTGTGGGGGGGGGGGATCGAATCGCGGCCCGGAAACTACGAGAATAGTTGCAGCATCGATCGGTATCGCCGAAAATATAAACCTGAGCCGTAAGGTCTGGGGTTCAGATCTGAGCACGGTGCAATTGGTAAGATTTTCCATCCCATGTACTATCATAATCGGCAGTTATTTTATTGTTTTAAGGTATAATTTAGAGGAAATGTATCTGAATTTGTGTAGAGAAAAACTGGTGAACCGATTAGGTAAAACCACCCTTACTGCATCTGACTGGTATTCGAACCCTAACCTCTCGATCATAGGCAAACCAGTTATATATTTGTTTAGCAAATATCTACCGCACCGTAAACTAAACGTATAGATCGTCTAATCTGGTTTTCTGGTGATGGGAAGGCCAGGATTCAAACCCTGGACCTTTTGTACTGAAAGTGTATTTGTATTTTTCCTGAATGCGGGCAAGTTATCTTCCTCATCCTTAACCCATTCAACGTAGTTTAAACGGATTCCATTAGTAACACACGCTACAAAAACCAAAGTACCGTACTAAAATCTTACGCCATCTAAATTTATTTATCAACGTCACTAACTTAACAATAAATCTCCCTTTAATGTGATAAAGATTGCTCAAATTATTCAAGGATATTTCCATCAGAGCCCTTATAAATCTAGAGAGAAAAAAAAGAAGAGCTAAACATGAGATGAGATGGTGAATCGCGCGTCTTCCTGCTGCATCTAATGTGTTAGTGATACTTCCTTTCAATTTATCTTAACAAAAAACTACATAAAAATAAAATTAAAGTCTGTTCAGCACAGGAATTGTCTTCTTAAAGGCCTTTTTCCCTACCAGAAATATACTATATAGTAGGATATTGGTAGGAAAAAAGACCTTTCAGAGAGTAATTCCTATCGTGAATGAAGTATATGCATCCTAAGAAACAGATGGAGGAATGTTGTTGCTTCGACAAGTTAAAAAAAAATATTATAGATTCAAAAGTTTTTAATTATTTATTTTTTGTTGGTCACCGCATGTTAAGTTATGTAAAACACAGAATATACAAAATAATAGTTCTCTATTGGTGTGAAACGTGTCCTATTACCTTATATGACGAAAACAAATATTTAGGGTGTCCGAAAAAGAGGTGCTTAGGAAGATATTTGATCTAAAGAGGGATGAGGTTACTAGGGACGGGAGGAGGTTATATATTGATGAGTCACATACCCTGTACTTATCACAAGACATTGTTAGATCAATCAAGTATCGTAGATTGCGTTGGGAAGAACATGCAGTGCGAATGGGAGATTCTAGAACCTTGTTCAGGGTACTGACTGGTACACCCAATGGGAAGAGACCATTGGGAAGACCTTAGACGCAGATGGGAGGATAACGTTAAGCTGGACCTCTGAACTATTATATAGTTTAATGAGGTGGACTGGGCGAGATAAGGATAGGGTGTAATGGTTAGGACTAGCTCTTTAGCCCCGATCTCTCTGTCCAGTCTAGTGCGAGACCTATGCCTTAAACCACAAGGCCACCGAAGCGGGTAGCCCAAAATTAATTACATATAAAGAAACACACAATTGAAATATCCCTGCCACGCCTCCTAAACAAATAATAACTAAAATAATATATATAAATTAACCAGCCCTATGGGCATAAAGGGAAAAAGGCGTTAGTCTCGTCTCGTCTGGTTTTTCTGGTTTCTAGAGGTTCCTTGGCTAGCTATACCGAGGCAGCTTTACCTAAAAGTATCTCCCATTATCTTATTTTTACCCGCCTCGGTGGCGTAGTTGGCTAACGCGCCAGTCGTGTTGAGCTCTACCGTTGAGGACGGGGAGATCGAGGTTCGAATCTCGGTCGGGTGAACTGGGGGTGGTTTTTCCTAAATGGTTTTCCACTCTCCCTCCACGCAAATGCGGGTTCACTTCCTTTAAATTCAACCTTACCCATTCCTAATCCATTAGCGTAATTAGTACTTAGGCGTATAACCCGAATGGGTAGTAAGACGCGGTGCTAAATATTATTATTATTATCTTATTTTTCATGTAAATGCGGGTGCATTTCATATTAATTTTCCACAAAACTGTGGAAGGTGATTAAGACAAGCACGTAAAAAAAAAACTATGATTTTTTTAAAGTTGTTTTTATAATTTTTGTACAAAAAATCATTAAAAAACATGATTCTTTTTAAAAATTCAATCTACCTGAAAAGCGATGCCGACAGAGATAGCTACTATCTACATTCTACCGGGATAGCAAAGGATAGAATCCTGGAAGTAGGCTAAGTGGAGGGAAGGGTTATGACCCGGGGGGGGGGGTGGGAGGGTATAAAGGTTCATTGACCTCGTGACCCATCTAGTCTGACCCCCAAGACTGGAGAAGAGGGAACGGTCGATGGAAATTTACTGTTGACCTTCTTCCTGTGCGCGCGTGCGCATTAAGGTTATATTATCCTGCGCACGTGAACCTTCAAGGAAGAGGGAGAGGGGGGGGGCAAGGTTGAGATTGATTAATAGGGTTCTAAATATAGAGGCAATGATCCGTTATAATCATAAAAACTGTTATTGTTGCCAGGTTTTTTTTTATAATCATGATAGGGTATAGACACGGAATCAATTTGAAAAAGTTGCTTTGATCATAAATTAAAATTTATTACTATAAATTTTGTGAAAAAAAAATGTTGAGGGATTAAAGCAAACATAAACAAGAAATTTCCAGTACAAACCAGCCATTTCCAGTTAAAATCAGATATTTTCGACTAAAACCAGAAATTTCCAGTTTAAGCCAGATATTTCTAGTTTAAGCCAGATATTTCCAGTTTAAGCCAGATATCTGCAGTTAAAACCAGATATTTGAAAAAAAAAAATTCAAGTTTAAAGAACTAATGAGGGAGATTTTTTTGTTAGCTCGTAAAAAAAGGATTGCAAACGAATTCAATGAAAGGTAAGTTAGCTTAGATGGAATGCACCCACATTTGTAGGTAGAAGAAATAAGAAACCCCACACACTGTGAATTAATCACATCCAATTCTTTCGGGATGCGTTCAGCCCCCACCCTTATTTACTAATCCCCCCTTTCAGCGAATATAATAATAGAGCCTCTATAAAAGCGATCGCAAGCATGAACCCTTGACCAATCTTACTTATTCCAGGCAGTAGACCCCGCTTCCAGCCTACCATGCGTGAGCCAACGGAGCAATCTACTTTCGTAACTGGCTGTCTTACCAATCTGGAGCATAGAGCAGAGGTGGCCTAATGGTCTAGCACGTTAGACTCGCATCGCGCAAGGCCGCCGTTGAGCCTTGGCCATTTTCCACAAATGACCCTTTTTTTAACTGTGGTTTTTACCCATCCCATCTCCACGCTAATGCGGGTTAATTTCCACTAAAAATACACTTCTCAACCCTTCTGCTTGAATCAAGTCGTTAATAGCCTTTGTTTGCAAAAAAAAAAAAGCCAACTAAATAACCCGTTGACGCTTCACGTGTCAATTTTTCAATGGCATCTGTCAACTGTAGCTATTAGATTTTAGAAATGTAAGTTTGGAAAGGAAATTATTAGCTTATGAATAGAATGTAAATTTCCTAATATAATTCTAATACCAAATTTTAAAAAAAATTCTTCCGTCACTCCCGCAATAGTCCAATCTGCCGATGACTGGGAGATCAAGGTTCGAATCTCGGTTGGATGAACAGTGTGTAGTTTTTCCTAAATGATTTTCTGCTCTCCCTCCACCCTGATGCGGGTACACTTCTTCTAAAGATAACTTTCCTCATCCTTAACAATTAACGTAATTGGTGCGTATGCATTTAGTCCGAACGGGTAGTAAGACGCGGTGCTAAAAAAATATAATGTTGAATGAAGGCCAACTATTAAATTTAAAATATTTAATAAGGCCATCACATAAAATGCAGATTTGTATCTAACAAAAAAAAAAAAGCCCAATAAATGGTTAGTCTCTAACACTCATTTTTAAATTATGTAATGAGACTCCAACTGAACTTCAACTAGCTATGTATATTCTCGAGTCAGGCTAGTCTGCAAAGAACTGCTCCTCTCGCTTTCATTGTAACCATGGTAATCTATGAGGCAAGATGGCGAACGCGTGGCCGTACTACATGTAGAACATTCACCTTCATTTCGCAAAACTGGGACAAGAAGCTTTGTTACTCTCGCGCGCGGGGGGTCTCTAAGCACATATATACCGACACGCCGGGTGTAGAGTGGTAATAAGCGTGATAAAACGAGACCCTCCGCGCGAGGCTAGGACATTGCCGCCTCGCGAACTTTGTGACCGAGGTTAAAAGAGGGGAAGGGGGAGAAACGAGACATCTAGCCTCGCAGAGGGGCGCGACTTGATTATGATACAAGACCCAAAGGAGCACTGAATTACCTCGGAATCGAGGTCAGAGGGACCCGGGTTAAAGGCTAGGACATTGCCACCGACCGCCTTTTTTTTTTTTTTTTTTTTTTTTTTTTTTTTTTTTTTTTTTTTTTTTTGAGGTTACCAGGCTTTTATCGCGGATAAAGATGACGGTAACTGCACATAATGTAGAAACTTATCATGAGTGGGCTCTGGCAACGTGGTTGGGTGGGGGGGAGGATGTGACGTCATAAACCAGGCGCCGCCGTTCACATTTTTTGGCCCGCAACCTTCAAGGCATCGTCACGTGACATTAAACAATCGATTACTAAGACTTATTAATAATAAAGAAAAGTATTTGTTTCACTAAGTATTACGTGTTATTGTTGTTGCTGTGTAAATGTTTTAAAACCTTTATAAAAGTTGCTTATCATGATTAGGTTTCATCAATATAATTAAAATGGATCCCTCCGCCGCTAAAACGAAGCTTATAACATATTATTATCATCAAAATTGTTTTATGTATATATTGTCGAATATCCATTCATATTAGTAACCTTATTTGACAGTTAAACAAAACTAAATCTACCGCCATGTGTCCATACGCCAGGCCATGTGTTTAAACAACCATCACTTTTAATATAAGGTTTCAAATTTGAGAGCTACAAGTTAACTTTTGCTCAGTGTTGGCTTTTTATACGTTTATTTATATTTTCGAAAGGTTTATTTTTTTCAATGACTATCCTATTATATTTGACGAAACATGAAAAAAAAAGTATCATATGACGCTATACACATAACGCCTTAATAATCACAACTGAAACACAAGAATTTTATTAGCGGGTCACTCCGTTTTTATCTTGAAAAGTACAAATCTTACCGTGATTGATTACACTATGGTCCTATCTTATAAGCTACACCATAGTGGAACCACGTAATGTAAGCTTCCAGCCTTGCAGGGTAAAATGTTTTATGCACAAAAATATAGCATAAATGTGCAGTGTTATACAAATATATATGCTGTAAAACATTGTACATTTAAGTTATTTTTTATAAATATAATATATAGAATATATATTTATTTATTATTATAAATATATATTTATTTTATATCAGGTTAAATAAAAAACTAGTATTTTAAAATTATACTAAGAAAAATTGTAAAGCACAACCATGGCACTTAGTTAATGTATTTTCATGGGTTGTAAGATGTTGTGTGAGAATGACCTTGAAATACTTTTTTCGTCTCTTTTCTAGGGTATCACACTTTTCAGGTGTATTGCTAAATTGACATTTTCTGGCCCAATGGATGGTAGTTCCAGACGTCATTACAACTTAATTGACGCTTAATTATGTATAAATGATTTATAATGTCAGTCGTTTAAAAAAAACGCACCCTTTTCCGGTGGGACATAGAACTAAAACAAGGCGGCAAGATTCTGTGACTGAAACTTTATTATATGTGTACGTGGCTGCTTTGTAATGGCTGCCATATTGTTTAGGTCAAGCTGTAAGATTTATTTGAAAGAAACACGACTGCCATACAAGGTCGGCCACGCTATAAGATGTATTTGATATAACCAAGACTGCCCTCCAAGGTCGGCCACGCTATAAGATGTATTTGATATAAACAAGACTGCCGTCCAAGGTCGGCCACGCTATAAGATGTATTTGATATAACCAAGACTGCCGTCCAAGGTAGGCCACGCTATAAGATGTATTTGATATAACCAAGACTGCCATACTAGGTCGGCCACGCTATAAGATGTATTTGATATAACCAAGACTGCCATCCAAGGTCGGCCACGCTATAAGATATATTTGATATAACCAAGACTGCCATACTAGGTCAGCCACGCTATAAGATGTATTTGATATAACCAAGACTGCCACACTAGGTCGGCCACGCTATAAGATGTATTTGATATAACCAAGACTGCCATACTAGGTCGGCCACGCTATAAGATATATTTGATATAACCAAGACTGCCATACTAGGTCGGCCGCTCTCTAAGATAGCACCCAAGAGTGGAGAAAGTCGAGATGCACCGCCGCGAGTGATCCTACACTGGATTGGAACAAGTAGTCACTTTCACTAGTCACCTTATAACTACTCTCACTATCTGTGGACTACTTTTCCTCTTTTTACAACGACTTGTTAGCTACACAGCGTAAACAATCAACACAACAAAATGTTGTTGAATTTTATGTAATACTACTATGAAAAAAAAAACCAATCGGTTATATTTGTGTTACTAAGTATCCGGATGTTAATCCCGTCCCTGGAGTAGGGCTGAAGAAGGTATAATTTAAAGGAAATGTAACCGCATTCGCGTAGAGGGAGATTTTCGAATCAGCTTTAAAAGAAGAAAACTTTGGATACCCTACCGGGAGTTTAACCCTAACATAGTTTTGGTCCAATTTGCAAGTACAAACGTATTTTTTTGCTGACAATATTGATAACATTTTACTATATTATTATTATTATATTATTATTATTATTATTATTATTTTATAATTTTTGATAATATCTATCAAAAGTGACAGATGCAGATCACATGATTTGACGTATGAACACGTGAAAGTAGAATTAATAACTTTTCAATTAAGGCCCTTCCTCATGAAAATTGAACAGTAGGCCTATTGACATTTAAAAAAACTACTAGAACGCTTTTAAATACATTCATACGTCAAGTTAATTGGCATGCAGCTGTCACTTTTGATTTAAAGTCTGTTCACCGTAGGAATTGACTTCTAAAAGGCCTTTTTCCCTACCAGAAAGCTATTATATAGTAGGATATTGGTAGGAAAAAAGACCTTTCAGAGAGTAATTCCTACCGTGAATGGAGTATACATCATCAATACCTATAAAATAACACTTAAAAATTATTAAATATTTTCTATGTAGACAAAAAAAAAAGTATTTTAGTTTCTTCTGATAAAAATTCTACTTTGGGGATTAGGGATGGGTGTGTAGTATTATACTAGGTTTAGCTAGTTTGTAAGTCATGTATTGATGTGTGTCAGAAAGTACACATTAAATCGTATAATAAAAAAATCTATTGCAGAAGAAATCGAAAGTATAATGTCTTGGCCCTCAAAAATCTCGTGCGGTTGTGAGTTTGTGCGCATATCTCGCGAGTGGTACGAAGCGAAGGAGGGGATGTAGGGGAGGTAGAGTTGATAAAGGGGTGAAGGGAGAGAGGGGGCAGATAGTAGAAGACGTGTAACCTAGTTATCGAGGCCGGTGCAACGAACTCTTGCGGCGAGACTGAAGGACGCTTCCATGCAACAAGGGCACCAGTATCTGACTGCGACCTAATACATTGCTTGGATAACGCAAGCTGTGGCCGCGACCCAACGATACTCGTGGTTCTTTGATAACTAGAGGAACGTAAGCTGTGGCCTGTGACCCAACCGATACTCGTGGTTCTTTGATAACGAGAGGGACGTAAGCTGTGGCCCGCGACCCAACCGATACTCGTGGTTGTGGTGACCTGGTGGTCTAGGGGTAAGGTGTCAGACTTCTGTGCTGAGGTCCGGGGTTCAATCCTCGGTCCCGGCACGGACTTATCTGATTGCCAAACCACTTCCTTCACCTCTGACAAGACGTGTATTAATCACAACTTGTGAATGTGAGGAATGCCAGGCCTCCACCGTGGTTCGGATTCCACGTTAAACTGTAGGTCCTCCATTTCATCTCACAATCACCCTACCATTACACATTAGCGTAATTGCGTATAACCCGAACGGGTAGTAAGACGCGGTGCTAACAATAATAAAGATACTCGTGGTTCTTTGATAACGAGAGAGACATGGTCTTTGGGTAACGTTAGGCTACGAAAGAGATCTGGCACTTTGCACCCCGCCTCCCCCCAAAAAAAATTATGCTCAATAGTTTGTGGTCTCTTTGTGTTCACAATGTGCCCCAAATATGAACATTTGTGTTGTGAAACTATACCTTTTTTTAAAATATAACATTTAATGTGGTGGGCCAACTTCTTCCATAACACCTTTTAAAAAAAAACATTCCATAGTGTCATTCCCCAAGCGAGCTATACCGAACGTCGCATGTTGGTGAAGATAGTGCCAACATTTGCGGTTAGAAGTTGTCGTGTAATAAGCACAACGAACCCTCCGGTGGTTAATCTCAGTTTTCTAGACCATAAGCCGTTACTTTGAGGCTGAGTTGAGCCCGTTCCAGACCCAATGCTTGGTAGAAAATCTGAACGCACCGGGGAATTGAACCTGGGACCTCCTGTATCTTTATCCAGGAACTCTGATCACTGTAATTTTTAACATAATTATATAGATGACCGGACGGTCTAGGGGTAAAATGTCAGGCTTCTGTTCTGAGGGTCCGGGGTTCAATCCTCGGTCCCGGCACGGATTTATCTGATTGCCAAACCCTTCCTTCACCTATGACAAGACGTGTATTAATCACAACTTGTGAATGTGAGGAATGCCAGGCCTCCACCGTGGTTCGGATCCCACGTTAAACTGTAGGTCCTCCATTTCATCTCACAATCACCCTACCATTACACATTAGCGTAAGTGCGTATAACCCGAACGGGTAGTAAGACGCGGTTCTAATAATAATCATAATAATAATAACATAATTATTCCAAATTGTGTTTATTAATTTTTTCGTCTTGGTGTAAAGAAAGCTATCGTAGGCCTAAACGATCCAATCGTTTCTTGGTCTAGTTTTCACTTTCCATGAAAGTTTCTACTCGACTTGTTTTCCACTTTCCTTGTCCCCCCGCCAAGTGCCAGAGACGAGGGTGTGTGGGGGGGGGGGAGGAGTGGGATGACTTGCCCAAAAGAGAGAAGAGTGATGGGATGGGAGGAGGAGATAAGTCGGCCGTGACACCAGTGGCGTACACACGAATCATTTTGAAGGAAGTAGGTTACCGATGAGAGAATAGCTTCGTTAGTCTCGCGGGTTTAAGCAAAAAAAAACTGAATTGCCGGTGACGGGGAGGTCGAGGTTTGAGCCCCGGTTGAGTGTGGAGCTCTATTTTATTTTTCTCTTAAATTATCTCTCTCCTTACCAATTCCACTTCCTTCTGACCTGAAATAATCGTTTATTTAAAAAAAAAGATTAGGCCTGAAAAGTGATATTTGTCAGATCAAACACTCTTCCAAATATCTATTTTTGAAAAATCACTTTAATGATCTGATTTTCATAATTTTACGTGGCTATTTTTAAAAGTAGAAAATTTTAATATTCTAGTTTTCATACATTTCTACCATTTCTACTTTTTTTTTTTATGATAGCTTATAATAAACAATTAATAGTTTTGAATATGTTGTGCAGGTAATATTAATAACTTAGAACGTGGTGGGGTTTTTTTTCTTGCATCACATGACGTCACAATCAAGAGACGATGAAAGATATTGATAATAGACCTGATGGTTTTGAATAATCAGCTTTGTTAGCAATAGAGATTGTAGCTGAGAAAACAAATGAAATAATTAATTCTATTCGAAATACAAAATACAAATCGCTCTTGGTGATTATCGACTGAAAAATATCGAATGATCCTTCGATAGTTTAAGAGAGTGCATCACACGCCGATCAACTCTGTGATACAGTCGGCTATAAATAGTAAATTTACGTCAACACTATTGCACGTGGATCATTTCTGATTAAACATCAATGGAGATAAAAAGTTAATAGAAGTTCATAATACTGAACACTGTTGAAATATTAAATTATATTTGGGTAAAAACTGCATTGAAAGGGTCTTTTTTTTTGACCATTTTAGAATGTCTTCACAGATAAGCACTGTGCACAAATCTTCATTCTGTCATAACAGGGACATACTGTAGTTATTAACAAGAAACTTTGTCGCTTTGTCCCCCATCGTCACCTCGGAAAATGTCGAGTAATCATTCAAATACGAATGTACTGCATCCATTTCTAGTCTTGTCAATGTCACATCACGTCTTTCAGCAGGAATAATAAATACTCTTCCTCAAGATGGTATCACGTTTTGCAACATTTTCATTCACTAAACCAAGTAGCTCCACCAAATGAGACCACAGACATTCTATAGTACAAAAAGAACTTCTCTGGGTACAGTCTGTGATTCATAAACATAATATGAAACTGTCTTGTTGAGAGACGGTTAGATAATGTTGGGTGAGTTCACCAACGTCTCTTTTGACGAGTTTTTGTTGTTGTTGTTGTTGCGAGTTTCCTCCAAAAAATAAGTCCCTCAATACAGCCGGCTTGTACATTGTCCATTTTTAAACCATTCTGCACAAGTGGAAGCAATAACCGCGGCATTTAAACCGCTAGTGTATAATCAGTAGCGTTTTGATCGCGTTTTGATAGTCAGGTGTAGATTCAAGAGTTTGGGGGGCATAAGCTAGCGGCAAAACCGCCGCGTTTTAACCGCTAGTGTAGAATCGGCCTAAGGGGGCGGCCAAACTGGAGCGAGCGACTAAAATATAAAATAGAACACATTGGTTGTAATGAGAGGTGGCCAGACTGGAGCGAGCGACTAAAATATAAAATAGAACACATTGGTTGTAATGAGAGGTGGCCAGACTGGAGCGAGCGACTAAATATATAAATAGACACATTGTTGTAATGAGAGGTGGCCAGACTGGAGCGAGCGACTAAAATATAAATAGAACACATTGGTTGTAATGAGAGGTGGCCAGACTGGAGCGAGCGAGCGACTAAAATATAAAATAGAACACATTGGTTGTAATGAGAGGTGGCCAGACTGGAGCGAGCGACCCGGTACAGTCTAGTTTACAGGCGCTAGGCAATATTATTGTATGTTGGTTCATTGAGTGCTAGGAAAACTTCTCATTTTGACATTTTTATTATTATCGATAGGTTTAACACACTTGCTACTAACGTCCTAATTTAATTGGTAATATATATATATATACAAGTGATATGTTAAAATACTTCAATATTATCAAAGTAGGCCTTTACAAATAAGAATCACCATTAGCGTGGAGAGAGGATGAGAAAACCACAACAATAAATCCCTTGTCAAAAACCACCCTCAGTTCCCTGAGCCAAGATTCGTAGCCTGCTCCTCAACAACTATCGAGAGCTATCTGCTAATCACGCGCTCGCTCGCTTGTCAGTCTTGCAGAACCCCAACTCCCCATACCTCGCGCGAGGAGAGTTTGGCCTCTGCTACGATACACACACCCTCTTGAAACCATTCTCACTATCGTGGACCAGTGGACTAAAATATCGTCGTGACCTTAGTGGACTCTATCTGTTCGCAGCCTCTCCACCAGCTTCTCTTGCCCTAGTTTCTGACGAGAGGTGAACGAACTACCCTCTCTCTCTCTCTGTGAGGTCTATCGATGGCCTCCTTTTTTTTTTTATTATGTGTGTGCTCTCTCGACAAACAGGAATCCATTATCTAATCAAACCGTCTGAAGGAATAAGTTTAGTACCTCGAGATGAAACAGAAGATACTTTAACTTCGTTTGCCGTGAAAGGTATACAGCCTCACCTTTAACAAATTACACTTTGACCTTATATAATAATGTACACTTAGGTTGACAAATAATTGTAATCAGGGAATGTTCTTATGGAAGGGAACCACATTTCAATTAATGTATATAAGTTGATAAATGACATTTTGACACGGGAATCGAACCCGGGAACTCTGGATTAGCACTTAATTGCTCTACCACTGAAATAGTTATTTAAGTCGCGCATAGTTGAACGATACAAGGTAAGCTGATTTAACGTAGGACGTCAAGTGGTTTCAACGCATTCTCCGATAAGTTAAAATTTAAGGATTGTAACTTTTAAAGCTGTAGAAAATATTCTTCTTATGAACATTGGACTGTAGTAACTTTTCTAGCTGTCAGATAAGGTTCTTCCTATGAACAATGGACTGTAGTAACTTTTCTAGGTGTCAGATAAGATTCTTCCTATGAACATTGGACTTAGTAACTTTTCTAGCTGTCAGATAAGGTTCTTCTATGAACAATGGACTGTAGTAACTTTTCTAGTGTCAGATAGGTTCTTCCTATGAACAATGGACTGTAGTAACTTTTCTAGCTGTCAGATAAGGTTCTTCCTATGAACAATGGACTGTAGTAACTTTTCTAGCTGTCAGATAAGATTCTTCCTATGAACAATGGACTGTAGTAACTTTTCTAGCTGTCAGATAAGGTTCTTCCTATGAACATTGGACTGTAGTAAATTTTCTAGCTGTCAGATAAGATTCTTCCTATGAACAATGGACTGTAGTAACTTTTCTAGCTGTCAGATAAGGTTCTTCCTATGGATATTGGACTATAGTAACTTTTCTAGCTGTCAGATAAGGTTCTTCCTATGGATATTGGACTGTAGTAACTTTCTAACTGTCAGATAGGGTTCTTTCTATAGATATTGGACCGTAGCATAATCTATTGCAATATATATTGAATCTATTCGTAGAATGTGGCGTGCCGACTCGATGTTTGTTCGCTCGTAGATATTTATTTTTATCAAACACGAGAGAGCGAGAGTGAGAGAGAGAGAAATAGAACGATAGAGAGCGAAGGATTATAAAAAAAAAAGTGTGAGGAAGGCCAAGCTATCTAGGAGCAATGCCCTAGCCTCGTGGAAGGGGACCACTGACCTACATTTCACGTCGACGGCTGTTCGTAGGAGGGGGGGTATTGAAAAGTGAAAACTTTACAAGTCACTGAAAGAGAAGCTTCTATTTTATTCGTAAATACCTCACGTGGCGACAAGAGGGATTAATATAATGGACAAAATAAATAACATATTTATCTCGTAAATATGTTTAGTTTAATTTTTCTGCAATAACGAGAAATATTAAGTATAGCGGAATTTGAACATAAAATTTTATTAATGTGGGGGGAGAAAGTGTTGTTCCTAAGATGCTCACAACAGGGCCAAGATATTGATAACCTATAGAAAAAACTTTAAAATATTAACAAAACTCGTCATGTATACACACGACTAAATAAAACAGCACTTTAACATACCTTTGCAATGAAAATTCTCTAAAAACCAAACTCTTGTATTCTGCTGAATATAATATTGATTTACAAATATCTGCTTCAGAAGTAATAGCTACTCCCTCCCAACACAACCCTCTCCAGTCTAGTTGCAGTCTCACCAGGAATGTGTATTTTACAACTAAACTCTTGTATTCTGCTGAATATAATATTGATTTACAAATATCTGCTTCAGAAGTAATAGCTACCCCCTCCCAACGCAACCCTCTCCAGCCTAATTGCAGTCTCACCAGGAATGTGTATTTTACAACTAAACTCTTGTAGTCTATTGAATATAATATTGATTTACAAATATCTGCTTCAGAAGTAATAGCTACCCCTCCCAACACAACCTCTCCAGTCTAGTTACAGTCTCACCAGGAATGTGTATTTTACAACTAAACTCTTGTATTCTGCTGAATATAATATTGATTTACAAATATCTGCTTCAGAAGTAATAGCTACCCCTCCCAACACAACCCTCTCCAGTCTAGTTACAGTCTCACCAGGAATGTGTATTTTACAACCAGACAAGCAAAGAGGATACAAAGTTCATGGATTACATTAGCTTCTTATTTAGACAACTGTGTGATTAAAGAGTATGAATTTATAAAATATCGATATTATTAAAAATATACTTGTTCTATACGAATGCCTTAAAATCACTCAAAAATGCCTTAAAATTACTCCAAAATCACCGCAAAATGACTGATAAATTACTCAAACCAATCAAATATGACCTAAAAATTCCAAAAATCACAACAAAATGACAGAAAATGACCTATTGTACAATATATATTTCTACAACCAGAGGAACATAAATAGAATTTATGTACTTAAGAATATTGTGTGGGATGAAAAATAAAATAAAAATATATATGTCATCAAAATCTGCGATGCTCGTGAAGAATATCTAAGAAGAACTGTGGAGATATCTTCTTACTATTTCTGTTACTGCAGAAAACTAAACTAATCGTACCTACCGAAGCAATTTATGTATTTAATACGTTTTTAAGAGAAATTGTTAATAAAATCGCGAAAAGACTGGCCTTAACTCAAAGTTATTTTCCCACCCCATTGAGTTTAGAAACATTTTGTTTACTACAATGCACGCAATGAATGTTATGCTATCTGACAAGTAGCGTTATATACTTAGTTCCTAAAGTTAGTTCACTACAATATAACTTTCAGATATTATTCCACTATTCCGGAATCGTTTCGGGGAATAAACGGTACGTGATCCGACAACTTCGTGTGTTTGGTTGCAGCTGCCCAAAGAACGCTGTCTGTATGTGGCCATCATAGCTGGCGTGGATTATAGCCTGCTGCTTCAAAAAGATAATCAAAATGGTAGTTTTAACTATTTATTTTTCCCTCCTGATTTAAAATGCTGAGAAAATAAACTTACAAGTTTCCTGTTGTGATAAACTTTTTTTTTTTTTAAAAAAGAAAAGTATCGACAGGTACACTCCATTTTAATTAAAAGGTAGCAGTCTTACCTTGGCTGATTACACTATGACCCTATCTTACAAGCCCACCATAGTAGAAACCAAGCAAGGTAGCAGTCATACCTTGACTGATTACACTATGACCCTATCTTATAAGCTACACCATAGTGGAACCAAGTAGGTAAGCCTTATACCTTTTAGGGTTAAAGTAGGCTAGGCCTTATATTGTAATTTATGATTGAGAAAAATTCTTGATTTTATTTTTTTTCAAAACCAGTTTTTAATTACTTTATAAAAATCTAATAAATTTAATATTCTGACTTTGTGTATGTGTTTGTACAAAGGTGATAGTAATTTTTAAATTTCATTCCTCTGCGT
Source organism: Timema podura (assembly GCA_033556935.1). Lineage (NCBI taxonomy): Eukaryota > Metazoa > Arthropoda > Insecta > Phasmatodea > Timematidae > Timema > Timema podura. The sequence continues at coordinate 15,081,048 of JAVRXN010000006.1, read as the reverse complement.
GCGGTAGATATGATACATATTAAGACAATGTATACAAAATTAAAATTTATTATTAAAACCTTATATATTTGCTTTAAAATTCTGTGTCAAGTTTGTCTGCATATTTTAGAATTTTGTAGCCTAAAGTTAGCTTACACTACAGCAAAATAGTAATCAAATTACAGCAGAGTAAAAATTTCTGCTTAATTTCTTCTTAGTTTCGTGTTTATTTAAAGATTTTTTTTTAAAAAAAAGGTGTTATTTCATTTTATAGGAGGATTTCGTGTAACAAGACAATTTCGTTTTATTTCGCTTTTCAGAAACATCCTATCTAAAACTATCAAAGGAAAAAGTACTTGATTCCATCTTTGTATGGCACTTTTCGGTTTATCACGTCTCAACCATTTTTACAGGTCTCTACCTATAAATAATAATTTACCTTTATATCTGCTATCGATGTAAAAAAAAAACACGCTTTCTTGTAAAACATATATTTTCAAACTGTCAAAGACACTCAACTCCCACATTCACAAACCGACACACGCCACTGAACTGATCGAAACAAAATGACTCTCGTTACTGCACTAAATCGAAGCACCCCCTCAACGGTCGTGTCGACATTACCTTAACCTAGGACAACAATTAAGTAATAAATAAGTGCATGATCAAATCACATGTGGTGTGTTTTTTTTTTGACACCTACGAAAATGTGATGATGTATTTGGTTCCAAAGTCTGAGTAAAAAAAATAATTTACAAACTAACATATATGTGTACATATATAGCCCTACTTTCAAGTATATTTACAGTCTTGGTGCGTTACGTCAAAAGAAATAATTAGAAAAAAAAGGGGGGAGGGGGGAGAGAAGTGTGGAAATGTGAAGTGGCCAATAAATTCTTCACCATAACTGGCAACATTTAACTCATCATAACAATTATGTTTATTTAACACAGTTTAGTTATTGCAAAGGAAATAGATATACATGCTTAAACATACTATTGGTCAATAGCGAACCTTAACTTAAGGTGGATTTGTAGGGGACGCGAGAAAAGGCCAGTGGTCTTAACAGTTTTTATAGAAAAAAAAATATAGTCTTTATTTTGCTCAAAATAAATCGAATATTTCTCCAGTAGAAACATAAGAGTTTAATTTTCTTCACGTGTTGATATCAACAGTTGTTGAATATCTGTAATGAGAATAGCAGTATTAGATGAGAAACTTTTTAAACGAATTGAAAAAGTTGTCATTAAATTCCGGGACACCCTTGACAGATATTCAACAACTGTTGATATCACCATGGGAAGAAAATTATACCCCATATTTCTACTAGAAAAATAGCAACAACATAAAAAAGTTTTGCTATAAAAACTGCAAAAAACCACTGACTTTTCTCGCGTTCCCTACATCCACACCTTAGCTCAGTCGGTAGGGTGTATGTCCATTGAGTCAAGGGTCCCGGGTTCGATTCCCGGCGTGGTCGAAAAATGTTTAATTGGTGAAATGTGTGTTTACCCTTTCACAGTGATGAATTAAGGGCCAGGGGACTGGATGTTGTGGCTGTCCTAGTCTTTAAGTTATATTATAAGACATACGAAGCTACGACAGGCCCAGCAAGCCGGTAGTGGAAAATATATGGCTTGAATAAATATTATTATTATTATTATTATTAGCACCGCGTCTTACTACCCGTTCGGGTTATACGCACTTACGCTAATGTGTAATGGTAGGGTGATTGTGAGATGAAATGGAGGACCTACAGTTTAACGTGGAATCCGAACCACGGTGGAGGCCTGTCATTCCTCACATTCACAAGTTGTGATTAATACACATCTTGTCAGAGGTGAAGGAAGGGTTTGGCAATCAAATAAATCTGTGCTGGGACCGAGGATTGAGCCCCGGACCCTCAGCACAGAAGTCTGACACCTTACCCCTAGACCACCAGGTCACCGTTTGAATAAATAAAAAACTGACCACAGGCTGGAAACAGTAATGGATGTAAGAGTTCTTGAATATCTGTCATGAGCATTTAAAAAAAAACTTCCCTTTTAAATAATTATAAAGAATTCAAATGCTACTTTGCCCAAGTCAAATATTCAAGAAATGTTGAGTTTAACATCAGTGTATAAAATTAAAATGAAGCAACCTTTCATCTATTTTGAACAAATTTTTTTTTTTCATTATTATTACTATCAGGTGTTATGTCTTTCGACAAGTTCATTGTCTTGTCCGAATTGAGTCCTCCAGAATGTCCAATCAACAGCTTCCTTTCTTAGATCTTGAAACTTCATGTTGTTTCCTTGTGTGAGTTCATTCATCAGTTACATTTGTGGTATTTATGGTTCATTCCCCCCTTCCAAATTATCACTTCTTTACTTTCCATCCATTGCTGTTCCCAGCCTGTGGCCAGTTTTATATTCAAGCCATATATTTTCCACTACCAGCTTGCTAGGCCTGTCATAGCTTCATGTCTTATAATCTAACTTAAAGACTAGTACAGGCAAAACATATGGTCTGTTAATTTATCACATGTTAAATAGTAAACTAATATTTTCATCAATGATAAATTTTCGGCCATACCGGGAATCGAACCCCTTGACTCTTAGCTCAATAGGCAAACACGCTACAGACTGAGATAAGCTCTCATATTATATTCAAGAACGCTTTAGATTAAAACAAATCGAAAACTAAACTTAACTTATTATTATTATTAGCACCGCGTCTTACAACCCGTTCGGGTTATACGCACTTACGCTAATGTGTAATGGTAGGGTGATTGTGAGATGAAATGGAGGACCTACAGTTTAACGTGGGATCCGAACCACGGTGAAGGCCTGGCATTCCTCACAT